>FN649741.1:7586557-7599755 GCA_000310025.1 Ectocarpus siliculosus
CCCCCCCCCCCCCCCCCGGTGTTTGCCATCGGGATTGGGTTTTCGTCGCTTGGCAACGACGTTGTAAAACAAGCCAATTCACTTCGTGAACTCGGCAACCAGGTTACCGTTTTTTTTTTTTACCTCGTTTTTTTTTTTTTGGCGGTAACCATAATGGTGGTCGAGTAGATCATGTTGTGCGGGGTGGAGAACCCTCACTCCGCGCAAGGGGGATGATCGCACCACGTTGTGTTAAAATGGTCAAGCATCCTCGAGGCAGTTACACGGTGCTTATAACTGTCTCTGGAGGTGAAAGCACCAGTTAATAAATTAAGTCATACGCAGCTGTCATCCGTACGCAAGGAAGTAAGCACAAGATGCCGAACACCCTTAGCAGGATGCAGCTCACCCTTCATGCGACTCGCCGAATACCTCACGGTGCTTCGCGCTTGGTGATGTGAGGGCCTGGTCCGGTGAGAACCCGGCGTGCTCCGTCCCGGCTTTGTAGGGATGCGAGGTCAATGGTCAAACGACTACGGCATGCACGACTATGAGTACACCCCCCCCCCCCTTTAACCGACAACGTTTCGCCTTTCGTTCTCAAGAGGGGACATGGTGGAGGCGAGCTGGGGGCAACAGATCCGCAACTACGTCTTCCACCCCTACAAGCTTGTCAAGGACACGCGCACGGGAGCGGAGACCGTGCAAGTGCAGGACGTCATGGACGGGGATCTAGATGCCCTGATCGAGGCGTACCTTCGGCATGCCAGGGGGCTCGTGGGCGCCGAGGAAGTGGGTGGTGAGGGAGCAGCAACAGCGGCAGAATCTTCGGCGGCGCCTGCGTCTTGATGAAGTCAAGGGCGGGTACTGACGCGGAAATTCGGAGACGGGCGTTGAATGCTGGAGCACCAAGACTTGATGGATCAAACGTACTTTTGTTTCTTCGGGAGAATGGACGATGTCTTTTTTTTTTATGTTTCTTCGAGGGGGCTAACGAGGCACGCCCCGGCGACCTCACACGACACCCGTCTTTGCTGCAGTTAGCACGCACAGAAAGCGTGTCCGAAAATCGACAGCGTGCAGACACCATCATCCCACGGTTATCAACGCTGACGAGAGGAGATCAAGGCGCGTGACCCGTCGGGGTTGACGATATGTCTTACCGGGCCCTTCTCCACGGCCATCCCTTGTGGCGTTTGAATGTACGATCACCGCTGATGCTAAGAGGATCGAATGTCAGTTTTCCTGTCAGTCAAGCATGCAGGCTAAGTGGTCTGTTGAAAAGGAGCGCACGACAGCGTACCCACGGTATTTTGCGACCAACGCACCATGTACCATTGTCTGGAAGGGTCATCTGCTTAGTTATCTGCTTAGTAAACCCATGCGTGCGGCATCATGTAGACCATTTTCCGCTCGAAGAACACCGCAAACTAATACACGCACACGCATGATGCACTCTCGAAAGCAAGGGTGAGCGGCATTGAGCTTGAGTCGAAAGCAAAATACTAAGTACTTTTTGTAGTGTCCTTGGTCTTTGTTTCCTTTTGACACGGTCATCACTCGTTACACAGACAGCTCTGTTCTGTGGTCTACCCATAAGGTTCCGGTGTTTTACGAAGAGCTCCGATCCGGGGCCACAAGGACAGGAGGATTGTTATCGTTCGTGCCGCATGTGGCTATTTGTTGCACAAGAAATGTGCCCAGCAATATGTTGCGCTTGTATGGTGTTTTTGATCACGGGGTTAATCTATGGGGCAGGAAAGACAGTCTCTGTAGTTCACACACAGCACTGTACACACCGTACTCTTTTTTTCAAGACATTTTCGTCTTGTGTGCTTTCTTCGAAGCACTGCCAACAATGCAGCAGTTCTTTTGTAATTGCACGTGTTTACTGTAGGAGTGTAGTAGTATTTCATGTCCATGTTCCCTTCCGAACACATGCTTTCTGTTTACCACATTGTGAGAAGTGCTTAGCCTGCTTCCCAAGCTCCAACGCGCACGCGAGACGCTACCCCACACCCTACACGCGCTTGGCCCTGAATTTCTGCCCAGACAAGTCCCGCAAAAGACAAAGAGGCGTTTTCTGCCGTTACTTTTTAAAAAAAATCTCTCCGCCCGACGAAACTTTGATTTGTCGTCAGTTCATCGGCACCCGTCTGCCGCAGTATCAACACCACTGGTTGCATGACATGGCCAATGAGGTTTCATACCGTCAGGTCGGCCGAGAAAAGGGCCACGTGCCGCCCCCGAGACTCAAGGATAACGGGGTGCAGCGACAAGGCGAGCGGGATGCCTTTGGAGCAAGAACTGAGCGATTTTCAAAACTCACGGTACGGGTCGTTGCTGTGTGTCGGGGCTTACTTAGCCCCGTTGTGTTAATAGAATGCTTTGATTCCTTCCCTCTTGGCCATCGGCCATTGCACGCTGAGATTCTTACAACTACTTGGCCCTACAACGAGTGGTGTGCGAAGGTAGCACACGATGCGTTCCTTGTTTCAAATAGAAAATACTTTTCGTATCAATGAAGATTACAGCAGCAGCAGTTGTGACCGTTGTTTGCTGGATGGGATGTTCGGGTGGTAGAGTACTGCTATGCTGCGTAGTTATAGCGTATTGCCCAAGAATACTTACCCAGCCGTCAACCATTTTGAATGCTCTAATTTATCAGAGCTTACGAGCTTGTACGTGGCGACTTAGGGTAGACAAGTGGCCCAACCGAAGTACACGCATGTCTCGCTCACCGTGCTAAGAGATGAATCACTGGTTGTACCTAGCCTTCTTTCGACTTTCAAGACGAAACCAGGTTTTTAACTCAGCTCTGGCACACCGCCTTACTCCCCACTACCTACCACAGAACGATGTACCTCCGCCTGGAGCGTACTACCGGCGGTCAACCCTTGAAAGGGACGGGAAGGTCTGTGGCTCGGTCTCCGCCAAGGGTTACGGGACTGGTTTCGTTTCCAATGCACCGCGCTTCAAAGACTTGAACACGCTTCAGCAGGCCTACCTTCCCGGCCCTGGATCGTACACGGCGGAGGATGTGCAGGAAGGAACCAAACTGACGTCGTTTTCGAGCTTGAAAAGGGTGAGGCACTTCGAAGAAAGAAGCAGCAAAGGTTGTATCTTGCCATGGTGTAGGTACATGTAGACTACACGTAGTGCCTGGGGGTCTAAAGAGATGGGGAGCTCAGACCGTGGTACAATCTCGGTGGTAAGAGCAACAACACAAGGCGGTCAGGTTTGAACAGACGTCAGACAAGGAAAGTATTTTCTATGGGTCTAGCGTGCGAGAACGCAAGTCAAGAACGCCAGCGCCATCGTGGCCTTGCCCTTCGCTCTGCTCGCTGTTTTGGAAGAGACCCTTGGTTGTGCTCTCACGGAGCGTTAAAAAAAAAAACGAAGACATTTTCTCGCTCGACCAACCGCTGGGGCTTGAGCATTACATACATGTAGACAGCAGATATCGTTCCGCACTGACCCCAAGTGACGCAGATGCCTTCCGTGGTCACAGGCTAAACAGGCCTGCTTACCTCACGTCACACCCATACAACACACAGGATTGCGGGTTTGCGCAGGATCTTGGGATCGTCCCTGGCCCAGGCGAGTACAACATTGACCGCGGCAACAGAAACAACACCACCAACAAAAATCGAGCTGGCGCACCGAATCCAACGTCCTCGTTCCTCTGCGCAAGAACGCCCCTAAACGTCGGCACCCACCTGGAGACACCGGCGCCGGGCACCTACGAGCTGCTCCCCACGCAGCAATCACATGTCGACAAGAGCGGGAACGCCCTCAAAGACCCGTTCTTCAGGTCACAGACCAGAAGAAACGCCTCTTTTATTGCCGCAAGCGATGTCCCCGGGCCCGGGGAGTACGACGTAGATAGAGGCGTGGCCAACTCGACCGAGGCGCTTGGGTCGGGAGGGGGCAGGGGTAGCGGGGCAGGTGGACGGCCTAGTCAACAGCTTCGCGGGGGCGGCGGCGGACGCGTTAAGGAGGAGGAAGAGGTGACCCCGGGTGAGGTTTAACGAAAAAGTCTTTTGCATGATCCAAATTTGGGTGGACTCTGTCCAGATGTTGGTCGATCCTACTGAGCCTGGCGAAAGACAAAGCGTATCCATCCAATTATGAAGATTTACTTAACTCCTATTGCCCGCATGTCATCCAGTCGACAGTGAGCTTGTGCGCGCTGTTGGTTGTGGAATTTGTGCTTGTTTTATTTTTTCATCTGCGCAGGACCTGGCTGGTACACGCCGCACCAAACAAAGCCGCCGGAGAGGTTTTTGTCTTCTTCCAGCATGTTTCGCTCGGCGACGAAACGGTTTGCGGGGACTGGGCCGCCGGGGGCGCCGGGACCGGCGTTTTACCAGCCGGAGCCTTTGGGGAAAAAATCGTTCCGTTGGAATGCGACCAAGCAATGGGTTTGAATTACTCAATGCATATTGGATAATTGGGTTTTGATGGCATGCGTCGCTTGGTATGATAGTGGCATGTGTTGGGTTGATGGGGTTGCATGGTGCGGCGGGATACGTCGAAATTCCTGGCTCTAGCTTTGCCACTTAGGCGTAATTTGACCGTGTCTCAGGTTTCTAGCTCTCGTTGTAGTGTTCCACTGCCATTCGCGGTGCTCCATGTTGATCTCGCCACGAACGTGGAGCGAGCTAAGTGAATCAATTATACATTCCTAACGAGATGACTAGATCTCTTGGCAAGGGTTGGGAAGAGTTTCGTGATCTGCGCGGAGCGAAAAGGTGTACAACCTATCCTCCATCAAATTGCCATCCAGTGCGCCAGCGACGTATTTGGATGTATTTCTCTTTCTGTGGTGAAGGTACAGGCGTAAATTTAGGTAGCAATTCCTGAACGAAGACTCACTTGCTTATTAATCGCTTTGGCTAGCGGTAGTAGTTGTCATTCCCTTCGTTTGGTAGACCGAACCACCAGGGGGGTAGTGCCCCCAGCAGGGGGGCGCCGTTTAAGACGCATCCCCTCAAATCATATCCCAGGGGGGTGGAGCCCTCGCCACAATCGGTTAACATTTCCGAAAAAATACCGTTCAGACCGTTGTCCTCAAAACCCGCAACACACTGGCCGACACCGGAGGTTTGTATGTTGCGCACATACATGGAAATTCCAAGGTATGCCTGCAAGATAAATCGTTAAATCAGGAATCCGAAGAATGAAGAAAACATGCGAAACTTCAGCATGCAGTATTGACCTCCCACTCGTCTACATTAGATAGCCAAAGGTGCATGCCGCCATTTGGTTGAACTCACCATGTACGCAAGGCAGTCAGCATATCAAACCAAAAGTGTTACGCAAATTATTGCACATCGAAAATGACTCAAACCTCGAAACATTTTGGGCGTAGTCTAATGTGTTTGCCTCTCTCTGTTTGTCTGACTATCTCTCTCTGGCACACACATTATTCAATCTGACGCAAAGCGCAATCTACGGTCCAACCCTTTTATTTCATCGAGCTCTACTCTTTCACCCGAGCGGACGGACACAAGGCAATCTCACCCCGGCCTATTCCAGCTTGCCTGTAATTTCCTTGATTTAAATGTCCGTGATCTCGCCTTCCCAGCCCTCGGGAACTCGGAAACACACCGCATACGTTCTCAACATACAATGTACATAAGCACGGACAGAAAAAAAAAGCTATCTATGCTTCCCGGGAAGAAAGATTTCAACGAGATCGCACTAAGCAAAAATTGCCTTTGTTTGCTATGCCCCTATTTCGAGCAAGTATAATTTTGAGAATCAAAATCCCCGGGAGCACGGCCAGTATAGGGCGTTGTCTAGGCACCTACTGCAACGACGACATGAGACTGGTTCTCCCCAAATCAACGAGGTCCGCACTCCACAGGTCCTTGGACAGGCAGGGCAAGTCTACCGCGAAAGAGTCCACCAATCGCTGGGGGCCTCGCCGAAGAAGCTCGCGAGCGCTGTCCCAGCCAATGCAACCGCCACCGTCTTGATACCTCCCTGCTGCTGCTACATCGCCACTCGAGGTAATCGTGGTTGTAGCCGTTCCCAAGTTTGTCGTCCGACAGGCCGTTGGTGCAAGGTGTACAAATTGTCGTTTCAGCCATCTGTACACCCGATCTTTTTCCTCCGTTGGGTCCTGTTGTGGTTTCAGTCACAGGTCAACAATTGATGACGCCGAACGTTTGGCCAATCAGCAGAAGAACAGGGGTGAGGGATACCCATGGGCTTCTCTCTACCAAGGTGCCTCAGCGAAAGAAGAGCGCATGTTTTTCACAGCAATGCACCAGAAGAACTTCAAACGCAACCCCTGATTGGTCCAGCCACAGCAGCGTTAACTTTTATCATAAACTTTGTTTTCATCCGATACGCAACCAACCTTCACCGCTGAAGCCTTGAAGGTCTACAACTGGTGACGGTGCTTCCAAGCTCTGCACACTTCAATTCGTACGGGCATTGTGGCGTTTTATATTGAGCCCCGGGCAATGAAAACACTCTTCCGTACGATGTCTGCCTCTTTTACGTTCTTACGTTCGGGTGGCAGTATTCGTGACGTGTTGTTGCGGTACGACGCATGTTAGCCCTCACCTCTGAGTCCTCATAGACGACATGCTTGGAGAGTATCGCCGCCATTTCGTTGCGCGTGATCGTGCAATCGTCTCTCGCCGTCGAGTAGGCCCGGAAGAGCAAGTCCAACACCTGGTCGAAGCTGCCTTCGTTGCAAACCACGCACATCCCCTTGACGTAACGGTTGAATTGTTCCTTCGTGGTGTCACAGCCGCCTCCTTCTGCGGCTCCGTAGGACCCTTCACGCGGGAGTTCACGGCGCCGCAATTCCCACGTGACGTTAGGTTTGGCTTTCTAGAGGAGCTATGCATCAAAGGAGAACGTACAAAATCGTCTTTTGGTTAGCAGTGAATTGTATTGTAACAGTTGATGTAAAACCAAGAGGAATGACTAGGGACAACATATTGCTGTTGACTACACATGGCGTAAAACGTGTGCAGAAATGGGGGTGCCTGGGATAACGATCACAGAGCGTAGCGTAGTACCCGGAACACTTGAAATTTGTTGGACAGAATGTGATGTGGCATTCTTTGTCCCTACTTCAATCGACCGCCCGATGGCAACACATACATACATGCAAGCCAATCTTCTATCAAATGACGGGTTCGATCTCCCCGCTCTCTGACGTGTCGCCCTGCCCCTACGTCTCACCTGTTTTTGCCGCCTCGTCACGGCCGGTCATAGATTTTTGGGTAGCAGATGCTTGAGATAGAGCAAAGGCTTCGTTTCTGACGAGGGTCAGCGACAGACGTCGTTCCCGGCCAACCACTGCCAAGAGCTGTTCCGACCGTTCCTGGAGCTGAGGGAGCCAGTTGAAGTGGTTGTATAGACGCAAGGCCTGCTCGAAATGGAAGAGAAGAAGTATCGATATGTGTTCAATTTGTTGCGCCCAGTCGCATGGCTACTGTAGCGTACCCAGGCTATGAAATCGGAGCGTTGACACAGTCCGTCGTGATTTTCAGAGTTGATTGCTCTCAGTTTTTGAAGATTCCTTTCACCCGTAGCGCGTGTAGAGATGGATGCATACATAACATGTTAGGGTGTTGGGAGTTAACTGTGGGCTCGTTGCCACGGTTGAACCATGTTGTTGATACAGCCTACCTCGGTATCTATCCACTTGACGTACTTTCTGGCACACGTGTCATCATCATCAAAAGACTGCCGGCTCCTGGCAGTTGTCAGGGTAATGCCATATGGTCAACTCGGAAGTTTGCTTTGAGTGGGTGCTCGGTCCGGCACATGTATGGCTCACTCCCAACTGATGTCGGCATCCCCTTTGACCATTGTTGCCATCCTCACCACGATTCGAGCGTCGTCGAAAGCCAGGCCGGACGCCTCTGCAATGAGCTTAATTTCCTCCCTGCACTCCCCTTTCTTCCAAGAGACCTTCACCCACTCCTCTTGCTCCAGCGCACTCAAGTCCCCTCCTGTTCGCGCCTCCGCCAGTGGCGTCTCCTGTGCTTCTGATTTCCACCGACCCTCGCCCTCTCGGCAACCCTCCTCGGGAGCGGTGCACGAGTGGTGCACCGGAGACAATGGACTGAAGGGCGGACGTTGTGCGCTGCCGGCCAGGGTGTACCGTCTCGTTCCTGACGGCTGATACGCAGGTGGTACACTTGTCTCTTCCATTTTGATGTGTCTCGAGTCGTAGTCTTCAACCGTGCACGCTGTGCTGTCACGTTTGAAATTTGCTGTCGTTTGGGTAGCGAAGGATACCTACCTGCAGCAATGCAAACAAGCGGTGCAGATTGATGCACGAGATCTAGGCTTTGCAGGCAGAAACAAACGGCAGACAACAAACGAAATTCCCGAGAGAAGAGCGGAGCGTCCCAGCGGAGCAGGGAGAGAGGGGAGAGGAGAACGGAGAACGGAGCAGCGGGGTAATTTTCAGCGGAGTAGCGAAAGCTGGTTCTCGCGAGAAGGCAGAGATTGTGCCGCAAGATGGCCCGAAGAAGTCCACAACTCTGATCAGAACCAGCGGCATCAAAACGCCGCCTTCTTCGTCTTCCGTCTTCCGTCTTCCCATACGCTGGCTGAACAGCAGTAGACATTAGACGCGCGACAACCAACACACCATGAGGATATTGGCTTCTTTCGTGGCATTGCTGCTGAGGGCTCGAGGAGTTGCCGCGGTCAAAAGGAACGAAGGCTCGTTGAATGTGCATCTGGTGTGTCACACCCATGATGATCCCGGCTGGTTGAAGGTGAGGTTGGGTTGGAGGTTTATCGTTTTTCTCTGTCCTAAATCTACAGGCCGCGTTGCAACGTGCAGAGAGCCAATGCAAGCCCCTTCCCATTTCGTTTTCGAAGCGTTGGAAAACAAACCAGACTCAAATACGACGTGGTCATTTTTCCCGCCAAGACAACAAACTCGCTCTTTTCGTTACTGACCCTCAAACAGCAGTGTTGTACGTTCGTTGCTTTCTATTGTGGATCAAGGCCCGTACGAGAGAGAATAACGCTAGGGGTCGGTGAATCACCCCCCCTTCCCCCCTCTCGGTCTCCGTTCCGAAAGACGGTGGACCAGTACTTCTACGGCGCCAACAACACCATCGCACACGCAGGAGTGCAGTACATTCTGGACAGCGTCGTGAGCGCTTTGGAGGAGGATCCGGAAAGGAAGTTCGTGTACGCGGAACAGGCCTTCTTGTGGCGGTGGTGGCGGCAACAGGCGAGAGGAGGGTAGACTGGTTGTATGATAGAAGCGACAGGTGTTAGTTGACGTGTCTCAACACAATGTACAACCATGTGCATCTTTTCACGTTGCCGCTCTCTTGACGCATGATGTTGCTATTGCTCATCATGTTGGTGCTTCTACAGGCCCGCCTTTCGACAACACCCGACAAACAGCACTCGTAGATGCATGAAGCCATCCGCGAGTTCCCCCCCCCAAAAAAACGTGTGCAACCCCGCTCTTGTTACGACAGGACCGCCACAGAAAAGCGTCCGTGCGGCACCTGGTGTCGCAGGGACGGCTGTCCTTCATCAACGGGGGGTGGGTGATGCACGACGAGGCCGCGGCGCATTACGTGGGCATGGTGGACCAGACCCACCTCGGACACTCCTTCCTGAGGGAAGAGTTCGGGGAAGAAGCGTTGCCCAGGGTGGCCTGGCAGATAGACCCCTTCGGACATTCGGCCACGCAGGCTTCTCTGCTGGGGGCGCAGGCGAGGAGTTGTAGGGGGGGCGGGAAAGGACGGGGGTGCGGAAGAGGAATGGGTTTTTCCACGCCAGCACACCCACCTTTATGTCATTAGCCTGAGCGTCTGTCTGTCTAACCCGCCCCGAACCCATATCACCCGTTTGGGGTCGTGCTCATTGTGCTGCTGTGTTAGGCTGTTGACTGTGCAGCCTAACGCATCACCAATTGCACTCAAAATAGAAACATCGTCAACGGAGGAGGAGGGGGGAGGGGGTCTAACGAGCTTTGGAGACGTGTTCAACAATGGTTTGGAACCGAAACCATGTGTCCAGCCTTTGGGGGGGAGGGAGGGGCGGGGGCGTCTGACAGGGGCTGGAGGCGTTCGTTTTATACGCGAGTGAAACGCTCACATAAACATTGAGATTCGACGCCTCTGCTTCTGTTCCACACAACTTGTTTGTGCCTTTGTGTTCTATTTCTTTTCCGTCCAATCTAGTTTCGCTGAAAATGTCGTTGCTATTCCAACCCCCAAAGCTGCGATGTTGCGACATATGCTGTTTTTGCAGGCGGGATTCGATGCCCTTTACTTTGGTCGAATCGACTATCAGGACCGGGAGAAGCGGGTAGCCGAGAAGGATATGGAGATGATGTGGAGGGCCAGTCGGTCGTCCGAACAGGACGCCCAGATTTTCACAGGTGCGTTTTGAGGATGGCTCGAGGAGGACAATTGAAATATGTGCAAGGGTCATGCATCCGCCAATGATCTCCTGATCTCCAGCGGTTCGTTCGGAATGCTAAATGGACTCGTGCAGTAGTGGGTCTCTTCCCAAATTGTGTATGCGTGAGCATGAACCCCATGCCCATGCCTTCCACATACACGTCATCCACATTGTTTGTCGTCACCCCATCTACTATCCGATGCTACCAAGTTGTTACTCTCCAACTGAAGAGCTTGGACCCGGGGTCACGCAGACAGGATACTTCTTTCTACGGCTGCATGCGTTACATATTAAAGCGAGAAGGGTTCAATCGTTCTTCCCTGAAGAAAGTTCAAGAGCAAGCGCTCTTCAGCCTTGTTTGTGCCGGAGATTTGGAAAACGCTGTGAGAAACTGCAGCGCGCCAGTTGGCTCTTCGTTCGGCCAGGCCTGCAACCTTGCGGTGTAAACATGCTTGTTTTTCTCGCAGTGTTCTCTGCGGTGCCCCCCTTTCTATATCGATTTTCGATTAAATGCTCTCCTGCTTTGCAGCAGTATCGTGGTTGTATTCATCACGGCCCTGCGGTCCGCTAGTCTTTGTTGTCGAGGAGCAGTATGGTAATAGCGTCCACCGAATAGAACCAACGTACATCCCTCCACTTTGACTAACACCAACGTTCAACGTTGTCTCTTTTGCGGTTGTTTGTTGCTGCCGAAGGAGTGTTTCACAGCGGAAACTACGGCCCACCGGTAGGTTTTTGCTTTGACCAGGCATGCCAGGACGAGCCCATGATGGACGACCCCCTAATGGTGGACTACAACGTCGAGAGAAGAGCGTCCGACTTTGCTGATGCCTGCCAGGTACGTACATGCTTCGAAGCATAATAATATACTGCGATTTGAGAGAATGTGGCCAATCAGCTGACAGCGAACGACAAAAATGTGCAAATCCGTTTGTAATCATGTGATTCAGAGGATATCCTGAGCGCGGTTCATATGTATCTCTTTGAAAATGTTTGAGACGATTTATTTCTTGGTCAGACAAGCTTGTAAGTAACGTTTTGGATTTTCAAACCATCGCTTCAGGTACTACCTACCGCACGGTCTCATCTTTTTCTCAGCTATCTAGCCCCGATCCAGGGTCAGTAACACAACAGTGATTTTTGCGTGGGACTGGGGGCCTCTGCGCACGGATGTGCATCCTCACGCATTCGACTGGCGCCAACGCTTCGTACCACAACCCAAAACCAAACCTTGGCTCTCCGCCATGACAGGAGTTAGGTCGAAACACCCTTGGAGACGACGTGATGCTGCAGATGGGCGGTGACTTCGGCTTCGAGAACGCCGACGCTTGGTTCAAGAACCTCGAGATTCTCATGGCGGCGGTCAACAAAGAGGGACGGGTCAACGTGAGCACCAATCAATGCGCTAGAGTAGAATTTTGTTGTCGCTGGTTGTTTATGGGAAGTGCTGGACGTGTGCGGATGTGCGGTGTACTTCGAGGCACTGATGTTGGTGATCTCCGCGTGCTGTGATCCGCGAGGTTTTTCGACCGAACCCGCCTCGCTCCTCCACAATAACACCTGTGTCATATGCTGTTATTCGAGTAGGGGCCCACTTGTGCTACACCGCTTTCTGTCTCTGCACCCCACCAAGCATGCGAAGACCAAAGAGCGCAACGCCCAGGGTGAAACAAGCGAGTAGACGTAGAGCCAAGCTAGGCTTCTTCAGCGACAACGTAGCTATGGTAGTACACGTTCGTGCTGGCAGAGCACGTCCGTAGTGTGTGGTATATATCTCTCTCGTGTTGTGTCGTGCGTTGTCATGGCATATGCGGTAGGAGCCGTTCTCGACGTCTGTAATTTGGTACCGTGCGCAGACGGACGCCGGTTTTGCTGCTGTGAAAATTGGAATGTTGCCCCCCCGTCCGCTGAACCACCACCAAGGAAAGGCAAACACTGTAGGAGTAGAGGTGGAGCGTTCAAACAGAATCGAAGAAAATCTCCTGTGTGGCCTACCTTCCTCCCGTGTGACCCAGGCTGATGCGTCAAACACATTGCACCGACAGGTTTGCGGACTGGCGACCCAGCATGCAAGACGAAACACCCACATAGACATTCATACCCTCCTCGTCCCGTTCTGTTCGGCAGGTGAATACTAGATTAATAGTATCTGCTTTCCCTTTCATCCCCCATCCCCACTTTTTGACCGGTTCCACATTTCGGCAGGTGTTTTTCTCGACTCCGCAGCTGTACACGGAAGCGAAGCACGCCTCTGGGCTGGAGCTCTCCGTCAAGAAGGACGACTTTTTCCCGTACGCCGACTGCCCGGTAAGTTTACGGAACGCGGCGCACACGGTTGTATGGTTTTTCGGCCAACGAAAGCTCCCGGTGTGTTCTTGATACCATACGTGACATGACGTAAGATACCACACACCCCGGACCCATTTTCAAAGCCTGACCACTCCACGACGAAGAGGATGCCGAAATCAAATGGTGCGTTTTTGGAAAGCTCTGGACGAAACGTTTCTGACGCCGCCATTTTCGGCACCGTCACCGCTTTTCCTGCGGAGGAATCGAGTTCTGGAAATCGGTCCAGAGGGTGTGATATCTTACGCAACCTGCGATACACAGGACCTCTTACGGTCGTGTGGCGGTGCTGGTTGAGAGCTGTCCTCGCTGCCGAAAGGCCTCGTGCTCGAAGGAGCTCGAATTGAGAGCAAACACTCCACAGGTACGACGTGTGTCTAGTTCTGGTCGTACCCACTACTGTAACAACTTTTTTTCTTTGGGCTTTACCCCCCCTCCCCCCCCCCCCCCCCCC
>FN649741.1:7606697-7621139 GCA_000310025.1 Ectocarpus siliculosus
TGAGAACCCGGCGTGCTCCGTCCCGGCTTTGTAGGGATGCGAGGTCAATGGTCAAACGACTACGGCATGCACGACTATGAGTACACCCCCCCCCCCCCCCCCCCTCTCTCCCCCAGAAGGAGCAAAAGGAATGTTACATAGAGTTGTCGAGGGCTGAAGAGCTCTGGATAACAAACGTTGCACTTGAGGAAATTTCGAGAGATCGTCGATGGTTCCACAACTAACTGTTTCCATTGTAGTTGGAGGCGTGAGTTGCCAAGGGCTTTGGTCCCCGCCAGTACTACACGTCCCCGCATCACCCCTGTCACGAGGGGTGCTCAGTTCCAAAAAAATGTTTTCGCTCATGATCCCCTCACCCACCCACTCGTACTCTCCCCCAGCCTTGCTTTCTTCCCTACGTCGCAATACGTGGTGATTCTCTCTCACTGTTGGTTGTGACTGTCCGATGTCCGTACGAGTGCAGGTTTTCAGCCCATTCCTCCCGGCGTTCGGACACGAAGTCGGGCGTGCCGACGGATATCCCCTGCCACCCCAAGGCGGCACCGTGGGCGGAAGCGCTGCAACAACAACAGAGGAAGCAGCGACGTCAACAGCAACGTCGCACGCAATGGAAGCAGAAGAGGTGGTAGCGGCTTCTGCCGCAGCAACGGCAGCGTCAAGAAGATCACTGCGAGAGACGGGCACGACAGACATCACCCATCCCCTCGGTGGAGGCCTGTTGCGACGCGCCCTCCCCGCCAACGTAGGGTTGATGACGCTCATGCGGGTGTCCGGCGAGGAAGACGAAGAAGAAGAAGGACGGGGGCACCATGGCGGCGGCGGGGCGGGTGGGGGAGGCAACCAGGCGCCAGGGCTCGGCGATCTCACCCTCCTGGTAGGAAAAGCTCCGCAGCAAGAATGCCCGAAAAGGGAGTTGTTGTAGAACTGTTTTTTGACTCATAGTTCTTTAGGAGTGTTCGGTGTCCAGTCTTACCGAGCAACCCACGAAATGGGAACATGGATGCACAAGAAACGAGAAGACCAGCGGCCCTATCTAGTTTTGTTGAATCCAGTCTTCAACACCCTGGTAATGGAGGAGGTGTTTCTGTTTCAGCAAGTTGCTCCCCCCTTTTTTCTTCTCGCCCTCGCACTGATTGCCCTCGACCTGATTGTCTCTTGCCGCCCACAGGTTCGTCTCGCCCACCGCTACGCCAAGGGGGAAGACGCGGTTCTTTCTCTCCCCGCTTCGGTGGACTTGTCGCGGCTCGTCCTCGGACACACCCTCGTAAAGGCCACCGAGATCGCGCTCACAGGAGGCGGTGCTCTCTCCTCCCGCACGCAGAGGCTTAAGTGGACGTCAACGACAGCGATGACTGCTGGTGGAGAGGAAGAGTCCGTGTCAGCTGAAGAAGGCGGTGGTGATGAACCGCCTCATGTGGACGGGCTTCTCGGTGTTGGCAGCGACGGGAAGTCGACGGTTAGCCTCGGCCCGATGGAGATAAAAACCTACCGCCTTTCGCTCGTCCCCGAGGCGTAAGATGCAAGACATGATTTACATTTGCGGTTGATTTGCGTCGTCTAGTCTTTAATGTCGAAGTACGTGTCGGCCATGTGTAGTGTAACGATTCTCCACGAACAAGCAAGAACAGCATCAAGTGAATGAAATTATGCGATGTTTGCGTGAACGATTACCCGCCAGATGGTCGATGTACAGGATTTTTGTCTGAATTTATATAGCTCTCTCTATGTTTTCACACACAGCTGTAACGGCAAAATAGTTTGTTCGTGGTTCTAAGGTCTTCGACGGGCGTGCAAGAGAACGGCTGATTGGAAATTTCGAAGTTCACGTACAAAGACGCCGCCAAAAGCTGTCTAGACTAGATTACACATGTATCAATATATTTTTCTAATGGTACAGTACACAGGACGCAGCCCGTAAATACTGGGAGAGAGACAGGAGGTGTTTCGGTAAAAACGGGTGGGCATAGTGTATGATGTGTTTTGATGCCCAGACGTCTTCGAGGTCGTAGAGGGCCGCGGGGGAGGGGGCTACTATCGATCAAGCTTTTTGGCCAACGGCCCCCAAACACCCGATAAACTTCAGACCATGCGAGCTGTGAGCTTCGACAACAGTCCCTATGCTTTGTTGTTTCGTGTGTATCTAACCGTGATCCTGCTGCTTCACGAACACTTCACAGTGTCAAGGTAGACAGACGTGCGTTGAGGTCGGGGCCCCTCCCTTCCCCACAACCCTAAGCCGGGAAGTCGTGGAACACAGGTGTTCAACTGGCACGAACACTTTTGGTGAAAGCAACAATGACAGCAGTGGTTCGCACACTACCGACACGCTACCGCAGGTCTGGCTACAAGTAGTGTGCGAATCATGCTTGTCCGCGAGTTGCAGTATTTACGGGTTCTTTCGACTAGCTGTCTTGCGCACCCTCTACAGCTGAAGTATGCATAGGTCCTCCCACGGTTGCAGAGGTATTTATTTAGAGGGAGAGGAGTAGGGTAGCTGGCGAAGCAAGAAGAAGGCCGTTGTGGCAGATCAAGTGTTGTCCGTCTGTGTGCACAATCGGCATGACTCAGCGAAAGTGTAGTTTCGTGAGCGCGGATGCGTGCTTTGTTTTTCCTGCTGAAATATCCGATGATGTCACCGCCGCCCCTCAGAAGGCAATATTAGCAACAACTGATAGATGGCACGTGTTGAGGGACCGTCAAAAACTCGTGGAAAGCGGCCAAGCTTAGCCGTAACAGCAGCAATAGGTTGCCACAAATTAGGCTCTGGGGCAACTGTACTGCAGACCGCCCGACGTGACGCCATGGCGTTTGGCCAGCAGCACGACTCCCATTCTTTTCTCGAGCGCTTTGGTGTCGAACCGCAATGACGTTGCGACCTGACACGAGAAAACGGGACCTTTTTTTCACATCAACTCGAGTTTTTTTTTGCCAGAACGACAAAAAAATGAGTCAAAATCGAGGAATCATTTTTTTTTCTTTTGTTTTTTTTGTCTTTTTCGCCCCCACCCACCCAGTGCTTCGCAGCAGCAGCAGCGATAAACGATCCTAGCGACACGAATCAAGCGCACCCACTAAATCGAAATTCGCATGCGGCTGGCAAAAAACTAGGCCCACGCAGCGCATCCCATCCACCCCTGCATCAACCCGAGCAGAGCAGATGCCAAGACAAGAGCACAAAGTAGCAGCAACGAGTTCAGTCGCTTTGAGCCAGCCATCTATTCCCCTGCCTAGTGAAGGCGCAAGGACGCAGCAGACTCGCACGAAGCTCTCAGCAAACTCTTCGGGCAGCCGTCGCCATCATGCGTCTTTGCCGAAGAATCAGCGGCAACGCAAGACGGAGTGGTCTGTCTTGGCTTGATGACAGCCTTAGCGCTTGGCTCCCCCGCGGGCCCTGTGCAGTTTTATCGTAGCACCGAGAGAGATAGAATCACACCACGATTAGAGGGAGGGGACGAGTACAGGAAAATAAAGCTGGGGGGGTGTTTTCATGAGAGAGGAAATGTGTTCGCCCGGTTCGAAACGAACAACACCGGACAGGGCGCCCTCTCAACAAAACGGACAACGCTCACGACACGAACAAGCGCGCAAGAGTGACCCCGGTCAACAAGAAAAGGATGAGAAACGACCACAGCAATCACAAATCCACCCACATGCAAAAAGATATAACAACATCCGTGTACCCGAACCCTTTCTCTCTAAAAACAGACCCAATCTATGTACATCTATGTACCACACACGCATGTGCTACGTAGTCGTAACGCATACACCGGTGCGCGACAACGTACTTGGTGTTGCCGCCCTTCTGCTTGGAAGCAGTGGGCTTGGCCTTCATCGCCGCGGCAGAGCCCTTCGCGGCCTTGTTGGCGGCCTTGCGTGCCTTCACCTCCCTGCGGCACCGGCGGAAGAAAAACCGAAAAAAAGGGTATCGTTACACGTGTTTCATGGGACAACGGCCTGCTCGCACGCCTCCGGACAAGCTTTTCCGTCGGTGTTGTACGCCTTGAGAGGACAACATGGTGGACGCCTGAACGGTACCGGTTTACTGTCCTGACAGACACCACCCAAGACCAGCAAGTATCTGCTTGCTTTCATCGGCATACTACATCGCCGATAAGGCGGCTTCGCGGGAACAACTGTGCTCGCAGGTCTGTGTGTGGGTGGAGCCTTGGCGCTACGCGCTAAGGTGAAGGCCAGGCTTCGTGTAGACTTTTGAGTGTTCTCCGCACCTGGCTGGTAAGTGGAACAAAGCGGCAACTATTATCACCTCACTATCATCGAGAATATAGTTGCTGTGCGGGGCCCTTGCTGCCAAGACGCGGCATCGAGGACGATGCACAACCACCCACGCCAGGTGCACCACCGACAACGTCATCCAAAGCAGCAGCGGGAGGGCACACACCGCAGGGGGCAGCTTCACTCACGCCACACCGCACTGCACTCCCTCCCACTGCTGTCTAGACACGACCACCATTGCTGCAAATAATGGGAGGCAACATTTCCCAGCAGCACGCGAGAGGATGCGGCCACATCAGAAGCACCAAGACCACCTACACAGGACAGCCTGCCTGATGCGACTGCACTCACTTGGCGGCCGCCTCGCGCTGCGCGCTGCGGACCTCGGGCTTCTGGCTGCGCTTCTTCTTGATCTCCTCCAGCGAGGCTCCCACGATAGCGCGGTTGAGCTTGGTGGTCTTGCGGGTGCTGTGAGGTCGGTCGTCAGTGGACACGGAGACAAAAAAACAAGGACGCAAAAACACGCGTGACGGATCACGAAGCGAACGGAGAACCCGCGACTTTTGAAGGAAAGAGCGCGTATTTTTGGAATGAGGGGAGGGAAGTTGCACTTTCAACAGAGAGACAGCCGGACACAAGATGTATCCCTTTCTGCTGCATCCGCTTGCCGCCGTGTATCTACATCAAGTCACCTTTAAAAATGCTTCAGGCATTTTATGACGCAAAAGTATGGCGCGGTGTTTTCCAACAAAGTGAAATAACAGAAATTCGTTTTCGCCGAGATAAAGAAGGCTACAGTAGGGACGCAACAAAGCTATTTAATACACGGCAAGAACAAAGGTAGGCTTTCGCAATAGAGATGCACGTGCGTCGTACAACCAAAAAAACAGCCAACCATTCCACCGAAAGAGCTCGCCGGATGGCATAAAAAAAAAAATGGAACGAGCAGAGGCGAATAGACACCAGCACGTCTACGGGACGAGTACCGACGAAGGAAAAGGTAAAGGTCCTTTGTTAATTGCGGCGAGTCCCGACGCGAGACTAGAAGGAAAAACCGGCGCCAAAACTGCGTTTCACGTCGACCTGGGTGGAGACAGCTGCAGTCAAGGTGGTCTGACGCTCCCGTCCATCTCCACTAGCACAACGTCTGCTCGATTAATGCCGACGAAGGAGTTGGACTTGATTCTAATCCCTTCTTCGGCATTCACCGCGCAGACGCGAGCTAGTGCAGATGGACGAGAGCGTCAGACAACCTTCTGCAGCCAACTAGCGCAGCAAATTTTTTATCGTGCATCGCGGAGTTTGCTTCTTTGTCTCCGTGTCGCTTACCGGCGGCGGGTGACCTCCTCCACCTTGATCTTCTTGTTGAGGCGCCTCCATGCCTGAAAAAAACGGTTTCCACCCAAACATCAATGCAAAAGATCCAACAAACAAGTTGTTAGGCTTCGTTGTTCATCGGAACTCAGCACGCATGAGACCAAACATGACGGCCAATTCGGCGGACCAACCCACAGGCGGCCGCGTGTGCAAAGGCCACGCACGTGCTTCCACACAAGAATAAACGGCTACATATGGTACTGAGCAAAGACCGGAATAACGGTTGTTAACGTGGAGACAAACAATGAAAGCACGCCAGCCGCACTGCTGTTGGCAGGCGCCGCGCAAACAAGAGACGAGGGAGGGTTCTCTCTTTGTAACGCCGCATCGTGCCTGCTCCTAACGAGTACCCATGCTACTCTCTCCAAAGAATGTACGTATGATGCCCACGCCCCCCAGACCGACTTTCATGGCTCGATTATCCCACGACCAACAGGGTGTCACAGTCGAACGATCAGCTTCTTGGGAAACATCTCGACGAGACGGTTCCAACGGCGCCATTCTCGGCACAGCAGTCACTGGTGTACTGCTGAAGAGTCAAGCTGAACATCGGTCTGGGTGTGGGTGGTATCATACGCAACTCATGGGTGTACTAAATCGTACCCTTATCGTGCTGCCATCATTTTGCATAAAACGTATTTCTGCCCAACAGCTTCGTCAAGCCGAGCGTGCATTTCTAGCCACCTGCTGCTGAAAACAACCCTCTGGACATGCGACGCGTTTCGTGAGTTTGTCTCACCTGGGTCCAAGTCAGCTTCGCCGGCTTCTTCCTCTGCTTCAGCAAGCTCTTGCACTTAGCCGAGAAGAGGGTGATGGGCTGCGATCAATAGGAAAACACCAAACATTCCAGGGCAAGAAAAACACACAGGAGCACAGGCAAAGGCAGCGATAGCACCCATGAGCGCCGAATATGAAAGGAGTTACGGTTGGCAGGAGCGACACTCGACGACGTCCGGCGGACACAGGCGACACACGACGGGTCAGAGCGACCACCCAAAAACAAGCCCGTTCCTGGACCGCGAGGATACGCTAAAAACAAGTCAGGTGAAAGATGGAGGCAATACATTTGCAGCTGTGCACAACAGTTCTACCCGCCGACAGTGCTTCACCCACGCATTAATGCCAAACGTCTGGCGACAACGTCACTCCACAGGGAAAGCCTACTGCCTCTACTCTTGCTCCCCTGCTGCTGCTTGGCAACCAAGGGCACCAAAAATTGTAAGGCTCTTGGGTGAGATTGGGTCTCCGAGCTTGCGATCGTCTCGCTCACCTGCCCATCCCTGCGGATGAAGCGCACACCGTGCCCCGGGTAGATACGGGTGTCCGAGAACGCGCAGACCTCCGTCTTGATGACCATGGTAGCTCAGGGCGAGGGCTGCTACTGGGCTGTGGTGGTGTTGATCCGCGGAAAAGCGGGGACAAAACCTGAACGACCCCGTCCCCCTCACCGTTTTTTCTACGAAAACTTTAAAAATAAATCCTAGCCACGTGCCCCCTGCTGAGCAGGTGGTTGCCTTGGCGCAGCCGGTCAAACTGCAGCTCGTACCACGTGCCACTTCGTGCAATCATGGTATTGAGGTCCGCATGGGATTCTTGCATCGCAACGCTGTTGCTCTTGTCTGCTGCTGCTGCGAATGGAGGAGCTGGAGGGTTTTTCGGTAGGCAGACGCACCAGCGGTCGAGGCAGCTCGTAGTAGGTGAAGTGCAACGACCGCTCCGGGAGACGATAGTCTCCCAGTTCGTAGGGAAGCCTAACAGGGAAAGGAGATTAGGAGAGAGGGCTCGGGGTAGCCTTGGCTGCCTCGCCTCGACGGCAACGAGGACGTTTGGGAGTGGAACCGGAGTCGAGGCGACGAATTTGGACGAATCCAAACAACATGCGACTGCTTCTGCGGCAGAACCGCAGAGTGAACCAGACGCCAAGACCACCAACACCGCAGCCGGCACCACTGCCACGAACGCTGGATTGGCCAGCCGATTGACGACGCTCTCTGCTCCGCTGGAATCTCTTTCGTCGACTCGCGAGCAGCTCGTCCGACAAGCTTGGTCTACTGCGACTGCCTTGCGCCTGAGAGACGGGAAGGACGAGTCGTCGTCAACGATGCTGCTGACACGCGGCGGCGGCGGCGGCGCTCCGGCACCGCCGCCGTCGCCGCCGCAGCAAGGGATGAGGTTGAAGAACGCCGTCGAGGGCCTCAAGAATGGCCTCGCGAGCGGGTTGGCTGCAGCGTGCGTCAAGACGGTGCTGCAGCCGTTCGATACGATGAAGACTGTGCAGCAATTCAGCACGACAAGGTATGTAGGGGGGCGGGCGGACATACGTATATACGGGCGGCGGTCCTTCTCGCTCAAATACCCCAAACTCAAACTCGCTTAAATGTGTTGGGGCTATGTAGTACTTTATAAGCAGAGGCAAGATACCCAAAGAAGGCAGGCAAAGGCAATGTTACGCCGACAGCAGTATTTATTCGTGGCATGAGGGTGCAGTAGTGCAAATCTACAGGTTCCTCCGTCCGCGTTCACTCGTTGATTTAGCCCATTGGAAGCGGACACCGACAGGGCCCCATAACGGCAGCAAGCAGCAGTATCGAGCGACAATCGTTGTAACTACGAAAAGTGGCCTGAGAAAGTTGAACCGACATTATTTGACTCTCGCCCGATGGCTTTTCGTTCGGTGAAAAAACGACCTCCGCGCGAAAACGTGGTATGTACGCAGGATGACTTTGCTGCAAGCGGGAAGAGATTTGCTGGCGCGGGGGGGCGTGCCGGAGCTCTACCAAGGGCTGGGGGTGACCCTGGTCGGCTCGATGCCGGCGGTCGGCGTGTACTTCGGCTTGTACCAGTTCGTCAAGAACCAGATGGATGCCAAGCAAGGCATTTCCCCGTACTTGAGTATTACCGTCAGTGCGGGAGTGGGCAACTTCATCGCGAGGTAAGATATGTACGGCGTCTACCGAAACGGTCTATTCGTCTACCGTCACAGGAAATCCAAGTTCTGGGGCTGCCCTCGCCCTCTTTATCAACTTGAATCAAAGCGAAGGTGTAGAAACCGGTATCCAGAACAAGCGCAGCTTGTATAGCTCTTATTGAGCACCAGTCGATCGTTGTCTACTGCTGTATGCATGCTCTCGTGTCATTTTCCGACCCACACCACAACCTGGTCTCCGCGTCGTCGTGTGCTGCGATGTACGGTGTGCCGTTACCGACCAGCTTCTTCCGAGTGCCGTACGAGGTCGTGAAGCAACGCCTGCAAGTTGGGCAGTACCCCACCACCATGGTGGCGATACAGTCAATCTACAACGAGGTGAGCAAACTTTCAACAACACTAACGGCCGCTTTTGTTTCTGCCGTTGTGGCTGGTATCGTAGAGCCAACCATTGGTATGATCTCCTCCATGGTACGCATTCCACCAGCCGGCAAGATATGAACTCCGTCACAGGGTGGCACACAATTTTTGTCGCGGTTTGTTGCCACGAAATAGGTAGGGTTTCCAGCCTGTGGACCCCTGTTGCTGGCCTTCACCCACACTTGCCCCAAACGGTTGTGTATGAGGCGAGAGATGCAGCCGTTGTGCATCATTCTCTCATATCCGGTGTTCGAGAATTTCGAGACCCGATGATGCCGGCTCGTTCACATGGGGGTGAAATGCTGTATAGCTCTGCCGTCGCCATTACTGCTGTGCAACACATGCGCAGCCGCATGCGTTGTGGTTTCTGCTTTCGAAGCCATTGTTGTGCGCTTACTTGTGCATTGCGAGAAGAATACGTCGACGGTGGTACTTCCCGTGACTACCTCATTTTGCGCTACTACTATGCATATAATAGTAGCTTTTTCTTTTATCGGGTATAGCAAAAATGAAGCGGACGAACATAAGACGCAAAGAAGCCTAGCAAGCTAATCCGGGCCTTCGCCTCAATCCCACGTTCCTAACTCGGCTCTGCACCCGATCACGGCGACCACAGGGAGGGCTGCTGGGGTTCTTCGGCAAGGGGGGGCTCAAGATGCAATGGGCCCGAGACATCCCCTACGCCATGGTGACGCTGCTCGTCTACGAAACCCTGCAGAAGGCCGCGGCTCGCCGTAAAGGTCCGCCAGGGACGAAAAAGAAGGGGGCGAAGGCTAACCCCATCGAGAACATGGTCATCGGTGCGATAGCGGGGGGTATGGGGTCTTTGGTGACCAACCCCATGGACATGATAAAGACGAGGATGATGACGTCACCGGAGCTGTACGCAGGGCCGATGGATGCGGCGTGGAAGGCGCTCAGCAAGGAGGGGCCGCAGGTAAAGCGCAGTGTCTATAGCTTACTTTTGTTGCCTGCGTTTTTTTGTCGCCTCGTTTCTGCGAGGAGTCCGTGTACACGCCTTATCCGTGAAGGCTTGCCTTGGTTTGCTGAAGACAACTTGATCGAACGAAACCATTGTTCCTGCCCGATGCAGGGCCCGGAGTGTTGTCCTCCTTGTTGTTTCCTCTCAGTAGGTAAGCCTCTCCTTGCCCCACGAAGGAGAGGATAGGCCTGCCTTCTGATGAGGCGTGCCATACGAATCGATCGATTCTTTCGCTGACAGAGGTGCATTCGGGATCGGCCATTCCGTGAAAGAAAGACGTTGTGTGTTCGGAAAAGTGCCCCCCGCTTACATTATGCTATGCTCACGGCATTCACGCCGACAGCCAGGAGTTTTTTTATCTCTCTTCCCATCTTTGCTCAGACAAATGCCTCTCATCTACGGAGTTTTTACTCTCGGGTGATTCGTCCTTGTTTGCAGCGCGCTGTCGCTGTGTATTTCGTGGTGACCATTCGAACCTTGATAGGGGCAACTTTGGATGAACCTGGTCATCACTAGATTCCTGTGTAGTCCCTGCGTGTCCACAGCCAATCTGTGTCCTCGTCTGCTGGCCTTCCTCTGACAGATTTCCGGTTGGAGTCGTATGCAAAAAATGTACTCCTACCGTACCTCGAGATCAGAACATCCACTTCACGTGGATCCAGCAACGCCATGTAGGCTTTGTCGAAGGGAGTTCATCACGCTGATTGAACGAACGTCTTTTCCTTCGGCAGGCTTTCTTGAAGGGGGCTACTCCTCGACTGCTGCACAAGATCCCGGCGAACGCCTTCTTTTTTGTGGCGTACGAGTTCTTCCGAAGCATCCTTGGCGTCACGCGATGACAGCAGCACCAGCACCAGACGGCGGCGGCGGCCTTAGAGACGAGTTGGTAGATGCTGTGTTCGCGATGTAGTAGTTTAGAATGAGTGTGTGCTAACATGTTGTCCGCCCGTTCCGAGCGGTGCGATTTACCGAAGTTTTGAACAACAGAACCGTATGTTTTTTTTTCTGTAGTCACGCAAAATTGCCTCGATGGAGTTGTAGCTGTGGGTTGACATTGCCATCCCCCGCGGGTAGGAGACCAAGTACAATTTTACTCGTTTCGCGTGTGTCATGTATTGTCTGACGTGCGTCTTGCACAATCACACGGCGTGGTTGCCACCCGCTGATTGCGATCAAAACGAGCCGGCAAGAGTCGCAGGCGCGTACCCATCTCTCCCTGTTTTACACGGTTGGACACCGCAAAAATACACGGGAGACAGATGAAGGGGGGCCGTAGGCAGGCTGCACTGTGCTCTCGCTCCCCTCGACAAGGCTCGAGCTCTTTGCGGCGGTTGTAGCTTTTGAGGGCGCACGTAGCTCTTTACTTTGAAGCAGTAACGCGTGCCTCTGTTCTATCCACGTGGATTCACACTCGATTGTTCTCAGCGTTTTTTAAATGTCGCACCAACACTTCGCCCAAGGTGTCTCCAATTCCTCCCTTTACAAAATCCACGTGAAGCGACACCAGCCCTCTGCTCACAGAGAAAACATTGATCCTTCAACCCGGACACCCAAGAGTCTTGTCTTGAGAGTTTTGTTGACGATGATCTACAATATTTTCTCCAACGGAGGGCCCGGCCGCCCCGCAATGCTAACAGGCCTTCACATGCAACAAAAATAACATAAAAGTCCACAAGTCAATCTCAATTTCGTTTTTTTTTGCCAAGAGAAACTCACACTACATTTTCGAAAAAGAGAGTACCAGTAAAACTAATTCCAACGAACAGACGCCGGAGCCGCCGTATCTCACTGCACCACTCGCAGCTCTGTTCCTTGAATCACACGTCTCTACCAACTGCACTCGCAATCCGGGCCCCACAGCGCAAGCGCTATGCACCTACTTGGGCACCCTCGCGCCCTCAAAAGTCACGTCACGCGTATCCCAAAACGGTGTGCATATTCTCATCGGAAAATACAGGCATGTGGCCCATATGTCCGCGTCGAGACAAACGCACCCATCGAGCGCGCGCGAGGAAAGAAAAAAGTTAAGACCCGGATTGACATCAACGGGGGGAACGCCGGCAGTATCGAAAGGAAAAAGGAGACCCATTGCAACATGTTCTCCGGACATAGCAACCAATTTCCGATCGTCTCCCTCCCCCCTCCCCCCCGCCACGACTCCAAAACACTGGGCCCCCTTCTAAAAGGGACACCGCTGCTGCCACAGGGGGGCGGAACCCCGGTCATCCATTCATGATAAATAAAACATCACTCTTTCCGTTGCTCGCAGCCTTTTACGCTGTGGCTGCTCGCAGCTTTCTCCGTTGCGCCGCTTCGCAGGTGGGCTTGATCCAGTTCGACGCGCGGGGCAGCGCGCGGCCGGCGGCGTAGTCGACGATGGCCCCCGGCACGAAGCGGTTGACGTCCACCTTCGCCAGCATCCACACCCGCGAGAAACCCGGTCGGTCCGGGGGGGACTCCACGTAGAAGAAGCCGGTCGCCTCTCGCAAAACCGCGCGGCCGGCCTTCGTGCAGTCCGGGTCGAGCTCGAACTGCACCATGTTGCGCTCTCGGAGGAGAGACATCACTACCCGGATGTGGAGCTTGAACCTGCTGACCATCACTCCCACCTGACCAAAAATAAATGCGCGTGTGTTGTATGTGGGTGTTATCGTCAGACATGCGTGTTGGTGAGGCATCAAGATGAGCGAGGATTGGGTGTAACTTTTGGTCTCCTGACTGAAGAAATACACCCTCCCGCCGGGCGGACTTTTGATCTTTACTTCCGATCGTAAGAACTTGAAAAGTTGCCCCGACGCCGAAAGAGCCAAATAATATGGTCTCATTTTCGCGAACAGCTTGATTTTTCGAACCTCGTTACAAACGCAAAAGGGCCTCATTGATCATCCAACTAAATTACCACCGTCGCGTTGGATAGTCGAACGATTCTCAAACTCGACGCGTGCGTGCGTGCCCCCCCGCCCGTCTTCTATCACATGTGTGTACCCTCGCACACGATCGGAGAAACCCGATGTAAAAAGTAAAAAGCCATTCTCATCACATTGGCAGCTCGACACACATATTATCGCATACTCGAGAAATATCACAGCAGTACCCGTCGCGCTACACGTCGGCACCAACCACACACCAAATATCGTCAAAAGCACCACGTCACTTGCTGACGCAGCAATCGCTCAAAACCACCGCACAACTGCTGCTGTGGGCCATGCTCTGGCACAGAATCCCCTCCCCCCCCCCCGTTCCCAACTGTTCTCCTCACCTTCCGTGAGTCCGCCGTCTCCCCCTGCGGGAACACCTCGCACTCCCTCACGGTGTCGATCATCTCCGCGTAGTCCTCGTACTTGGTCAGCAGCCCCAACACCACATCGGGGTCGGCCCGCACGTCCACCACCACGCTGCCCGACCCGGACCCCCCCTGCCTCGTCTGCTTCTGCACCCGTTGCCCCGCGCGGAGCTGGGTTAGGTCCTCATCGTCCAAGAGCGGCAGCGCCGGTCTCCCTTCCCCCTGAGTCACCACTCCCCCCCCGATGCACTCGGCAATTGACGGCGGTCGTTGCTGCGACGGGGGTTGCGGCGCTGCGGCCGCAGCCGAGGACGCCGAGGCGTACGCCGTCAACAGCTCCGCCGAACGCGGGGACTGTAACGCTTCGATGCTGCTCCTGCCGTCCTCTCTGCCGCCGCTGTCGTCTCGGGAAAATCGCTGCTCGTGCTGCCGCCTTTGTCCCCGTCCCCTACCTGACGAAGACCCTTCCGTTACTCTGTACATCTGCGCGGGGCTCACGGCCGACACGCTGTCCGCCCCGGCTAGCCGCGTGCGTCGCTTCAAGTTCAGGCTTGCGGCGGCTCTCTCGGACGGCGACGATCGTGCTTTCGGCGCGAACAGTTGCCATGCCATGTGGTGATGTTGGCGGTGGTGCCCCGATGCTGCCGTCCGACGGTCAGATGGAAGCGATGACTGGTCAAGGAACGATTTTGGCAGAAATACGAGTCAGCAGCAGCAGCAGCAGCAGCAGCAGCAGCGGCAGAGACAAACAGTGGGAGAGGTGCGGAGCAGCAGAGGGAGCAGTCAGCAAGGAGCAGCAGTTTGCACGAGCGTCAAACTCATCACAACGGCCTCGAAGGTGTCGCAGAAAAATACGAAGGTCATTCGTGCGTACTTGGGGCGCCAACATGACCCTTTCGTCGCCGAAGCTCCCGCGTACACAGAGAAGTCGACAGGTAACCTGCCGGCAAGAGCACAACTTGCCACAAAAATGATAAACGCACGACCCGGTGTTTACGCAAGCAACGCGTCATCGGAGCATACGAAGTACATGCATGTCGGGCTGAGCACTTGACAAGGCACACCGGCTACATGACTCAGCCGAGGTCGTGGGGGGGGGGGGGGGGGGGGGTGGAAAACTTTTTCCTCGAAACCCCCAAAAAACGTCCGGGGGGGGAAAAAAAAGTAAAAAAAAAAAAAACCCCTTTTTTCCCCGGGGGGCAAAAACGATGGGTTGCAACT
>FN649741.1:7621239-7685233 GCA_000310025.1 Ectocarpus siliculosus
TCAGCGGGGGTGGGGGGGGGGGGGGGGGGGGGGGCTGGACACGTCATCGCTCGAACCGTCACATACACGTCCGTCGTGGCAAAATACAGTAGAAAAGAACAAACACCATTGACTCAGCAGGAGCAGAACACGATGGGTTGCAACTGCTCCCGTGATGAAGGGAGTAAGCTACACAGCGCTGTGCGCCGTGCCTTGTGGAGGGTAGGGTTGGCAGCAAAACCGGCCTCTAATCTTGTCTACAGCAGTGTGCAGAAAACCAAGTGCGTTGCGAGAACAAAGTCGTAAAATAACACACGCAGGCAGAGGAGGTGAGTCATCAACTGCTACATGCCACTAGAGCCGCTGTACATTGGTGCCATCGTGTTTGAGCGCTACGTAGCGTACACGTGCCCGGTACCTGGTGCAGCCAAAGGCCAGGCGGCCAGCAGAACATACGCTAGTGACGCTCACTAGACCAAGCAAGTCTCATTCCTAACGAAAAAAAGTCGGCACATTTCCACTCATTGTTCGAGTAATCCTGAAAAATAGAAATTATCAAACTCATGTGAGGGTGTGGTCTGTACGTCCCTGTGTTGCGGCCTCTCTCAAATCTCCCCGTCAAAAATGATTTCCTGCTGCATGAGTCGCAAGCAGCTTATCGCAAGTGCAAGACAGGCTGCTGTCAACCCCGAAGCCCACTCACCCGTGCCGATGAGTTGTCCCCAAGCAGCACGAGAGCTATCACGGCTGCGCAGGCCACCCGCGTGCACGTCCCAAAGGCATCGCCAACAACGGCCCCTCGTCGCCGGCCACTGCTGCTGCTGTGACATGAGCGGAACGCTGTTGATCGCCCGCCGTAGGATTGCGCCGTTCTCGAGGAAGATGAGGTGACCGCTCGCCTGCTACCGCTCTTGGCTCTGCGGGGCAGCACCCCTTGGCTCAGAGACGAGTTCATCGTGTGTGCAGAGTCCGACGCTGCGTTGGCGCTGTCGGGGTAAGGAATAAGGAAACCGTATATGTAGCTCTCCGTTGTGCTCCCTCGTAGTATCAAAGTACGTGTGGGCCAGCAGAAGAAGAAGGTCCGCCAATAGCTGTGCTCTTGCAAGGCTTCGCCGCAGAGGGGATGCGTATGGATTGTGAGGCTTGTTGCACTGAGGGCCCTGCTTGTATGTGAAACAAGCGGGGGACGGCCTGCGGGGGTCGCACAAAAAAATGACTCTTATCGACACAATGACGCGGGCGCCGCGCGCGAGTTGATGAGTTGATCGGAATCTTGAACAGCAAACGCCTCTATGCCTCGTGAACGCCCGGTCGTCACGAGAATTAAAGAGGAAATCTGCGCGCGATCAGGGCACTTGATAATCCTCTTTAGACTTGTTATTGTAGCAGTGCACATTGAAAGAGGGTGTTGATTAGGGTGTCATGTGTTTTACAAACTATCATCCTTTGGTCATGAATGCGTGCATACGTGCATACGTCTGGCGATCTAGTGGTTATTGAGTTTTGGTTAGAAGTCAAACTTGGGTAAAAAAATTATATACCGCCGGTTGCATAATATACCACCCCCCCCCTCATTTGACCGATTTTCATACCCGCGGGCTACTCTGCAGCAAAAACCGACAACAGTGAAAGTGCCGTAAATGGTGGTGTTAGAACTGTCTCGTCGAGAGCTTTCCGAAATCGTCCCATTTCATGGTTGCATGCTCTTCGTCCTGGGTACTCGGGCGTTGACAGTCTTTCCAGGGTGTGTGGTATCTAACGCAAACCTATGGGACGAGTTCCTGACGGAAAACCCCACACAATCTCTAGTACAACCGTGCTATGAAAACATTAATTAAAGCTGTTGATAGACGTTGTGCCTCGTCATTACTCCCCGCCGCCGTAGATATAACAATGTTCACGGTGCGGCTGTCTCCCGTTTCCAGGCGGGGGATATTTTCCTGGCGGAAGAATTCTTCTCTGTCTGGTGGTATTTTGGGGGGGCGAAACTATTGGATGGAATCATCTGCACCCACCGGGAATCACACACACACCCATCCCCGCGTTGAGCGCCCCAAAGACCGATGAACGGCAGGAATATCCAGAAGGTAGCCGATCAATGGCGTGATAGCCCCACACGCGGCACGTTGAGCGATGGTTTGTCGCGGATGAATTTGACTGTCATTGTAACGATTCCCCTACGATACACAACTACAGCTGTAGTCAAGATTGCAAAGGTTCCCGTATGCAATTTGCGCACCATTAACAAATTACCATCACTTTCCAATGACATAAATATTCCAAGAAAACTTCACCTCGTGTCTGCTGCTACATAGACGACCGGCAAATCGAAAGCTCCTGGGAAATACGAGGCAGCTTCTACAAGCAGTACACCCCACAAACCACCAAAGAACACCACAAACAGGCTTTACATTTATCGGAGCGAGAGGAGGAATCGGTCATGTCATGTCATACTGGCGGCGCGATTTCTCCAGACACACACGACGTCATAATCACCCAACCTAACCCCGTTGCGGTCACTTCTCTGCCAGCAAACGCCTCCGTACACCTACATAGGTACAGGTACAGCTGGCAAACGAAGGAATAATATTTCGCTAGCCCCTCCTTTTGTCTCACGTACGTCAAACCTATGCGCGCTGCCTCCCTACGCCATTTCCACCCCATCCGTCGACGGAGAAAAAAAAAGTCTACCTGCTGTGTATCCCTTGCTCTGCAACACGTTGTCTGTCAATGTTTGCGAAGGCACAACACATCGACATGTTTCGCTTGCTGCGGCCAGGTACAGATGGCGCTAGCTCTACTGCGCCCTCTCCATTGCTCGCAGCGTGCAGAAGACGAGCATGCGCCACATCTTGGTCATGAAAACCGCGGCATCTTCCTCCAGCACCAACTTGAGCTCGTCAAGAATCGTCTGATGGAAAATCCAAACGAACAACAACAAGATGAGGATTACATGTCATCGGCATGGCCCGATCGGCGCAGGGGGGGTGAGCACTGACGAAGATTCGTCTGATACATGACGTATAATTCCAGGAAAGACGTAACGGGTAAGATTGAGCCCCAAGCAATCTTAATTTGACACACGGCGAACCATTCCAGTGTAGACGAAAGACGGGCGTAAATATTGATCACGTCACGTGCGGTCCGACAAAAGTACAATCGTTCGGGACCAGCCAGTGGAGTGTCGTGCTGTACGCGTCACACCTCAAACAGACCGAATACCTCCTGGAGGATCGACAACTCGTCATCCATACGTTTGTAGTCAACCCTATTTCCGTCCTCGCACTACGCTTGGAGACTCTCTCGCAGCCACAGGATCCCCATGGCCGGCTGCTTGGTGTTGTCTGCCTTCTTAAGGCCACCTTGAAGGTAACTCAATTGCGTCGCGTCCTCACTCAAATCGGGTCTAACTTCGCTAGCCGCAGAGCCTAGCCGAGACCTCTTCCAATGCTCTGCATCACAAGTCTGCATCACAAGTTCTTGTGTGGACACAGAATAGTTCAGACCCGATATGAGTGAGGACGCGACGCAAATGAGTTACCTTCAAGGTGGCCTCAAGAAGGCAGGCAACACCAATCAGCCGGTCATGGGGATCCTGAGGCTGCGAGACAGAATCCTAGTGCGAGGACGGATGTAAGGTTGACGACAAACGTTTGGATGACGAGTTGTCGATCCTCAAGAAGGTAGTCGGTCTGCCTAAGCATGCCCCACTGCGGAAAGCTGGTCTCAACCCGGTGGCGTCAGCACCAGCGTTCAATGGAGCGTGGGGGGTGCGCCTATGGTATTGTCGCCCATGCCAGCCAGGGATGAACCGGGGTTTGCCCAACACCAACCTCCGATGTTCGGGCAGCCCCGGTTCTTTGGGCCGCACAGTAGCGGCAGAGGCCCTCAAGGTTTTCAAAGGGGGGGATGTAGAGGGACGAGCCAATACGGACTTTCTGGGCCATCACGGCCGCGGCAGAGGAGGTCGCGGAGGTGGCGGCAGGGTTCAGGGTACGAATAAGCCGATGCCATTTTGCGGAAAGTGTCAGGCCCGCGGACTGGCTGACATTCGCCACCCCCAAACCGCCTGCCCCTTTACGGTTTGCTTCCACTGCAAGAAACGAGAACACACTGAGAGGACCTGCTGTCCCAACCCGTTCAGGAAGGCAGAAAAGGGTCGAGATTTTTTTGTAGGGGTGACCATGATTGAGGCTGGTATGAACAACCGTTTCGGAAATATTGGGTTCATATGATGATAATCGTGTTAATGAAGAGGATGTGAGTCCCGTCCCTTTACAAAGGGAGTGATGCGAGGTAAGAGTACTTGCTACGCGTAGCAGTGTAAGAAACTTTGCTTCTGTCAAAGGGGTTTGTCATGGGCTTCCTGTTACTGCTTGGGTTTTCTGGGACGAAGACGAAACTCTAAGGACTACCTGGTAGAAAAAAAATCACAAACAACGTCCTTAGAGGTTTCTTCACGTGTACAGTCCCGCTACGACTGACTTCCTCCCATACGGCCAGCCAAAACAAATCCCGCGTAAATCGTCTAACGATGCGCCTATCCACCCCACCTTAAAAAAATATATGAAGTCAAGACGAAAAAAAAAAGAAAGAAATTCACCCCACCTGTGGCTTGGCCCGTTGGCCCAGCTTGGTAAGAACGAACTCGGTGAGAGTCTTCTCTTCCTCCCCGAGGTACTCGATGATCTTCTTCACAATCCAAGGCCGCATCTTGGACTGGATAATGTTGTGCTGTTCGACCATCTGCCAGTTGATCTCGTACGCGAAAAGCTCCTCGCGGTCCTGTAACGTAGGGTCGCCGTGCCGACGATGTAAGGCGAAAACAAAGCGAAGGCGTTCCATGTCAATCACTACAGCGTACATCAGGATGAAAATCAATGGCGTAGGGTCTCTGCTAAAATTTTGTAGTAGTACACGGTAGGGGAGCGAAAGGAACCGACACATGTCTACACCAACCCGCTGGCGCATGAGTCAATGCGGTTGATCAGTTGGCCTGACTCGGGGAACGCCTGCTCCCAAGCTAACTCCGACCTCAAAAGCCGTGAAACCGTTGCAGCGGGAAAATTCGGCATCACGCGCGGGACCGACCTTGGGGATGCTTCCGACCAGCTCTTTATCCCTCGCCTTGCCCTTCTTTTCCACGACAGCGGCCACTTTGCTCTCGGACCCCTCCTTGCCGGCATCTGAGGATGGTGAATCGACAGCGACAGGAAAGAGAGGCAGGCAGATAGCGGTAGCGATGAACACACGCCAAGACGAGCGGTTAGCCCGGAATGCGGCTGGGTTCGGAGATTTCCTAGCAACCATGAAGAAAGCACACCTTCCAAGTATTGGAACACGTCAACACAGCTACTGCTGCTGCTGTTGCTGCTGCTGCTGCCGCCTTCTTGCTGCAGATGTCGTGCTATCCAGTTCAGAGCTGCTCTACCTGTTGTGTGCCCCCCTTGGTCTGTCCAAACCACGGCAAAGAGACCTCATCGTACGGCGGTGACAAATAGAACGCTCGTGGGAAACCTCCGACCGCTTGCGAAAGGTTGCATCTTCGTGAAATGACCAAAATCTACAGGTTCGCCGGGCAGCGGCGTGGTATTCATGCACACGGACTTGGACTGGCGATAACAACGCGAGGCAAAAAGCGTCCGCTTGTTCACGCTGCTTTCGTTGTCCGTTAAAGAAAAACAAGTGAGGGAAAGTATTTTTTTCACGACAAAGGTTAGGCGTCGTGCTGCCGGACTGGTCATTCTTGACGCCAACAACGCTTAGAGCGATGACACCGTACATAGCAGCAGGGCGGACCATCAATCGATCCCGTCCAAGCACGGGGGAAAAAATGCAAAAACAGCACCTGAGCACGAACTCAATCCGACGTGTACGCAACAAGAAAACACGCCATCGCCGCCGGTATCGTTCCACACGAAACGGGCACCCCCTTCATCTCTCACCGCCTTCCCCGCCCGCCGTTGCCGCCGCCAGCGTTGACGCCTCCGCTGCTGCCGGCTTCGCCCCGTCCTCCTCCTCTTCCTCTTCTTCCTCCTCGTCGTCGTCGGAATCGAGCATGCCGTCCCCGAGGGCAGCGAGAACGGCCTTGCGCCTCCGGAGCTCCTCCTTTCTCTGCCTCTCGTCCACCGCGCTCGCAGCCCCTCCGTTCCCTACCGCCCCTCCCCCGCCTGCGGCCGCCCCCGCTCCCGCCCCGCCGTCGCCGCCGCCGCCGCCGTCGCTGTCGTCCCCGTCGTTACCGGCGTTCTCTAGCGCGGACAGGACCGCCAGGCGACGCTTGCGCGTCTCTTCTTCCGCGAGCTTCGCGCGGGCGGCCCGCTTGGCCTCCATCTCCTTATCCTTGTCGCTGCTACCCCCCCCTCCTCCGTCCTTATCCTTGTCCCCGCCGCTGCTGCGACCACCGCCCCTATCGCTATCGCGGTGGTCGTCGCGCCTGCTGTCGCGGTCCCCTCGGTACCGGTCCGGAGAACGGTTCCTGCCGCCGTCCCGGTCCGAGGAACGCTCCCGCCGCCCGCGTTTGCGCTCCCTCGAGCGGGAGCGGGATCGGGAGCGAGAGCGGGATCTAGACCTGCGTCGGTCGTGGCCCCTGCTGTCCCTGTCCCTGTCCCGGTCTCTGTCCCTGCCGTTCGGCGAGGAGGGTTTCTTGCCGTCTTCGTCGCCGCCCTTCTTTTGGTCCGCCGCGGTATCCTTGTCGTCGCGGCTCTTCATCGCGGCCATCGCGACCATCTCCCGCGCCTCCCGGTCCTAAAGCGGTGCGGGTGTGTGTGTTAGGGAGCCGAGGTTGGGAGGAAGAACTGTTGTTAAACTAATCTGACTAGACGGTTCGTAGAATGCACAGGACTTGATGCCCGTACCTCCAGCCTTGTCGTGCCTAACGGACAGATATTCGGCAAGAAAGCGCAATCCGAAAATGCTGTTTGTTGATCACGTGCGAAACCACCACGGAATTGTGTTCGCTGTATGGGGGGCCCAATGGGGGGCCCAACAGCGAGGAAAACACCCTCTGGGGGGGGGGGGGGGGCGTACTCTTACATTTTGCATGCCTTAGCGGTTAGACCATTGACCACGCGTCCTCGAGAGGACGGAGCATTGTTCCCACAGGGACGATCACCAATGGCCAATCAAACCTTCCTCAGAGAGGGGGTGCTTGAAACAACAAGGCTCTCGTCGAACATTGCAGCCGAACTCAAACACGACCGGCAGCCAAGGCGGTCTGTCACGGACACACGTGGCACCGCCACTACTCAACGAGATGCTCCTAATCGGAAAGCAGGCACTTGGTGCAGTATGGGCAACAAAACTGTGTCAACCACGACGACAACAAACGCCGCCGTGGCAGGCACACACAAACCCACCAATATCCACCATCAGGTCATCAAATCTCTCGACGATTCGAACACGCTCTCATGACCATTCACCAGCCAGACCAAGCACCACCATGCACTGCTGTCATGTCGTAGATACATGCATGTGTCTCTCACCCGAGAAGCCTGCTCCCTCCTCTTGCTGTCCTCTTCCTTTTGCTTCTCCCGTCTTTGCGCGTCCTTGATCTTGCGCTGCAGCTCCTGCCGCCGCTCGTCCTCCAGCTTCTTGTCTCTCTCCGCCTGTGCCGCCGAGCATAAAATCAGAATTTTTCTTTGTCTTAATGTAAAAACAACGAATACACCTCTATGATTATGAGTCCAGGATCATCGTTAGAGTTTCACAGGGCAACAGATCCATCTCCATGAGTGTGAGTCCCGGATAAACGTTAGATTTTCACAGGTCTTCCAATAGTCACTCCATCCAATGACTTATCCTTTATTTTCACGCGCACGGCACACCCTACCCTACCCCCGCACCTGCTTCTGCCTGAACTTCTCGATCTCGCTAGTGATGAGTTCCTCCTTCTCCTCGTCCTCGTCCTCGCTCCACCCCGCGCTGCTGAGCAGCATCGCCGCCCCGTCGTACCTAACCCAGTCCTTCCTCGACTTCCGCCCGCCGCCGCCGCCGCCGCCGCCGCCGGCCTGCTGGTACCCAGACCCACCGCCACCCTTTCCGCCGTCCCCCTTGCCCCCCCCCTTGGAGCTACCACGGCCCGAGCGGGAAGGGCTGCTGGCGCCGACGGATACCGGGGATTTCCCCCCGTCCGAGTTGGCGTTTCCGCCCTTGGATGAGCCCTTGCCAGGAGCGCTGCGCTCGCCGTACCTCACGAGGACGGAATCGATCTGAAGGGCAGGCAATGTGTGGGTGTGTAGGTAATATTAGCACCGGCCGGCTGACCAATGAAAGTACGATAATAGTCTCAGCGCGGGTAAAAACCGGAATTCGCGTCCAAAGGCCAATCATGATCTGGGGCCCCGTCAGGGTTGTGACGTGTGTGTGCGTATGTATTCACCTTGGCTTTGACGGTGTCGAGAAGAACCTGGTGCTTCTTGGCGTACTCCTCGTCTTTCGGGCTCAGGAATGCCTCCAAAGAAGGCTGTTCTTTCTTGCCGACCTTGACCAGAATGGGCTGTCCGGCCAGCTCCAGGTCGTTCAGCAGCTATGTAGCCCACGAGACGGAGCGATACACCGGGGGGGTGAAACGGTTAAGACATAGAGCAGCATCCAAGGGAGAACGAACCAAAGCTCTTCAGGTTGGAACATTTGAGCTACGCACAACTTGAGCCCTGCAGCGGCAACGACAAGGATGCGAAAAAACCGCAAAACCAAGTAGACCTACCCTCTTGTGTTTCTGGAATTCGTTGTCGTACAGTTGACGTTTAGTTTCGAGAGCAAGCAGAGGAAGCAGGGGTTGAACTTGCTGCGCCTTCTTTTGGGCTTAGCTTGTGACGGCACCGAGATTCGTTCTCTCGAATACAGTACCTTGAAAAGCAGGTACAGTGGTGCGCCGAGATCAGAACCATTGCTCAACGCAAATAAGTACCCTGTGCAGTGGGAACTTAGCAGGAATTCCAGACCATCCCGCTTGGTGCCACCGTCCAGCGGTGTTGGTTGGCTAACATGCTGCACTGGATCCGACCAAAACGACCAACACACCTGCACCGAGATGGCCGCCGCCTGCGCGTTGTGGTACGTGCAGAACCCGAACGCCTTGGGCAGATCTGTGGACGGGTCCACCGCCCGGTTCCACTTCTCCACCCTCCCGCAGCACGTGAGCAGCTCCTGCACCAGCGAGTTGTCTGTCTCGGGCTTGAGCTTGCCAACATACACGTTGATGCTGGGCCCTCCTCCTCCGCCTCCCATCGACGGAGCAGATGCGCCGCCGCCGTTTGTCGCACCCCCGCCGCCGGCACCGTTCGGCCCGTTCTTACCACCGCGCCCCATGCCCATCTTGTCAGGCCCACCGCCGCCGCCGCCGCCCCCGCCCCCGCCGCCTCCGGGATGTTTTCCCATGCCCTGGAGGGCTGGAAGGTTGGGGGGGAGTCGCGGAGGTGGAGGGCGAGCACCCCCTGCCATGTTGGGGCCCCGGCCACCCATGCCTTTTCGCGCCAATAGCGGAAGGGACAAGGGGACAGGGGTACGGCGAGAGGGTACGCGTTGACTCAGACCCTGGTGGGTTATTCAAGGCCAACGAGTCAGGAAACTACCACCTGCACCACGTTCGGGTATGCATATCACAACCAAATGCATGGCGCACACTACTGTACATGCCGCTGCTGCTCAAAGACACGATGGTGCTCTCGGTGCTGTATACAAGCTCTCCCTGGAGCGTGACACGTAAATAACACAACAGGCACGACTTCTACGATGTCGTGCACCCGCATAGGTACACCGAAACGCCCAACAATACCACGCACGAAACCCCCCACCTTGGTTCATTCCCATCCCGCCCATGCCCATGCCGGGGCCCCCCATTCCCATTCCCGGTCCCCCTCCCCAACCGGGGCCCCCACGCGGCATGCCGCGTCCGCCCATGGGCCCCCCCATGCCGGGGCCCATACCTTCAAAAGGGGGCAACGTTTGGAAGATCGTGAGGGGAAACAAAAGGGTTGAGGCATTAGCAAGGGCTTTGGCCGGAGTGATGGCAAACGAATCGAAAGCATTGAGGAAACGACGAAGAGGGAAGCAGCTCGAGGGTAAAGCCGATGGGTTGTGAAAGTGATGGATACACCGCGTTGTGCTTGGCAACTTTTGGCCTCAAGTGCCCTGTGCCTGGCAGACTACCGCGGGCTGGGAATTTGAGATGGGCTACGATGTGAGCACCAGCATCCGCAACAGCAACAGCAACAGCAGACGACCACCAGCACCTGCACATCACCGTGAGAATAAAACAACTTCGATCGGCTGATAATTTACGCTTTCAACGTATATTTCAGACTGTACCCGACACAGAGCAACACAGCGACAGTCCATGCAACACATCACTCGCATCGATTCCAACCCTCAGAAGTTTGATCACGCCACATGGCTGGCAAGCCCCCCACACAGGTGATCAAAACTGCGTGCAACACAACTTACCGGGCCCCATGCCCCACCCCGGCCCTCCTGGATGCCGCGGCCCCCCTCTGTGCATGCCGGGACCCATACCTGTGCGAAAACAAAGGTGGCGTTATGGTTTGGGTTACCTGACCACGACAAAACCGCCTGTCTGACTGCATTGATGCGAACATTGGAGTATGTACGACAAGTGTATCTGTGTTTTTCCTCAGCAGGGTTGGGATTCTTCCGCAAGAAATTGTAGTCAAAATGGCACCAGAACGGTGCGCTTTGATCGACCTATCGCAACACAACCAACACAGGTATGGACTGCTGTGGACGTGTCTCCTCTTCCCCGCGAAGTCAACAGAGATCTCCGAAAAGCCAATGGAGATCTACATGCACCAGCAAGCGCAGGCAAAACCGTTCTGAATGTTCTGCCGGTGCAGACGGAAGGTGGCGTCAGTGGGTTCGTCGGAGACGCGCCTACATATCAACGCACCGATTTGCCATTTTCCGGACACTGCGGGCGGATGTGTTTGGATCAGATCGGCAGAGTGAGTGTGCTATTGTTGCGGGCGGATGCGTTTGGATTGGATCCGCAGAGTAAGAGTGCTATTGTTGGCTTGAAGCGCTACGTACAACAGCAAGGGGACTGCCTACAATGTGACCCCCTCGTCAGCAAACTTTGTGGTGCGAGAACAGGTCTCCGTGGCTAAAAAAGACATCCCGAACTCGCCAGAGACCTGGCATTCTAATACTGGTAAATGGGGATGTCGTTGGTTCGGGGGGTTCGTGGTGTATAGCGAGTATTCACGTACGTACAACCATCGGGGGCAGCTGGGCCGCTAGTTGCGGAACACATTGGTTCATCGCCCGCGATCCAATCCGAGGTGGCGTGGCGGGGTTTGGTCGATCTTCATCGCATGGGGCGTTCGTAAACCCTGTTCAGGCCTTTATTTCCCTGCGTGAAGGCGTCGGCGTTGCCGGCAATGTATGCCCTCTTGAGAGACATGCTGCTGGCAGTGCAGCTGCGAAGGTTGGTACGACAGAGTATTTGAAAAATATTGCTGTCTGTTTGCGATGGGACTAATCGGACTACAGCTGCGAGCATCGCGCTCGTGGGCAATCACGTGTGAGCTCTAAGTCTACTTCTTCACAGAATACGAGAGCACCGAATCAAACTGCGAATGCCAATCATGCCTGTCGTGCGCCTAAAACATTCGCCAATACACAACAGCGCCCCTTTCAACGGCAGAGAGTATCAAAATAGAGAGAGGACACGGGGAAAAAAATTCAATTGCAGTCTTGCTGTTGATCCCCCAGCGCAAGTTTCATGGTATGTCTGTCTTTGGTCGTGCCACTTAAAGCAGTACACCGACTACACGATGCTGCTGCCGTTGATTCCTCCACGGGTGAAAACGACAGGCGACAGACCCCACGGCGCAGGGAGAGAACCATCCACTTTTTCTTGCCTCTACAGCAAATGGGAATGGGTACCCTTCGAGATACCATCCAAACACCGGATGCAACCACACATGACCATCAACCACACCACACAAGGGGGCGAGTGCCACGTGTGCCACCAACAGAGAGGGATGGACAGAAGAAATCAGCGTGGTAATACTTGTCTCTCCCTGTGCTGGTGCTTGCTTCGCTTACCCCTGCCGGGCCACATGCCTCGAGGCGGCCCATATCCTCCCTGGTTTCCGTTGGGCGGCCCGGGCGGCCCTCCGTAGTGCCCCCCAGGCGGGCGGGGTGGTCCTCCTCCTTGCATCTTGTGCTTGCACGCCTCCTTAGCTATGTATCTCAACTCTCTCTCTCCACAAACGACGGCGGTGGTGAGAGCACGAATGCGCCTGCCTGCTGTGCCCGTGCCACCCTGTTTCGAGGGCTGGGGGCACCGCGAAATCAACAACGGTTGAGCTTGGGTACCCAGCAGCTACAGAGCGCAGCTGGGCAGGTGGTGGGTCGGGTCAGCCACCGCGCCATCGCAGAAGCAGTCAAGGCAATCGAGAGGGGGAGGCGAAAGGAACGAAGGCGCGGAGAGATACTTTGCAGGGATAGGTGCGTTTGCGTTGGGCGTTTCATTCCGAAAACTATTGCAATAAAGGCAGAGGAACTAACGCCGTCGATGTTCCTCGGTTTGCCCTCCGATGGCCGCATCGTTTCGCCAAACTCTGTGGCCATCCCACGAATTGATAGTGCCACGGGCAAGCGTGCAGAACGTAGAGGTGCAAGGCAGGTGGCACCAAATTGACGAGCCATGTAGCAAGGCACTGCTGTGCACGGTTGTTTGCAGTCCAAGCCCGTGCCCATACCACCATACACCGTCCGTGCACAAGCAGTAGTCATCGTGTGCCTCGTTTAGGGCTTCTTGGTGACACGAGGCAACCCTTTGTCAGGAGGGCTCCGAAGCTTGGAAAGGTGCACAAGCAACAGGCAGCGATACAATCGCAAGCAGAGTACGTAGAGTGCTCCGGAAGATCACGACCTCGTAGCCAGGCGTCTGTGTTCTCCTTCCCTCCACGATGACGGAACTCAAGCACAACCCGCCACCGCACAACGTCGGGCCGCAGAATCGCCGGCCGCGCCAGCGCAATGTTCCGATCCACACTGCTGTTCCCGGCAACTGCTGTAAACACCAGCGTCCATTGCCCAGACACGCAATGGCAGCAATTCCCTCGCACGGTGTAGAGACTAGCAGTAGCGTGAGAGCTCTCTCCTCCGCCCGGCGTGAATGCTCTTCGGCGTGTCTTCGTTCGATACCATGGCTTTGCTCCTGGTGTGATGCGAGATATCACCCCCCCCCCTCAACGTGCATTTTCACTCGGCAACCCCACACAGCAGTGGGGCGGATGCCATCCCGAAACTGTTGTACACGTTACATATGTCTCGCTATCTACCTCTCGAAGGTGTTTGAAAGATAACTCCTTGGGTATTGACGTCATCTATGTTGTGAATCAATCGGGCATGAGCGATCGGCTCCACCCTCAATGTGCCATGATCTAGAGGATGCAGTGCCTAACCTGCACGCGCTGCCGGCCCTGAAGTTGGGTATCGCGAGGTTCGCGCTGCAACCTGGTTTCCATGCATGCACGAAGGTGCCCAGTGTTCCGGCATAGCCTTATTTACGTAGGTGGTATGTATGATTTATGTGCTCTGTGAGCAGGCACGGACGGGTTGTTTTGCTGTTGTCGAGGAGAGCGGGAGGTCAACCGCATGCCGGCGTGTACAGCACCGCGGGGCTGAAAAGGTTGTTTTGTGGCGTTCCTCGAATGCGGGCTCCGGGTAGCCGGGCACGTCCGTGTGGTCGCTCTGTCGAAGCTGTGGCCATTCCCTTGCGTTACTGGTGATATTCTGCTGTTCTACAGCAGTATTGTATGCACACTTATCTTCTTGGCAATCTTAACCTTTGCTCCGAAATACATGTCCTGGAGCACGACTTGTAGCGCAGAGATATTGAGCAATATGCCCGAAGGCAAAGCTGCGGTGTGTGCCAAACCGCATGCATGTTCACAGCCCGTCCGCCCTAACAAATCTGACGGTAACATTGCTGTTGTCGACCAGTAGTCTGAATCCGTCTGAAGACGCACGGCCTGCGTCGCGGAGGGGGATTCGTGGCTCGGCGGCGGTAGCGGAACCCCCCCCCGCATTCAAGCGACCAGCCATGCCTACGCACGTGCTTCCTGCACACCGCGCAACTGAGGATCCTTTTGATTGTGGTGCGCTGCCATTGGACGATCCTCAGTCTGTCCGCGCTTCTTCGAACCATGCTCCAATCCTCAACACGACTCGCGTCGTAGACGGAGCCAAGACTTTCAGGAGCGGTCGACAACAACGATGTCACCATTCGATTTGTTGTGGCTGACGGACCGTCATCATGCATGTGGTTTGGCACGCACGACAGCTTTTTCCATCGCGTGCTCCGTCCCGACCTTGTAGAGATGCGAGGTCATTGGTCTAACGACTACGGTACACACGATTATGAGTACCCCCCCCCCCCCGTCCTTTGACCGCGGCCTCCTTACACGTTTTCTTTTTGTTATCCTTGCAGGTCTAAGCAGAAAGCATGGCTCTTCGGTTGGCCGCGGAGAGATGCTGTGTGGGGAAGACCGCCACCCGGTCCTTTGCTACCGCCGCCTCTAAGGCGACCGCCGCTTCCGGTGAGTTACGCCGCAATATCTCCGGTAGTTTTGCGGAAAGATCTCCGGTAGTTGTGCCGCAAGATCTCGGGCAGTTTTGCAGAACGATCTCCGGCAGTTGTACCGCAAGATCTGTAGACATCCAGAGGCTGTAGCGAAGGAGAGGATCGTGAGGCCTAGCAACAGGGCCCGCGAAGTTGGGACACGACCACCAAAGCGGCAGCACCAGAAACGCTCGCGTGGCAGAAGTGTTGGTTGTGCTTTGGTCACGAGAGAATTATTTTTGCCGTTTCACCGCCAGCGTTCACTGATGCTGATGCTGCTGCTGCTGCTGCTGCTCCTGCTACGGTTTTGTCCTTCGTTGCTTTGGGGTTACACCGCAAGGTACACACGATATCTAGTCATTATGCACACGATTTTCCACAAACGAGATCAGATTGCCTTATTATTCGGCGAATCGTCACTGAGCTAGGAACCTCGGCGTAACAGGTGTGCTGTTGCCTTTGATGTCACGCGGGCAGAATACATCAACCATCGATTGTGTCCTTTTTGTTGTTTCCGATGGAACTCTCAAGGTCGGGCTGCCGAAGTGCTGACCATTGTCTCTTCATGACTTGCGTTTTTGTGTCTGCTCTATTCCCTCCCACGCCGCACACACTTCAGCGAGCCACGACCCGCCGCTGAAGCTTTACGGCATCCCCGCCCGTTACGCGAACGCCACCTACTCGGCGGCGTCCAAGGCTGGGGAGCTTGAGATCGTGCAAAGAGACCTGGACGCCTTTCAGCACGTGAGAAAAAATTAAAAAAGGGAAACCGTCTGCTTTGAACTGTCTGTGCTGTATACGACCGTACTGTTGTGTTTTTTTTGCACCTGATAAGTACTATTTTATTTATTCCCTTGATCGTCCCCCCTCCGCCCACCCGCGCGCGCTTCTTTAGATCATCCGCAACAACGCCAACTTCAAGGCGTACCTGACCAACCCCACGGTGTCGCGGAGCGCGAAGGTGGAGATGGTTGACAAGGCCTTCGACGCCAAGTCCAAGACCTCCTCCGTGACGAAGAACCTGCTTCTGGCCATGGCGGGGAACGCCAGGCTGGCGGACGCCGAAAAGGTGCCTTGGCCTTGTCCGTGTTGTGCGGCCTTCGCAAGCGGTATCGGTAGTGGTGCTTGTGGTGGAGATATAAGCATTGTAGTGCAACGGTGGTCATTGTGAAGTGTGTGCCGTAGAGGTGTCACTTGTCTGCGCAAAACTCTCGGGCCTGTAGTCACGGGCATGTAGGCCTCCGTTCTCGAGACGGCCGCTACAGCTTTCATGTGGGAGGCAAGGAGTCGCTTTGGTTATTGAGTTCAAACCGCAATGCGGTTGTTCTTAGAATGCACGGTGTATATCGACATTGTCGCCAAAACTATGTTTGTTTGGCTGAGACGAACGCACCGAACCGGTACTGGACAACGAAAATCGGCACCGCTACACATAGAAGCAAGACTCGATGAAACCACCGACCTGCCCAAGGAGCCTCGCCCCATGAAAAGTACCACGCAGTTTTTTTATCCTAGTCTGGCATCGCCGCTCAAAGGCAAGCAACAGAGTGCGTTAGTTTCTCCGTCCCTCTTCCGCGCGCACTTGGCCCAGGTGATCGACGCGTACACCCGCATGCTGAAGGCAAAGAAGGGGGAGATCGATGCCATCGTCACTACCGCGGAGCCCCTTACCCCCCAGCAGGAGAAGGCCCTGGCGGCCGGCCTCAAGGCGCAGGTGGGTTGTTGTTTTTTTCGTCTCCCTTGTCGGAACGTTTTGTGTGTCTGGCTTGAAACCACAGGGTCGGTTTCTGGGATGGAAGGAAGCAAAGGTAGAAGAGGGGTGTGGTGTTTTTTGGCGAGATGTATCGACACAATCAGGTTCCAAGTAGCCTATAACTGATGCTTTTGTTTTTGAGACAAAACAACGCGTACAGTTTTGTGTATAGCCTTCCACAAGTGTCACATGCAGCTTTATGACCTCGGGTTTGTCCCGAGCGATGTACCACATCGTGTATCACAGCTGTGTCTTGACATCCGCATGATTCTTCCGTACACTCCTGCGTCCGTGTTTTTTTTATCTTTCAGATCGGCGCGAACGAGACCATCGTCCTCAAGACGGAGGTCAACCCGGCGCTGGTGGGAGGCTTGACGGTGCAGATCGGGGACAAGTTCATGGACCTCTCGATTTCGAGCAAGATCGCGTCCATGAAGGTGCGTCGTGCAGGATATACTGTAGGATAGATCGCCAAGGCGATCAACAGAAACATATCCATGTGTGAAAATACCACGCTAGATTTTCTGCGATAATCCCACGCTAAATTTCTGCTACAAAGCAATCCATGTGTATGACGTCGATATAGACACAGGTGGACAAACGCGGTCACTATTACCGCGGCGATAAATGACTTGTGCATAGTCAGTGGGTACATACACGTCACTACGCCGACCCTCTCGCTCATCTCACTTTTTTGCTCCATTAAGGCGCCCCTGCTGCACGCACCCCCTCTGCTTGTAGCTCGTGGTGTTTCCCGCCAATTCCCACCACCTTGTCGCCGTTCTGCAACACGCTCTCAGAGTTGTTGAAACAAGTTTTGCTTACCCTTTTCTCTTGCATGCTGTTTTTGGATGACTCTCCCCCCCGTTAAGATGTACTCTTTTCGAAAGAAAAACGAACCTCCCCATCGCGTCCTGTCCTCTGTGCTCCGTGCTGCGCTGTTTCTGCAGACTCTCATGCAAGACTCGGTCGCGAGCTAAAAGGGTCAGAATAGGTGGAGGCATCGGCAAGGCGCTATTTTTTTTGGAAATTAGGACTGCTGTGAATGTGCTCTTCTGGGAAGCAAGGCGGGGCGGGCGGAAAATATCGGCGTCTGTTGGCATGCTGAACTTCGTACGGTACCTCATGCGGATGACACAGTTCCAGGCTACCCAAGGCTGATGTTACTACAATGTATCTTGCCCGAATGCACCGCCGTTGGGGTGCACTGGTAGGGCAGGCCCTACCGCACGACGCTTTAATGATAGGATAAGGACGAGGGCTGCGGAGGAACAAGCCGTGTACTCTTGTTCGCCAACAGCCGTGTTCCCGATTCTTCGGTTTGGCCCAAAGAGGCTGATGGGCGAATACGGCAAGAGTTTTGATTTTTTTCGTTGTCGAAAATGGACAGAGTGAACATGTTCTTTTTCGTTGTCGAAAATGGACAGAAAAAGTGGTCTACTGTCCAGCATCTGCTGTTTGAAGCGATTGGTCCGCAACGTGCCCGTGTGCACTGCTGCGGCGCTGTCAGGGTGCCAAACGCACCGGTTCGTGTTTGGCGGAAGTGCTTCTTGACACGCCGTCGAGACGAAACAACTCTCAGACCCTGCTCGATTCCACGTCACCAGGCGTTCACGACGTTGCTGAGATGTGCGGGACTACCCTAGCTAACAAACCATGTACGTACGAGGGCTGAATACGTTCGGCGGCAACAAAATGGATTATGTTCTCGTCGTTGCGTGGATGCCATTGGGGAGCGTGGATGATGATGCGTTTTAACGTTTTAACGCACCTTTCGACTGAACTCTTCGGTTGAACGCACGAGCCGCGCAATCGCCTTGGGAGCTACTGCTGTTGACACATTCATACCTAAATCTGAAACGGTGCATACATATCTGAGACTGAAACGGTTACATCAGAGGCTACGCGAGGTTACCCGTTACCACGTTACCACGCTGTCTCGTAAAAAGTTGTGAGCTGGAACGTGGGACGGTTCTCCCCTCGCCGAACCGGCACTTGTTTCGCCGCTGTTGGCTGCTCATGCTCTCATGCCGCCACCCTTGCGTCCTTTTAATCCATCCACACACTGACACTCGCGCGGCAAAAGGGCGTTAGAAAGATGTATGACCACAAGGTTCTGCCTGATATGGCAGGCAGCCGGCCGGACTCGACGATTTCGCTAGTTCGGTTCGATGCCGTGAAGGAGATGGATATACTACGGGTCAGTTTTGGCAGTTGGAAGACAGATTCTAAAGTAGACCTGTAGACTCATGGTACGGACGTATGCAGTGTTGCCTCCATTCCGACCAATGATCCATTCATGGTCGGGCTACACCGTCGGATGTAGATCTCCTCATGTTTGTACCACGAGAGGCTGAGTACCCGCGAGACATGAGATTTAGTGTAGGGTGCGGTGTCCGGGCAAAGCCGCACGCCTGCCTGCAAGCTGTGTCTGTCCTGCTCTAGGTACAAGAAAGGCAAGTATCCACATCTGACGGAGGTGTTTCGGCGTTGCAATGCTCTTCGTGGTTGTATGCATAGGCTATGTGTTGAAAGGTATGTACGGCACAGCATGTGTAGACTAGTCGTCATCGTAGAACACAAACTATTACAGTAGCAGTAGTTGAAGTACCAACGGTGGGGCTCATGATGTCGAGTACGCCAGAAACATGCAACCCTGATCTCCTACAGCACCGGATGTGCCGTCGGTCTGCTGTGCATTATGTTTTTCCGGGCCGACAGAGAATCGTCTTGAGAGATGCCTTGGTGGCGCTCTTAGCCGACCAGCGTCGCAAGTTCATGTCCGGCGGCGAGCTGTGCGTCGAGACCGTTTTACGCGCCCTTCTGGAGCTCCGTGAAGCTTCGCTCGAAGTGATCGACGCCATCACCAGGTATAACGTCCATGCCATCTTTGGTGTGCCTTTCGTCTGCTTTGTATTAGAGGCCTTCTGCTGCTGTTGGCCCATGTCGCGATAAACCCTTAGAATTGGGGTAGGGAAAGTTCTGTGTTGTCCTGATCGAAGTCAATGTTGCGAGAAGACGATACCATAGCGTGGGAAGCGACGCATTCGTACCTACTCGTAATGTAGTCTAGGCACTGTCGTTCTTTCAAAAGCAGTCAGGGCAGTTTTTCCGAACGCTTTCCTGAAACCTTGGGGAGACCTAGACTAAAAGTATTGTGAGAAAAATTCAGACATTCCTTCGCCCTGGCTCGAGGCCGCAGAGAATTCCTTCGGAATCGCTATTATTTTGAGGTGCTCGATCTCGCGCATTCTTGGTACGAAAGTTCTTACGTCCCATCCTCAGGCGTCCCTCACAACAAATGTAGATATCGCATGACGTCACCTTTAAAAATAATCTGATATGTTCTGTGAAACTTGATGCTAAAACACAGATGGCGGTTGACTCTCATAAAACCTGAGGCGTTCGACGTCCGAGGGAGCAACTACGTCGTCGCCATGACGACAGACGTGGGCTTTCTCGCGACCGGTCTGAGCCCCCTCAAAGAGTTGTTCGGCATGGAATTCGGCACGGGGAATCCTTTTGCTCTCCCCTGTGCGACTTGTTCTAACACTGGGACCGCCAAGAAGAGAAGCGACGGCCATCACGTTAAAGGCGGGGGCAAAGCAGCAGCCTGGCAAGCACCCACCGGTGTTCGTGGTTTGGCAGAACCGAGCGGAAGGACTGTGAAAATTCCCAGGCAACCGTCTCTAGAGAATAAAACTTCTGGCGGCAAGAAGGTGAAAACACTATATTACACAAATCAAAAGTCGTTCAGGGGGTTATCCTGCATTCGTTTCGTAGGTGGGAGCTGAGGCCGGCACCCAGCAGGGGACAAAGAGACGAATCAACGGTTATTTTCTTATGGCAGTCGTGGCGGCCACCCGTTAATGACTGAGACAGTCGGAATTAGAAACTAGCCCAACACGTTCCGTATAGCGATAGCTGTAGCGACAGTGTGCGGCAAGTACGAAATGTCGTGATCGACGGAATCTCCAAAGACGTCCCACGTTCCCCATTCGCCACCCTCGCATTCGGCGGAATCACAACGGATACAACTCAAGGTACTCGATGGTCAAAGAGGAACATCAAAACAACACATGCTAACCATGTGACTCATTCTCGTGTCTCTTCTTGACGGGCGCCCGAGAAACCGGGAAGGGCTCGACGAAAACGACACCCGATCAGAATGTTCAGCCAACTTCCAAAGCTGTGGCGCCGCCTGCCGTAAGCTACGAAGGCGACGGCGACAAAAACGCCAACAGCAACATCAGCAACAGTACCATCCCCAACAACGACAACGACAACGACAGCAGCAATAAAGAACACATGTCGGGGAACAAAGGTAGTGTGACAAAGGTACCAGAATGCGACGTCCAAACTCCAGCCATGGTCGCTGCCGATGACCCTGGAAAGGGGGTAGGACGGTGCATTGAGGGGCCGATCCGTAACGAGGAAGACTTCCGGCGAAAGGAGGCAGACAAAGAGGGTGTGGAGGGGAAGGGAGGGAGAGAGAACGGGGCTGAGAGCACATCCACACGAGAGGTGCTGGTGATGCTGGGGTGTGTGGATGGCGAGCAACGTACCCGGTTGAGGAAGGCGCAGTGGTTTTTGGAGGAGGAGGTCACGAGGCAAGTCACATCCCTCCCAAAGGGTGTTTGCGTCGACGATGCCCTTGCTTACGCCATCTGTTTGCGTCAACGACCGTGTTCCTGTTCCGCTGCGCGAGGAGAACAATAAAACAGAGGTCAAACAGATCGGGGATGGTGCTAACCTGCTGGAACATACTCTCGAAATGAACCAGAGCAACAATACAGGTTCGAGAACTCACCCTGCTTCTTCGTCCCATGTGTTTTCTTCTCCGTCGAAGTTTTGGAATGCCTTGGCTGAAAACGCCAAATTGATCGGTACCATAATCGTGTTTTTCGTCCGAACCTCTGCCTCGGTGTTCTCCGAACCAGGAGTAGTGGAAAGCCTCGGGAGGCACTATGGTGGGGTTTCCATCGGTGGACACTGCGGCCCTGGGAACCCAGCGCGCATGCACCTCCAACCTCGCAACGTGATTTGCTAGGTCGTGAGGTGCAACCTGACCTTAGAAAATGATTTGCTTCTGCCTCGGGGCTGTCAGATTGTTGTCGTGCATACTGTTTTTAGTAATTCGTGAGTACCATGGGGACGCGGTCAGGGTGTCCAAACAAACATTAGTTTGCGTTCGAGGAGAATCGACCTTCTCCTGATATGGATCAATACCAATGTACGGGGCACTGGGCAGAGGCACGTCAGAACCATTGTTATGTGCATATGACACGCGACACAATAATAAAGCAGCAACGACAGCAGCAGCAACAACGATAACGACAACTGCAACAACGAATAGAGCACCCAACGGCGACGAGAATGGCAGCAGCAACAACAGCATGAACAACGACAACCCAACGACAGCAACAACAACGACACCCATGACGATAACCACAACAACGACAACTGCAGCGACGACGATAGCGACAACGACAGCAGCAAAGTCAACATGAATGGCGACAACAAAAACAACCACCACCACCATCATCATCATCAACAACAACAACAACATCAAACAACAATAGCAATATCAAGCTGACGCCAATATTCGACGGTTGTCTGGTACTGACACGAGAGTGAGGTGTGGTTGGTATCAGGGGGCTGCACAGAGCATACCCGTCGCACTGCACGACTACACCTTCGTACATTACAGCAGTACCTGTTCAGGCGCTTCGACAATGCACAACAGCAGGTTAGAACATCGACATCCTTACCGATGGTTCTACGTTTGCCGGCAACGTTATGACCCTGCTGGAAGATGAGTGCCGCCCGGTAGGTCTCTTAAGGATCCAACACTTCAAACGGTTCAATATCAAATCCGATCCGGTTATATGTATATGTATCATTTCGCCTGTTTTTGCGCTTCGGGACATCTTTCGCTGGCGCAAGTCAATCGTTTCTCACGCTTCCTTCTCAGGGGTACGCGGGGGGGTCGTCGGCACAATACCGCGCACGCCCGAGGACCACTATCCAGCCGTAGCGCGTGTGCTTGACGCCCAAAGCTGAAAAAACTGGCTCTATACCCCGGGGATGTGTTCCGCGCGAAAAAACCCTTCGCCAGAAATACAAAATTAAACTGCTTCGCGTCCCCAGAAAAAAAATTATGCCTGTGCAACGCACACATGTCCCACAGACCATGGCAACATGAATACGTAAGAGTGAGTAATCAAACGCAGCGGATTACAGCAAGCAGTAGGACCTGCAGCAAAGACGCCACTAGCCAACACGCACAGACATGCGAAAAATCACGCGAGAAAAAAAAGACCTCTCACAGGTTGGTTGCACATGACGCAAATTTCAGGCAATTTCTTCTGCAGGTTGTACGCGAAACCGGTACTACCGAACGTCATGACTTTGAGATGTAACGAGCAACGATGCGACCGCGATGACATTGGCCATGGCCTCTTGCGTCGCCCCCGGGAGGCAAGCCACCTATCTCCCGAAAGGGGAGCTTTGTGCCCTATATCGTATCACACCGTTGCAATACATCACACCACATTGCCTCAAATCACACCACACTGCACTAGATCACAGAAAACGTCAGCGATGTCACCGGTGGTACTACATCAGATTGCAATACATCGCCTTAAATCATACCACACCGCACAAGATCACACCGGTAGCACAGTAAGTAGCCACCGCGTGGACGTTCAGGGCGGTGCGCACTAAGGGGAACAACACAAGGCATGTGAGCCCAGCTCTTGCTGCGCAACTACAGCCGAGGATATCCTCAGAGCCTCAACCAACCAACAGCGATTGTAGATATCCCGACAAACGTACGAAACCATCACTCCACGCATGCTAAATTCCACGCTTTGATCCACTCTCTTTTCACGAAGTAAATAGCAACAAGACAGTCCTCGTTGCCAAGCAACGAAAAGCGAGTGTTAATTCAATCATTTCTTGGGCACCATAGACCTTCAAATAGACAAGCAAAATCCCGTGGAGCCACACCAGATGAACCAGTAGCCAGAACATCATACAATGGGACCATTCTGTGCTCCGCCTTGTGCGTACTCGTCTGCGAGATTTGTTAAAGCTTAAAGCGCTTCAGCAACTCCCGCGCCTTGCGCTGGTATTGACGGGGGCAGATGAGGGGTTAAGATAAGTACATGCACGGCATAAGATGGACATTCGAACTGCATGGTTTCCAAGATATGTCGATCAAACGGCATGGTCAGCATATTAAGTTAAGGGAGAAAAATATCAAGTTGAACATCAGGTACATGGCGTACACAAACAGGAGTCTCGTCAAGTTTCTCCGAACCTTTGGGCTGATGTCGAAGAAACCTAATCCGTCGACGGATTCAGATAGACCGAAACGTTCGAGACATTCAAGGTGCTTCCATCCTCCGCATTCCGCCATGCACGTAGCCATCTGGTTCATCTCCTGCCCTTGCGCCTTCGCATCCGTGTCACCGCGCTGCGACATGCAAGCAACAAGCGCAAAGAGAGCAGTTCGCAGAAAAACGCAGATTACTTGAGGTACGAGGAACCAAAGGGACACAGAGAGTAGTGCAACCCTGACCTACAAAAAAACAAGAAAATGGCCGCTGGGGTCTTTCGACAGCGGTGCTACGCGCCTTAGTGCGGCAGAAACAACAAGGGACTTTGTTAGCAGCCACGCACCTCAAGGATTTCCTCAATGATCTCGAGCACGTCTACCATGACTTCGTAAAAATATATATGCTCCAAGAGGCTCAACAGGAGCGGGATCCTTCTCCTGACTTCCTCCGACTCGCCTAACTTGGTGGCGTTAGAGATAGCTGATGCAGCGTGCTGGCGGGGGGGGAGGACGACCATCACGATTAGCGCGCGTTCGCGCGTTGCATAAATATAAAGGGTGCAGCCTCGAACACGTACACGCAAAATCGCTGGGCTACACTCTAGATATACCTGCCGTGCAACGGTGCAGACAAATGCGGGCATAATCACACAGCAAGAGGAGGGCTGGAATCTGAAGCACGACGACGTTCGACGACACAAACAACGGCTGTTCAGATCGAAATCGTGATAGAAGTAAAAAATGCCCCGCCTCCATCGAAACGAGATCCAGTCAACGCACAGGAGTATGGCCAACAAATCACCCGCACGAAGACAACAAGTGGTCAATGTGCTGCGAACAAATGACGCACCGATCGAATGTCGTAGTTCACATCGGCAAGGAGCTGGATGAGGACAGGTACGATACCGGCCTCGACCATAGCCCGAGTCTGCTCCTTGCTGCCTAACGTGATCCTGTGGATGACTTGACATGTCCTATCGCGGACTTTTGTATTCGGCGAGCTGAGCAGACGGCGAAGCGGCTGCCATGCATCGGAGTCACGAACCACCTGCGGATGAGACACATCCAAGAACATGACAACCAAAGCCCATGAACACCGTGCCGGGTGAAGGCCAAACACTCAAAACAAGAGACACGAAGCGTCCACGAGCCTCTACGCACAACTCAGCACAACTGTTCTGGGCACAAACGACAACGTGCATCGACATGTCTAGTCACTTCTGTGGACACCTTCACTGAAGTCGCACCTGGAGGATTATCTCAAGGATCGTGAGCACCTTCACCAAGAGTTGGGTGTCATCATTCTGCAAGAGGTCCAACAGAAGCGGCACCCATCTCCCCACTTCCTCCGGCTCGCCTACCTCAGTGGCGTTCGAGACTGACGCAACATACTGCGGGGGCGGGGGGTTCGACAACCACGAGCAACACGTATTCGCGCGATACATAAGTAAAACAGTCATAGCTCAAAACTGGTACAGCCTTCGACCACGTACATGCAAAATCGCTGGCCTACACTCTATGCCTGCGGCGCAACGGAGCAAACAAATCAGGGCACAATCATACATGAGAAGAAGGGCCAGAACCTGAAGCACGACGACGTTCGACGACACAAACAATAGCTGTTCAGATCGAAATCGTGATGAAAAAAGGAGACGTGCCGCCTCCATCGAAACGAGATACAGCTACTAACGCACAGGAGTATAGCGAACAAATCACGCACGAATACAAACAAGTTGCTGTCGCTGAAAACAAACACACCCGCCTAGTATCAGGATTCAGATCGGAAAGGAGCTGGATGAGGGCAGGTACGATGCCGGCCTCGATCATGGCCCGAGTCTGCTCCTTGTTGCCCAACGTGATCCTGCGGATGACTTGACAAGTATTTTCGCGGACTTCTGTATTCGACGAGCTGAGCAGATGTCGGAGCCGCCGCCATGCATCGGAGTCAGGATCCACCTGCGGATGAGGAACATTCAAGAAGTCAAAGCCCACCAACACCTTGCCGGGTGAAGGGCCATAGGCATCCAATCAAACCAAACACACGAAGCGTCTACGAGCCTCTACACACAACCCAGAACAATTGTTCTGGGCACAAACGACAACATACATCGACATGTCTAAACATACATCGACATGTCTAATCACTCTGTGAACGCCTAATTCATAAGTCGCACCTTGAGGAACATTTTCTCAAGGATCGCGGGTACCTCGAAAATGACTTGGGCTCCGTCATTCTCCAAGAGATTCAACAGGAGCGGGACCCACTTCCTGACGTCCTCCAGCCCGCCCACCTCGGTGGCGATCCGGATAACTGATGCAACGATCTTGGGGGGGGGGGCAACCCCGAGTGGCATCGCATGCATCGACAGCAACACGCGTTCACGTGAGCGCAGTCAAAACAGTTAAAGCCTCGAACATGTTCATGAAAAATCGCTGGCCTAGACTCTACAACCGGGGCAACGGCTCAAACAAATCAGGGCATGAACACACAACAGAAAGTAGAGGGGTCGGAATCTGAAGCACGACGACGTTCGACGACGTAAAGAACTCTCAAGGGATCGAAAATCGTGATGAAAGAAGGAGATGGTCCGCCTTCGTAGAAAGAAAACCAGATGACGGAGGGCAGTAAAACGAACACATCACGCAAAAACACACGAAAAAAAAGGTCAATGTGCTGCGAACAAATCACGCACCCATCGAATGTCGGAATTCACGTCGGCGAGGAGCTGGATGAGGGTGGGGATGATACCGGCTTCGATCACTGACTAGACCTGCTCCTTATTGCCGATCGTGATCCTGCAAATGACTTGAAAAGTCTTCTTGCGAATCTTCTGATGAGACGATCTGAGCATGCGATGAAGCCCGGGCCACCCGTTGGAAAGGACTAACTCCTGTAGATGTGGCAAGTTCATAAAGACCAAGGCCGGCGGTGACGAGGAGAGTTTGTTATGAACGAACGTAGGCACGCGATACATGAACAATCGGGTCAACCCGTCCGTTTGGTGCAATACACACATATACATATGGGCACGACAAACACGCCGCTTGTGCAACAACCTCTCCATCCTTGATGTTTTCCTCAAGCTCAGAATTTCCCTCCCACCCTATCCTGCAGTTCTTTCAAAAGCCCTGTTCATCACCCGCGTATGCTGGTCCTCGCTCGAAACGATTCCATTGATGGCGAACAAAGCTTGCATCTGCACGGCAGGAGAGGTGTGATCCAGCAACTCCACTAGGCGCTGGCAGACTTCGGCTCCGGCCACCGCCTGGACCATTTCTCTATTTACCCTTGGATATAAAGATGTTCCCAACCGCGGGGTGCAAAGGCAGCCTAGAGCCGCGCACGAGTTTGTCAGCACCTAGGAGTACCACCACAGTCGGCGCAAGGAAGACAGTAGTCAGGAGAGGAAACATGCATCGGGCTTACCACATTCCGATCAGCGACATACCATTTCCCCCTCATTTTCGGAGCGCAAGGGCTCAGTAAGAAGGTGCAACCCTCCGGTCATAAGACAGCTCAGAAAAACACAGAACACGTTCACGAGTGTGATGGAGACGTCAGGTTCAACTGAAAACGAACAGCCACAGCAGTATTTCACCGACAGTGTAGGCGGCAAAACAAAATAATTTCTATGTACTGAGAGTTGGTGGTACCGCACCTCTTCGTCGACGGAGTGTATCAGCCACGTCAGGGTGGGCAACGCTGGACTGACTTGCTCCAACCTGGGCAACGAATTCCCGACGTAGAATTTTGACAGTGCCCACGTGGCTACCCGTTGCATCGACAGCGAAGATCGGTCCGTCAGCTGCTGGAGTAGGTGCTGGAGTAGGGTACCCAATGCGCCTCGCTGGAGAACCATGTCGCCGGACAAGGAGGAGTATCCCGCGATGTGTCCTACTGCGCGCACCTGTTCGCAGCACGCAGGCACGTGAAGGTAGATGAAAATGTTGTCGGAAGCAGATGGGGAGGAAGCCCTAGGGGAACCAAAAGGGCTTGCCTTGTCCTCTTCACCTATAATATTTTGGAGTTCAATCACCAATTGATGGCACGCGCCAACGAGGAGAATACATTACCCAACACTCAACGGAGAAATTTTGGGGTATGTTTCCCATGAACGCATATTTGCAGTGATAGATTCAGATTCTTACTCAACTACAATTGCGGTAATAGTTTACGCGCGCACATTGTCCAGCAGGAAGTCTCCATGCCAACAATATCCGGCAAGACTATCGCTGCGAGGGGGGCATATCGGCAGGCTACGTGTCGAAAAAGGAACATCCACGGTTCAGAAAAAATACGAGCAACTTCTCCAACACAACGACAACCAGAGAGTGAAAGAGGACACGTCAAAATGCATGACAGCATTCACACTGGGCCAAATCACTGGTGCGGCCACTAGTCCAAAAGAAAGCAACAACAACAACAACAACAACAACAACAACAAGACTCACCACCTCTTCTCGGACGTCGTCATTGGGGTTCGTGAGAAGACGTACGAAGATCGGAACGGCGCCATGTATGACAACCGCATGCGTGTGACTGCCAGAGATCGTCGCCAACAACCTGACCGACTCAAGCTGCAGAGCGGGGTCGCCTTCGTTCTCGACAAACTCGACGAGCTTTGGCACATGGAAAGAGGGATCGTGCCCTGTAGATCGTGGAAGAACATTGGTGAGGGAAGGTTGCTACTGTCAGATACGCCCTAAGATCCTATATTGGCTACCAGTGTTGCTGCTGGTGCCAGGGTTGACAGTCCCGCAAAGGTGTCACGATCAAGGTGAGCACGAAACGAAGCCTCCATGCACAGCAACGCCCTCGCACATTCGTAAGCGTGTAACACACCTGTCGAAAGCGTTTGCCGAACGGCGGTGATCGTGTCGAATTGGACTTGCGGACTCAGGCGCTCTGTTTCCATGACGTTCTGGCTTCCCTGGTCCACAAACGATTTCAGCGCCGAAAACTCCCCGCCGGCAGCAGTTTTCTGGCAGAAAATACACAAACAACCATGCTGGGCGACGAGCATTTGTACAGGAAAACATATTAACCGGCTTACAAAAGAGGAAAGGTCTGTGTTGTTGTCCGCCATGCCGTGGGCAAAGTTCCATGCGCGAACAAGTGCACCTCCGCTGCTTGGACCTGTATTTGACATTGGCCATGGTAGCCTCATTCCTGCCCACAACAACGTTCAAGACGTTCGCGTGCTACAAATATTAATATTGTTCAAACATCTCCAAAGTAATTGCTACCTCGGTCGAACGCATAAGCGAACCCTTAAGCACCAAAACAAAAGTCGCTTCATTTACCAAAGCAAGAGGAATTCCACAAAGGTGCAATCCAAAGGCAACAGTTCATCGTCCTTTCACGTACCTGAATCTGGTGGGCCTCTTTTCCATCTCTCTTCGCCCTCGCCTCTTCCCAGTTCCTGTTCATGATCGGAGCCAAAACTGGCACCGATTGCAAAGGTGTGCTTGTGGTGTCATACAGAAAATCCCACCTTTCCAGCTCTAAGGCTTCGTGCACCGTGACCTTGAGTTGGTGCTCCGACTCCTGCCCCTGCGTGACATATGTACATGTAAGATTTGGTCATTTTTGTGCTTCGGCATTTCTTTCTCTCGCGGCAGTGAGTCTTTCCTCGTGCTTCCTTCCTCGTGCTTCCTTCTCAAGGGCACGCAGGAGGCTCGTCAGCATATTAACGCTCATGCGCGGAGCTCGGCAGGCCTCCGTGGGGCGTGTGGTTGACGGTCGAAGTCGCAAAAACTGGTTCTGAAACCCGGGGACGCGTTCCGCGCAGACAAAGCCTGGCGAACCAATTCTTCTGAAACCCATCAAAAACGACAGATAAAGGAAATGGCCCTCACGCCCGCACGCACTTTTCGAACAGGTTTCTCGCTGCCAACGACATGTAGCCGGATAAACCTGATCATATGCCCCCACCATGAATCCCTACTCATGTTACTTCTTCAAAGCTGACGCCATCACCTCGGGTTGTGGCATTTCGGGCTGAATATCAGTTGTCCGGTTTGCAGCCTTGTGTAGCGAGAAAAAATGTATATTTGAAACATGTTCCTTTTGCCTGATGTCCATCTCCATCATCCCTTATTCGTTGATTCCACCTCGCTGTGACTCTTCGTGTTATCGCACGCAATGTCCAACAGCGCCTACCTATCTTTGCTGTTCTACACTTCGCAGCGGGCCCAGCGAAACGCCGCTCGCTGCTGTAGACATTAGTCTGAGCGCATGCACCCACAGTGTTGATCAGTTTGTGTTTACTGTGATGTTGTCGGATTCAATTCTGCTCTCATTGGAAATCTGCCATAAAAAAATCAGTCGTAGAAGTTTGATTTTTCCCTGGCAAGTTGCTGTCCGCTCGAGCTGGCTCCAGTGGATAATACCTGCCGGCATGTGAGCGTTATGTATCTGCCCACCCAAAAAAATACACGCCTATTTCGGACAATGCGCATGCGGTCTTGCGTCGCCCGCGGGAGGCTTGACACCCACGTCCCGAAGGGAGACTTTGTAAGTTTGTAAATTTCAACGGCACTCGTAGTGACGTCGTTAGGCAACACAACATACGATGGCGGAAGAGAAGGTGCGCTGCACATACGCAAAGCTGGTGCGATGCATACACAATCGACGCGAGCTCGAAAACAACAACGAACGTATTCCTTGAAAAAATATAAAAAGCGAAACAACTTGTGATAGACTACGGCAGCAAAGCTTATACTTGTTGGACGAAACAAAACGGACGACGACGACAACGACGAGGAGGACATCGATACGGAGACGGCTTACAAAAGATGAAGTGCTGCCGCCGCGCTTGTAGTACTCATGAAAGGTGGTGTGGGAGCCTATCGAGGACAGGCCGCTCGGCAGCGGGCTCGAAAGGATCCGCCGACGGCGTTCCTGGTGTTTCTCGGGTCGCTCCTGCACGAGGTTGAACCGCTGTATGTCGTGAGGGTGCCCAGAGTTTGAATGAGGGAAAAACTGAAGAGGGACAGGGCATATCTGCCTGCTGCGCCACAATCCACAAATGAAGGCCACATGACTCATCCCGATATATATTGCAGACCTTCCGCCTAGCGGAGGAGTTAAGGAGCGTTCGTTCAGGACCGATTTACCTCCTTGTTCTCCGGAAAACATGAAAAACTCCTCGAAATTACGAGGGCATGGCAGCACCCTCAGTGTCCGGGGCTGTGGTACGCGAGCCGAAACAACGAACATACTGCCCTGCCTCCAGTTTCTTGGGTTTCAAATAACACAGGTTGCCTTGCCTGGCTCCCCGCTTTCTCCTCTTTGCCAACACCCTTGCTGCCGTCGAGCAGATTCCCATGACCTCCACCGTCGTAGCCTCTCTCCTCTACACGTATCCCGTCAACCCCCGATCCCGAGATGCCGGCCCTGCCTTTCACACACTGCTGCTATAGTTTGAAGCAGTTCATTTCCAAACAACACAATGCACCGCATTGCTTACCGGGCGGGTGGTTGCGGGTGCCGGTGCTGCTGCGCCCACCACGTCCGCGGTTCGTCCCTTGAAGACAGGCGGAGACGAGAGGGTTGTGAGCAAAAGCATGACAGGCGGTGAGTGATGAGGTACCACCTTGGGACGTGGGAGAGAGGCATGCATACAAAGTTAGAGCGTTTGACGTCAAGTATTGGATTCCGTGAGGTCTCCAACCGCGGGCGGAGGTCCTCGCCTATGGATACTCCCTCGCCGGTGCCGGGCACTCTCGCAGCACCGGGGAGGAATATCCCGCAAACGATCGCAGCACCGAGTGCTGAGTGTGGGATGGGCGGGATGGTCTCAAAATTCACGTTCTCTAAAGGCTTCGGGAGCGAATAGGCGAGCGATAAATTTCCGTACGTTCCTCCATATATACGTTTTTTCTAGCGTATGAGATGGGTGTTTCCAGGCTCGCGCTGTGGCTCAACTTTCATCGGGACGTGTTGTGTGGAGGACACACCAGGTTCAACCACGCGTGAGATAGGAAGAACGCATGTACTGTAACGGGTTGTGAGAGACGGGGGCAGCTGGCGCGCTGTAATTGTAAACGGGTTCATCGAGTCCACTGACTCTACAGTACCTGTGGCAACACCCTGCAGGTAGATCTCCGTCACAATCTACGAGGCAATCTGAGGTGACGTTCACATCTGATGCAGTTCATTTGTTGTGCCATATTGAATGTTTCCATAACGTAACGATTTTACTCCAAGAAACACGCAAAAAAGCTTGTTTGCTAAAATATGCAGGGGCCATGGATAGGTCTACGACAAAACGTAGTACAACAATTAAGGGTTCGGGGGAGTTGTGCAGATCTCCTCGTCGGCGGGCACTCGCTGTTGTGTGTTGGTAACAAGGATATTCCGAGAAATCTGAAACTCCTACGAGTTGCGATGGTTGGCGGCACCCTCAGCGCCCAGGGCTGTGGTGCACGAGCCGAAACAATTACATACAGCTAATCCCGATGCAAATAACAAGACCGTCTTGCCTTTCCCCCCCCGTCCTTCCCCTCGTCGCCATCGCCATTGCTTCCGTCGGGCAGGTTCCCAAACCCAACGCGCCAGTCAATACATGACAGAAGCTCTCCATCCCAGCCACCGTTCTCTACACTCATCATGCCAACCTCCTGACCCCCCGACGCTGGCCCACGCAGGCTGGTGGCCACCGTCCTCATCGACGCAGCCACCGACAGTCTCGATTGGCCGAGGCTCGATGAGTGCTCATGCCGTTCTCCTCCCCCCCCCCCCCCGTGCCGCCGGGAAAGGATTGAGGGGGGAGGCTTTCGTCGGGCCGGTAGCCGATAGGCTTGCAACCGCCGTTGTTGCCCTCTCCTCCTCCTCCTCCTCCTCCTCCTCCTCCTCCTCCCCCGCGCCCCCCCACTTGGCCGTTCAGGGTGCGCCCGTGCACGTCACTCCTGAAGTCGACCGGGAGCTTTTCCGACAATGGAATCACCTTCTAGGGCAAGGGCCGGCGGCAGGCGGGAACAACGAAACAGACATAATACAGCAGGTGTCATTCAATCCTCGCTGCCGGCTTCAATAAGACAAACCCCATTGAGAACTAGCTGTCTTAAGGATAGTCTGTTTTCTGTCGCGTGATGAAAACAATTATTTTTCAAACTCAACATGTGTACCGAAAAAGGAGGTTAGCTGTTGTTTAGTAATTCGACCGGAGTCGATCATGAGCTACATACACGTGCACCTCGGGAAGGAGTGGAGCCCCGGAGAGGAAGGACGGAGAGAGGGAGGGGGGCGGGCCTTGAAAAGGCGGGCCAACAGCAATAGCATCGTAGGGGCCGTTCGTCTGGTGCACAACTACCTAACCTCACCTCCCGGACACCCGAAAATCTATCTCCGTGTACTGTGGGGTTTTGTTACACTTGGGAACGAACAACCGAAAATAGATCTCCTTTAAATGCATACGGGTCGGTGTATGGATACGCTAAATCATGGCGCGACAACACGTGCAATGGTACTCTCTGTGCGTGTCAATCAGTTTTTGAAAACAACCAACAACAATAAACTGTTCTAAGTAAACTGCTCCTTGTCTTATTTTCTTTTTGTAGCATTCGCGCTGTTCATTTTGTAGCATTCGCGCTGCAGTCTGTTGTTTCACATCCTTCATCCACAGCAGTACAGCAAATACGGAAGGGTTGGAGACGAGGGCGGAAGTCGACCGAGGCTATGTACACAGCAGTGAAGCAATTCTTGCATGTCCCGTGCGCACCTGATGATGGGGCGCGACGAGGCCAGAGGCGACACCGGCTTGTTCGCCTGCTGGCACGGGGTTCCCATTTTCAAGGGGACAAGCCGTGCGTTCTTCATTCTTCCCCACCTTGACAAGACCTGCCTGGGTGTTGTACGAGTACGTTGCTCTCTGCGACACACCGACGAGAACAAATATTCTTGCGGGCGAATCTCCGATATGCGATGCCGCCGCTGATGCAGCTGCTGCCTCGAGCTCTATGGTCGTCTTACACCGTCCTTCGTTTTGGCGTTCTCCGGGGACGAACTTCTGTCCGGTGCTCGTTGCGACGGCCTCCGCGCTGTATTGAGAGCCAAGGGCTCGTTCTAGGGCCTTCTCCACGAATGTCAGGGTAGCCTTGTTCTTGAGGTTCACCAAGAAAGCGTTGCTTCCGAGCCCGATCCCAGCAAAAGCATACTTCAGTCCGACATGTTTGTTGATCTTGTCGAAGAAGGACTCCACGTCAAGATGGGTGACCCCACTCATCGTACCCGTTATTCGAAAGGCTGTTGGTTGCTTGCCCATGGTACGAGAGGCGATAGCGAGACGAGGAGGGAAGGGAGTGGGGGCGGGCGGGGGGGCGAGGTGTGCCGAAAGTGCGGCGGAATCAGCGTGCAAAAGTGGATACACCGACAAGACGTACTGCGCTACTGCGCTGTATGCACACATGCGGCGGAATTACGCAAAAGTGGATAGCAACACTGGATACACCAAAACCCCAATGCACTCTCGGAACAACGCGGCCTACATCGTGACCACCATGACCCAGCACAAACACAAGGCTCGATAACAGGTAAGACTGCTTTAGTTGCGGTACAATAGCCATAGCAGTTATGTATGCGTGGAGCAGACGACGATCTGAACATGACGGGATTTTGTTCCGGTGCCGTGTTCCTCAGGCAAGACAAAATGGAGAACGAAATGTAGCTGTTGCTGGTTGCGTTTAGTACAATAGTCTAGAGGCGACAGCAACACGAACTGCCAACCAATGTGAGCTGATGGTGCACCATGCTACTAGTTGAACAAACACAGCGGTGTATTTCACTTTGCGGCACACTGGGTAGATCGCCAAAATCGTTGAAAGGACGACAGAGGGTTAGGGTTAGGGTTAGGACGTGGTGATACACCAAACTGCATACATACCATACACAGACATGCAGACGAAGGCGTTGCGACAGCAACCTGATCTAGGGTGTGGAAGAACTGTGCCGTATGAAAGGAATTTTTCTTCTTAACCCACACGCTGCTCACGATGCGACCGTGCTCGGGCAGTTCTCGGAGATTTTTTGGGAAAAGGTTTATGTAGGTTGTTCTCTAGCCGATCTCGCAGTCGAAGACGAGCGGGGCTTTCGAGAATTCTCTGCGCAACCGACGGTGGTACATAATCGTTGGGGGCGCTGCACGTTTCTTGACCGGTCATTGACGAGCTTGTGCTCGCACGGCACAACGAGCATCGAGAGAAGAAGGACATTCATCGTGATGTCAAGCGTCGTGATATTGTTCTTGCAAGTTCTCGTCTATCGCCAAAAGACGAGCGAGCGCACAAGATCGCTGCCCTTGAACAAAATTCAAACGACGACGGTTTGTGGTGTGGTTGTGAGAGTTTGTGCATGTCTTTCGTATAGACTACAATAATAGTCGGATGGCAACTGATGAACATGATCCGCTGTGGGTCCTGGTCTTAACAAACATGCCTCCTGCAGCAGGAAGGTGAGCGAGCAACAGCTGGTCAGCTATTGTACAGTAGTTCTCAACACAATCAAGTGTATTGTATACAGTGGAACATCGTCTCAGGAGAGTAAAAGTATTTGTTCCTGAGTTCGTTTTGGATTTCGAAGCGGTCGGCGGCACCAAAAAGGGGGTGAAGAACGAATAAATTGTGTTTGTCATACAACAATCGCCGCCACCTGTTCATGACTCAGCCAGTCACACTGAACGACCGACACCTTTCTCTAGAACGACGAAGGTAGCCCTAGTAGTTGCAGGAAATATTGTGAAGCCGAGATCGATGTTTCAAGCCAGCATATGCCAACGAGCCCGCCGCACAACTGGTGTGCTCTACCGGTCATGAGAATCATCCCGAAAAATGCTGATCATGTTGCCTACTCTCTGTGTACTCTTCTTCGGCTCTCCGAAACCGGAAGGGGTTCGACGAAAACGACACCCGATCAGACTGTGAACCCAACGTCCAAAGCTGTGGCGCCGCCTGCGGATATCTACGAAGGCGACGACGACAACAACGACAGCAGCAACATCAACAACACTATCATCCCCAACAACGACAACGACAACGACATCAATGATAAGAACAGCACACCGGGGAACAAAGGTAGTGTGGCAGAGGTACCAGCCAGTTTGTGACATCCAAACTCCAGCCGTGGCCGTTGCCAATGAAACTGGAACGGGAGTAGGACGGTGCATTGAGGGGCCAATCCGTAACGAGGAAGACTTCCAACAAAAGGAGGCAGACAAAGAGGGTGGGGAGGGAAAGGGAGGGAGAGAGAACAGGGCTGAGAGCACATCCGTACGAGAGGTGCTGGTGATGCTGGGGGACGTGGATGGCGCACAGCGTGCCCGGTTGAGGAAGGCGCAGTGGTTTTTGGAGGAAGAGGTGACGAGGCAAGTTCAAGCCCCCCCCCATGGGGTATTTGCATCGATGATGCTCTTGCTTATGCCACCTGTTTGCGTCCATGACAGTTTGTCTGTTCCGCTGCGCGAGGAGAACAAGACAACAGGGGTCTCAGATCGGGTATCGTGCTAGCCTGCTTAAACTTACTCTCAGAATGAATCAGAGTAGCAACCTTCATTCACCTCCAAACACCCGTTCGAGAACTTCCCATGCTATATCGTCCCATGTGGTGTCTTCTCCATCGAAGTTTTGGCATGCCTTGCCTGAGCACGCTAAGTTAATCGGTGCCCGTGTGCTCGTGCTTTGGTCCGAATCTCTTCCTCCATTTTCTTCGATGCAGGAATAGTGGAAAGCCTCGGGAGGCGTTGTGGTGGGGTTTTCATCGCTGGACAGTGCGGCCCTGGGAACCCAGCGCGCACGCACCACCTGCCTCGCAACGAAATTGTTTAGGTCGTGAGGTGCAACTTGATCGTCAAAAATGATTTGCTTCTGCAAGGCCACCTATTATTTGTTGTGCACACTGTTTAGGTACGGCAGTTCGCGAGTATAATGGGGACGTTGTCAGGGTCTTGAAATAGAAATGTAGTCTGCGGCCGCGGAAAATCGGCCCTCTCCCAAGAGGGATCAATGTAGAATGTACTGGACACGCAGAGGCATGTGACAACCGTTGTCAATGTACATGTCACACACGACACAACCAAACAACAGCAACATCAGCAAAAACCCAGCAACAGCAATGTCAACAATGACGACGACGACGACGACGACCACAACAACAACAACAACAACAACAACAACGACGACGACTATGACAACAAGCTGACGCCAAAGTTGTCTGGTACTGACGAGAGGTGAAGTGCGGTTGGTATCAGGGGCCCGTGTGGAGCATATCTGTCGCACTGCACGACAACACCTTCGTACGTTGCAGCACCTCTTCCGGTGCTTCGACAAAACGCTTCATAACGTCGAGCAAGAACACGTTGCAAGCATGTTACCGCGGGATAGGAACAACGACATCAATACGGATGCTTCTACGTGTGCTGCAAGACGAGTTCCACTCGGCAGGTCCACTAGGATTCTCTCCTCAAACGGTTTAACATCAAATTCCCAACAGGTATATACTTTTACCTTTTTGAATCGCATCAGATTGTCATACATTATGCACAGCAGATCGTCTCAAATAATACTTTACCGCGCTAGATGATAGAGAAATCATCGGTGGTACAGTTGCACACATACGGCAGCATGCAAGCATTCTCGTGGACTACGAGACTTCGCCTTTTTCCGACTCAACAGGGGAAATCTCCGCTGCGCGTTCTTGTGCCGATTCGTCTTCGAGATGATGAAATCGCTCCAGCAACTCCCGCGCCTGTGAAGATGAACACGCAAGCGGTGCGACTTCCAATTAATTGTGTCGACAGAAGGCATGGTAAGCACATGAACTCGAAAGACCTTGCGAGGGTGTTCCAAGATCAGAGAGCAATTCTATCCCGACGGTGGGGTTCTTGCCAATTCTTGATAAGGGAGCACCCAGCAACCACACAGTTGACATATCAGACCAGACGGGAAATGTTGCGCAGCAAAACTCCGTTCGTTTTTACACAGAGCAGCGGTTGGGGCTTGTCTCCCCCAGCGCATCATGGAATCTAACACCTCTTCCCACATGTTCTGGTCTCAAGCCAAGAGGAATAATTCCACCAGTCAAAATTCGAGACAACATACGCAACACGGCGGGTGCTCAGGCAGGATCTTTTCATTGTGGGGGTTCTGACATAAACATCTACGGTGTATCAGTAGAGGGCATTTTGGAGCAGCGACACACGCATCGGCATGCCCAAAGCTGTTCCTGGGACCGCGCTGTTGAAGACTGAAGAAGCCGACCAAACTTCAGCCAATCTGGGTCCACACTACTCGCGCCGTCACAGACCAAACCCCCTGAACTGTTGGCCATTCAACGCAACTGATCCAGATTGCCGCCCGTGGTGAGAACCCGGTGAGATTAGGTTGCAGAAATACTCTCGCCAATCTTCTTCGAACCTTTGCTCTGACTTTACCCCTGGCATGGTCGTCAAACAAGTTGAAGTTCAAGTGGAAGCATTCAGCAACGCGCTCCCATCCCCCGCATTCCACCACGCACGTGGCCGTCTGATTTGTCTCCTGCCCTTGCGCCTTTGCCTCCGTGTCGCCGCGCTGTTACACACACCCGATGAGCATTGGTAGCAAAAAACGAGGGGTCAAAGGGACAAATAACCGCAACTAAACACAAGGAAGGAAAAAGAATGACCGCTTTGGCGTTTTCGATCGAGGGTCTCTAAGCGCCTTAGCGCTGACGAAAATGTGTCCACTTGTAGAACAAAGGCGTCCGGTAATCCGAGGCGGAACAAATACACTTTTGCTGACCACGCACCTCGAGGACTTTCTCAAGGATCTCGAGCACGTTCAGGATGAAAGTCATGTTGTCGTTCTCCAAGAGGCTCACCAGGGGCGGGATCCATCCCCTGACTTCCTCCGGCTTGCCTTCCTCGGTGGCACTCAAGATAACTGACGCAGCGTCCTGTGGGGGGTCGACCACCAAGGGTAGCACCTTACACGACAACAGCAAAACCCGTTCTCGTATTGATTGATTGAAAACAGTGGAAGCCATCAAATCGCTGGCCTAAACTCTTATCCCTGCGATGCAACGGTGTAGGAAAGTCAGGGCACACTCACACAAAATACACAAAGACCGGAGGTATCTGAAGCACGACAACATTCGACGACAAAACTGTTGAGAACATTTGCGATCAGGGTGAGACACCCCGTCTCCATCGAGAAAATAACTACAGTGAACACATCACGCACCCATCGAATGTAGTATTTCACATTGGGAAGGAGCTGGATGAGGACAGGTACGACGCCGGCATCGATAATGGCCCGAGTCTGCTCCTTGTTGCCCTCCGTGATCTTGTGGATGACTCGGCAAGTCTTCTCGCGAACTTCAGCATCCGAGGAGCTGAGCAGATCAAGCAGCCGCCGCCATGCATCGGAGTCAGGATCCACCTGCGGACGAGGAACATTCAAGGAGGTGTCAGCCAAAGCCCATGAACAGCTTGCCGAGTGAAGGCACGTAGCCATACCAACCAAAACAAAACACACGAGGCGTGCACGAGTCTCTACGCTCATCTCAGTAGAAATGTTCTTGGCACAAACATGCATCGACATGTGTAGTCACTCTGTGGACGCCTTCAGATAAGTCGCACCTGGAGGATATGGTCAAGAATCTTGGATACCCCGACGACGGATTGGATATTGCAGTCCTCCAAAAGGCCCAACAGGAGCGGGATCCACCTCCTGACTTCCTCCGGCTCGCCTAACTCGGTGATGTTCGAGATAGCTGATGCAGCGTCCTGGGGGGGGACGCGGGGAATTGAGAACCACGAGAGCAGGCGTTCGCGCGATACGATATTATAACAGGTACAGCCTCGGACACGTACATGCAAAATTGCTGGGCTACACATATACCTACGGTGCAATGGCGCAGACAAACATGAGCACAATCACACAATAGAATAAGGGCCGGAACCTGAAGCACGACAACGTTCGACGACGTGAAACAATTTGATCCGATCGCAATAGAGACCCCCCGCCCCGTCTCCATCAAAACGAGGACCACATGACGGACAGGAGTTCAACGAAAAAAACATGCACGAAAACAAACAAGTGGCCAATGTGATGCGAACAATGACGCACCGATCGAATGTACGGATTCGCATTGGGAAGGAGCTGGATGAGGACAGGTATGATCCCGGCCTCGATCGCGGCCCGAGCCTGCTCCTTGTTGCCACTCGTTATCCTGTGAATGACTCGGCAAGCCTTCTCGCAGACTTCAGTATCCGACGAACTGAGCAGATGTTGGAGCCGTTGCCATCCATGGGAGTCAGGAACCACCTGCGGACGAGGATCATTCAAGGAGACGTCAGCCGAAGGCCATGAACAGCTTGACGGGTGAAGCCACGAAGTCACACCTAAAGTACGCCCACAAAGCATCCACGAACATCTTAAGCTCAACCCAGTCCAATCCTTCCGCGGACAAACATATCACGCATGGGTGCCTACGCATATGCCGCACCTTGGCGATTTGCTTGAAGACCCAAAGCGCCAGGGGGATGTTTTGGAAGTTACCAATGCCCAGAAGGTCTACCAGAGGCGGAATCCATTCCATCATCTCCTCAGGCCTACCCACCACGATGGCCCGAGAGAACATTGTCTGGATGTGCTGTAGCATGGCATACATTGGCAGCACAGCGTGATGTTCTTAAAACAAAATGTGTAACGTTGCCTTCAGCACCGCTTCGTAAATGCCGTACAGACATATAAAATCACAATGCCAAACACGCGAGGACATGCGATGACGTAAAAATCTCATCAAGTTAAGTTCATGAATGTGAAACCCGTCCCAAATGGCTATTCATTCGCGGGCGTGGATGCATACCGATCCGACCAACAAGTTCCGTGTGCTTGGCAAGATGTGAATGACGGCGAGGATGATGCCGGCCTCAATCACTGCTTGGGTCTGCTCCTTACTGCCCGTCGTGATCCTGCAAATGACTTGGCAAGTCTTCTCGCGGAGCATCTGATGAGACGAACTGAGTAAGTCACGTAGCCTCGGTAACACGTTGGAGTTGACCAACTCCTGCAGATGTGGCATGTTCAGGAAGACGAAGGCCGGCGGTCAGGAGGATCTTGTGTTGTGAACGAACGTAGGCACGCGATGCGTGCACAGCAGTTTGGTGAATCGGTTTGCTTGGTGCAAGGAATAGGTATAGTATAGACATCAGCACCACAAACATATGAATACCACCCGAAGCTCAGCATTTCCCCTCACACTACGCTGCGGTTCTTTCGAATGTTCGATGCATCACCCGCGTGTACTGATCCTCGCTCGAAAAGGTTCATCAGTGGCGCAAAATGCTCGCGTATGCATGGTGGGAAAGACGATGTCCAGTAACTCAGTTAGGTGCTGGCAGGCTCCGGCTCCGACAATCGCCCGGAACATTCGCTATGAACGCCGAAGTCTGCCAACAATGTTTTTTTCAACCGCGGGCCAAAAAGGCAGCGTCGGGCCACGCACGCGTTTCTCAGCACCGAGAGCACAGCAAGCCGGTGCAGGGAGTGTCCCTTACACTACCCTGCAGCTCTTCCAGTGTCTGGTATCACCTGCTTGTGCCGGTCGCTGCTCGAAGCGATTGTTGAGATGGCGCGCAAAGATTTTATCTTGACGGTGGTGGGAGAGTCGTGGCTGATCAACCTCACTAGCCGCTGGCAAACTCCGGCTTCGATCACGGCCTGGACTCTTAGATGCTTCGAGGGTTGAGTGCTGTTATTGTTCCATCGCGAGATGCAAACCCGGCGTAGGGCCGTGCACGTGTTCCTCAGCACCTAGAGCACCGGCAGAGTTGGGACGGGATACCTGCGTCGGGCCTCAGTCTTTTCCCATCAGGGATGCACCATCTCTTCCCCTAATCTCAAAAGGCAACGGGTTCAGTAAGAACGTGCAATGCTCCCTTCGAAAACCAGCTCACAATATGATGACACGTTCTCCAGTGTCTTGGGATGCCAGGCACAATAAGTAACGAAAAACCATAGAATTTCAACCCTAGATAGTGAAATGGAGCCGACTCCCAAGCGAACCATGCTCGCAGTACGCAGAGTCGCAACCTCGCCTCTTCCTATCCGCTGGGCAAGAATAGTGGTCACGCACCTCTTCGTCGACGGAGTGTAGCAGCCGCGCCAAAGCGGGCAGCGCCGGGCGGACTTGCTCGAACCTGGGTGGCGGCTTCCCGCGGCACAAGTTCGACAGCATCCAGGTAGCGTTGCGAAGAATCGTCAGCTTAGGTCGGTCCATCAAAAGCTGGAGCAGGGGATCCAACGAGCCTTGGTGGAGAACCAGGTCGCGGGACCTGGGGGAGTCTTCTGCGATGTACCCTAGCGCCCGCACCTGTTGGCAGCACGCAGGTACGTGATGATTATTGCAGCGGCATTATTTTCCGACGTACATGCGTGAAAGATCTTGTAGTTGGCACATGAAAGCCTAAACAAATGTGAAGGTGTACCAATCAGGGAAACCGTCAAAGGACAGATATCCTGGAGAACGTATCCTTCTCTACACTCCACTCCACCCACAGAACATATAGTATCTGCGCGGGATCCTTGGGACTAGACAGGGCAATTCGATGGAGGTTTCACCAAACTGTTTTTGGGATCGGTCCAGGAGGTGCTCTCAGGACGTAGTTTTTCCTGTTGTGGAAAAATGTAAAAATGTCAACGCCAGGAGAAAAATGTGCACAACTAAAGTTGAACCAATGTCCTGCCGACGACGACATATGTGAAGAAGGTGTACCGAGTGGGATAACAGTCAATGACAGATATCTTGGGAAACAGATATTTCTGAGCAGGATCTCCCAGCGATACTTTCCTCGCCGCCCAAATTACGAAACAACAGCAGCATTGATGTCGCCTGCGCAGAGGAGAGCATCTGCCGTCCGTGTCAATTGAGTGTCGCGATTCTCAATAAAGTGCCAGTACCGCGTAGATTCGCCCTTCGAGTCTCGAGCCGCGAGACGGGCATTGTGATCATTAGATTGGCAAGCTCGGGCCGGAGACGACAGCCGAAAAAAGTGGTGCACCACACGTCAATGCCTTGTACCCGTAGTGTAATCCGGTTCGCGCTTCGGGTCTCAAATCCGCGACACATGCGTTGCGATCGAAAGATTGACGTGCTCAGGTTGGCGAAAGCAGTCGAAACAGACTCAAAATGCGAGTGCAAACTTATTTACCGTGTGAACAGGTTGAGCTCTTGCGTCTCAGCGCTCACGATATATCGGGCACATACTTCAGACAGCAACAACAACAACAACAACAACAACAATAACAACAACACTCACCGCCTCCTCTCGAATGTTGTCGTTGGCATTCGCGAACAGCCGTAGGAGGACCGGAATGGCACCATTGTTGACGACCACGTTCGGTTGGCTTCTAGAAATCGTGGCCAAAACCTTGACCGATTCAAACTGCAGAGCGGGGTTGTCTTCGTGCTGAACCAACTGGACGAGGTTTGGCACATGAACAGAGGGGTGGCGCTCTGCAGACCGTGGGAAAACGATGGCGAGAGATTGTTGTTTCTGTCAGATGGTGTCACTGCACCATTTCTGTGGGCAACAAAGACTACTCGCGTTTCTGGGGGCACGGTCACGCCGACAACGAACAATCTCCACGCAATGCATTCCCCTTGGACATTCTTACACCTGTCGAAAGTATTTGTCGGACTGCGGTTGCCGTGTCGAGTTGGACATGCGGTCTCAGGAGCTCCGTTTCCTTGGCGGTCCGGCCCCCCTGGTCCACAAAAGAAAGGAAGGCACAGCAGACCGAGTGAAAGGTGGAGAAAAGTAACACATCATTTCCCCGCCAAGAATACATGCACGACCACGCTGGCTGACGAATGGCGCCATTTCGCTGCTTGGAATGCATCCTTGTTGCGGGTGGAGTGTTTCGGTATTTGGAGGTAGCCATGTGATGGTGCGTTACCATGGTTGTCTGGCGTTATCAGATGTTTTGTTGTGACGTCATGCAAGATTGGGGCTTTATGACGAGTCTTCCCTTCTGTTCAGTGTGCGATCGGGTCCGATCGGGTGCAATTGCGCTTGGTCGCGGCTTGTGCTGGATTCTGGCTGCACGGTGTGCGTGCGAAGAGATTGGAAGACTTAACCAAGGAAGAACAACGGGAAGCAGCAACAACCTGCATCTGTGGTCGGACTAGTTCCACCCAGCTAAAATCTCAGTACGGGACTCGACATGTACATCTATCATCTGCTTGTGGCCATCGTAGCCTCACCCCTTTCCATGAAGACGTTCGCGTGCTGCAAACCAGTTCAAACGCCTGCAAAGCATCTGCTAACAGGGGTAAAAACACGTAGCTTCTTCATCTACAACTGTTCCATCCCAGCCGACAACAAAATCATCAAACTCATATTATGTACCTGAATCTGGTGGGCGACCTTTGCATCTCTGTCCCTCTTCGCCTCTTCCATCTCCTTGTTGGCGACCGAAATAAATTCTCGCCAAGAAGGCGTAAAATTGCGTGTGCTCTCCAGAGCTTCGTGCATGGTGGTTTTAGGCGGTGATTGCGACGTGTGCAGCTCCAAGGCTTCGTGTACGGCAGACTTGAGTAGTCGCTCCGACTCCTGCCCCTGCGTGTGATAAGTTGATGCATTTCATCGGCTGTGACGTCGTGAAGCAACGCAAGTTATGATGGTGGATTGGAGGATGCACGGCGTACACAAAGTGGCGCGAAAGAAACTCGTTCCCGATGTTGGTGGAAATGAGTCCTAAAACGAAAACGAACCCAGCCCCCGACCAAGCAGAAAAAAATCAAACGTTTATGACGGCAGCATTTTTTTTACACACTTGAAAAAAAAAAGGCCAGGATTTCGTAAAAGAATCAATCAGTTCAAGATGGATGGAGACCGCAACTCTTCACGTTGTGAAAACGCACCAACAACACCACGAACGACGACGACGATAATGATACCGACACGGAGACGGCTTGAACACAACGAAACCGATACAGAGAATGGCTTACAAAAGATGAATCACTGCCGCAGCGCTCGTAGAACTCGTGGAAGCTCGTCCTAGAGCTAATCGAGGAAACAAGGCTCGAAAGAGAGGTCTGGAGGATCCGCCGATAGTTTTCCAGGCCTTCCCCGGGTCGTTCCTGCAGGAGGTTGAATTGCTGTACGTCGTGGGGATGCCCAGGCTTTGAAAAAGCGAAAAGTAAAAGGAATGGGGTATGAATTATATGCTTGTTGCGCCAAGCGGAATAACTGAGGGACCTTTCTTCAGTAATGATTTACATCGCTATCGTCTCTTGCTATATATAACAGTACCCGTGTCCTACGTCTCTCTCCGTCCTTGCCTCTTCCCACGAAAACAATTCTAGCACCGATTGCGAAAGCTCGGTTGTCCTCTCCAGCGCGTCGTGCACGGCAGGTTGGGGTAGTGCTTGCCACGTTTGCGCCCCTAGGGCTTCGTCCATCACCGACTTGAACATTCGCTCTGTCCCCGACCCCTGTGTGTCACGTTCATGCATATTGCCGGCGTTCGCAATGATGCTCTGTGGAGATATAGTGAGAAAACTTGTCCAAAGAGAGGGTGCGCTGCATACAGGATGAATTTACGTTGCCAACATATGGTGGGAAACAAGATCTTCGAAACGATGTCGAAAACTACAACGAATCAAGCCCTTGAAACGATTTGTGTTAAGCCTACAACAGTACGGGATGTTCAGGTCGCAAATATTCACGTTGGTGCTTTGATTATATTGTAGGCCGAAAGAATCGGCGTTGTGAAAACAACAACAACAACAACAACATCAAAGACGGCGACGACAACAACAAGGGCACTGGTGCGGAGGCGGCTTACACAAGATGAATCGCTGTCGCAGCGCTCGTAGAACTCGTGGAAGCTGGTGCTGGAGCCAATCGAGGGCACAAGGCTCGAAAGAGAGGTCTGGAGGATCCGCCTACAACTTTCCAGGCCTTCCTCGGGTCGTTCCTGTAGCAGGTTAAATGCTTGAATCAGAGAAAACTGGAGATAAGGGGATTCAGGGTATCTTCCTGCTGCGCCAAAATCAGCGAGTATATAGCAGGACTCACCTCGAAATACACTAGAGACCTGACGCCCAGCCGAGAAGTTACGGAACGTTCAGTCATAATGGTCTTGTCTCGCTGTCTTACCATGCCAGATACCCTCAGCGCCAGGGCTGTGGTGCACAAGCCGAAACAACATGTTACTCTATCCATTTAGAAAATACCGTCTTGCCTCACCCCCCCCCCTTCTTCCCCCTCGCCATCGCCATTACTTCCGTCGAGCAGGTTCCCAAGACCGCCATCATGCCAGTCAATATATTTCTCCGTGACAATCAGTAGGCCTCCTCTACACTCTTTTCGTCGACCCTGATCCGCCGACGCCGGTGCAGCCCTTGGCACTTGGATAGTAGTAAGGGGTAAAGTTTCAGATGAAACCATAGACAGACCATGTTGCGTACCGGGCGGGTGGTTGCGGGTGCCGGCGCTGCTGATCGGGGGTCGTGCCATGTCGTGCTCCCCTTCGATATGCGCGGGGGAGAGGAGATGTTTGTGAGCAAAAGCGACGAAGTACTACCTCGACGACGTACTACCTTCAGACGTGGGAGAGAAGAAACGAAGCTGGAATGTAGATGTTGGAGAGTACGTTCGTCTCCACGCGCTCAGAACATAAAATGCTGAACAGACAAAATAAGCTTGGAGAACAAAACGATGAAGGTGATAAGGCAAAGAGTACCTTCCCGTCTTGCCACTCCTGCCACCCTCCGGGAAGCGAAGGTAGGGTCGTCGTTCGGCGCACGCCCTGGTTACAGCGAGAGGGAGGGGAAAACTGGTGAGGTGCGTCAACAACAGTAGCATCGTAGGGGCTGTCCGTTTGTGTTGCCCAACCACCTCAGACACCCAAGAATATGGGTCTAGGTGCGATGTTTCACTGGGAATTCGGAGAGAGTTCCCCGGCACAAAAGCAGGACTCATGGGTATATCTGCGTGAAACTGTAGTACAGCAGCAGTTGAGGGAATCGCGGAGGTGAACGCTCGTGTTGTTATGGTATCTGGAGGTAGACATGTGATCATGTTTTTATTTGGCGCCATCAGATGCTATAACGTGACGTCATGCAAGACTCGGGCTTTATGCCGAGGCATGTGCCCTTCTGTTCTGTGTGCGTGCGATCGGTCTTGATTGTCAAGTGGGTGGAGGTGAAAGACACGGTCTATTTTACTGCGTTGGAAGACAACGGGAAAGCATCAGTCAAGAAGAGAATAAAGGGAAGCACCAGCAGCCTGCATCTGTGGTCAGACAAGAGAGTTCACACAGCCGAAAGGTGATAAATTCCAAAGCAAGAGGTCAAATATCATTACACTGTCGTTTCGTGCCATCAACAACAATATCCGACAAATCAGAAAACCTTCATATTTGCGATGCCATGGAGGTACCCTCAGCTCCTAGGGCTGTGGTGTGCGAGACCCGATCTCTAGTTCCTGGCGTTGCAAGTAGCAAAGGACCGTCTTGCCTGTTTCCTCTCGTCCTTCCCCTCTTCATCGCAATCGCCTCCGCCGAGCAGCCCAAGACCCCCGACGCGCCAACGAGGAACATATTGACGCGCTTCTCCGTCCCAACCACGCTCCTCTACACTCATCCCTTCAACCCCCTGGTCCCCCGACGCTGGAAAGGATTGCCGGGGGAGGCTTGAGTCCGACCGGTCGCCAATCGGCTTGCAACCGCCTTTGTTGCCGCCCCCTCCCCCCCCCGCCCCTTGGCCGCTCAAGGCGTGCCCGTGCGCGCCACTGGAGAACTCGGAAGGCACTTTTCCCGACAATGGAAGCAACTTCGAGAGTAAGGGTCGGCGGCGGGCGGGAACAACGAAACGAACAGAACACAGCAGGCGTCATTCGATCCTCGCTGCCGGCTTCAATACGAAGTTTCTTTCAACGGATATCTTGTATTTCTTCTGTCGTGTGATGTGGAAGTAGTTGTTCTGCAAATATTTTCAAGACGTCTACAGAAAACGGAGCCTAGCTGGTGTCAGGAATTCAATCCTCGGGAGAGGGACCGCGAAGCGGAAGAACGGGAAGAGAGGGGGGGGCATGAAAAGGCGCGCTAACAGCAGAACGAGGCGAGGCCGTTCGTCCGTGTTGCACACCTACCTACAGCAGTTACCTCCCGGATACCCGGATACCTATCTGGGTGTGTGTGTCGCATACAGGGTGCGTGCATGGTGTTGGAACGCTGCCTATACGACAACGCGTGCAATGCTACAATACTCTCTGTACATTAATCACGTGACTGGGATAATTTGACTTTGTTTTTCCGGCGCACACAGCAAATCGACCCCACGATATTATTATCGCAAAAAATGGATAAAACACACGGCAAATTATACAATTCCGTGCATGCTACCGTGCATGTATTCCCGAAAACCCTTTCCCTTGAGTGAAAATTGCAAACAGCACACGGACCTCCTTCACTCCTAATATTCTGGACAACACACACCGCAGTCATGACCGCATCAGGCACCGAGGCAGCACGTTAGCATCGGCTCCGGGGTGCGTTATCTCTGCTCTCCATCGCGCAAGCGGGACCCCGGGTTGATCGCATGTTGAGGGTGCTGTATGTACCCTCCCGTGGTATTTTCCGTTTGGATCTTTCAGCAGGTAGGCAGTAGATTGGGTCTGGAAAGAAAGGACATATATATCTGCCCCACATCAGAGACATTATTGCTGTACAAATGGTAGTACTTCGTGTATACCCCTGCGCACATTGCTCGTGTGCGTGCGTGTGCGGTGGGCTGCCTCTTGGTCTCTCTGCTGGCCTTTACGGCGCAGGTGTTTTTTCTCTTTGGCGAGGCACGCCAGCGATATTTTTTCGGCACACAACGTATCGTACTGCTATCATCTACCTGGTAGCATGTAGTCACATAAGGGCTGCCTGATCCAAACTGCTGCTGAGATGTTGACTGTTTTGAAACAAACCGGAAGAGCACCAGAAAATGCACACCAGCACACAAGAAGACCTGTCGGAAGGCATCGAGAAAACAGAAATCGTTGATTCTCGCACAGGGCGGCAGTAGTACTGTAGAGCCTGCTCAAAACATACACGTACATGTCATGAGTCTACCACACACGCCTCCTTTGAAATCAAGATAAAAATCGCACCAGTCTAAATTCATGTCAAAGGAGCCAAAATGGCAGGCGCTCAAATATGGTTGGTTTAGCGTTCTAACGACACCTACCTGACTGAGTGTTGATACCACTAGAGGACACAACCTATAGCAGCGGTGTGTGTGGGCGCTCAAATCTGCTTCTTGGGTGGTGTGATATCGCGGGTCGCAGTAGTATTCTATAATAGTACTTGTAGTAGCAAATCTCCGCAAATCTTCCCAAGTTAGACCGACACCCAGTGTCTTTGACTGCTTGTGCTCGCCGCCACGGGGTGTTGGTCTAGACTCTACTGTACATACACATGTAGGTGCATTCTACCGGTAACAACAGTAGCAAAGTGAAACCATGTAGACACGGCGGGTTGCTTCTTTTGGTATACTGGATAAAGTATGGAAATAGAGGCAGCGTCAAGAGGGGTCGCCATCAGTCACACAACAAATAATCTCACAGACCTTCCACCTTGAAGGAAACTTCACCACATCCCTTTCGACTGAGGTTATATCTCGACCGGGTAGTCTTCTGTGAGGTTTCTTTCTAAAAAAACAAATGAACAGCAGCAGTAAAGTGCTCCATAATATTGTCGTTTTTTTGTAGCATTCACGCAGCAGCCTCTTGTCGCATCTTTCATCCACAGCAGTACATTACTGCTTGTAGTAGTGTACCAGGTACAGCAGTAGTAGGGGTTGGAGAGCGGAAATCGACGGGGACCTTCGCACCTGATGATGGGGCGCGGCGAGGCTACATGCGGCGACACCGGCTTGTTCGCCTGCTGCAGGCACAGGCACAGGATTCTCCTTCTCAAGGGGACGAGCTGTGCGTTCTTCATGCCATACCTTGACAAGACCTGCCCGGGTGCTGTATGAGTACGTTGCTCGCTGGGATACACCGACGAGAGCAAATTTTGCGGTCGAATCTCCGAGCTGCACTGCCGTTGTTGCAGCTGCCTCGAGCTCTATCGTAGCCTTAGCTGTATTCGAGTTTTTGAGTTCTCCGGGGACGAACTTCTGTCCCGTGATCGTTTCCACAGCCTCCGCCGTGTACTGAGTGCCAAGGTCTTGATTCAGGACCTTCTTCACGAACGTCAGGGTAGCCTTCTTCTTGAGATTGATGAGGAAGGTTGATGAGGAGTGCGGTTCGGGCATCCCAATCGCGGCAAAGGCGTAATTAAGTGCGACTCGTTCGTGGAGCTTGTCGAAGAACGACTCGAAGACGTCGCGATGGCTTATTACACCCGCCGCACCCCATATTCGAAAGGTTGTAGGTTGCTTGCCCATGATATGAGAGGCGACAGCGACAGGGGTAAGGGAGGAGGGAGAGAGGCGCGCGGTGGGCGAGTAGGGAGGGTGAGCTTGTGAGGTTTCGAGCTATGAAAGAGTGGATACACGATGCGGCGCAATTATGCAAAGAGTGGATACACCAGACCACCAACGGACCAACACCCCGCAACTCCGATAAAAGGATAGCGCACACACACGCTCAACAACCCCGCCCGGTTGTTGATCGGCTGGGCCATATTCGAGTGCTCCAATGGCACTCTCTCGGCATCCCGGCATGCATCACACAAAAGCCACCGGGCATAAATACAAGGTTTAGCAACAGCTAGGTGGGATGACCTTCGTAGCGGTATGTACGCAAACACGCAAACAGAATATGCGTAGACTACATGTGTACATGTCATGTGTACAACCGCGCTTGAGAACACAACAAATGAGAAAAGAACGAATCATCAGTGGGACGATCAAGGCAGGCTGGCTGCTGCCTAGATGTATTAGACTACTGTAGTTAGATGTATCGGGACGACAGCAGCACCGGCTGCCAACCAACACGAGCTGATGGTGCTCCACGCCACCAGTGAAATAAGCACTGCGATGCTTGGCATTGCGGCACACTACTGCAAGTCGCCGTTGTGTATAGAACCTGTCCTGCTCGTACGTGAAGGCCCTGGTTTCTGACATGTGTCGACGGCATCTTCCCATTCTCACTCGTCGTGCAGGTGGTCTGAAACTGCACACGATAGACCAGGCTTCAACATCCCCCGGTTTATTTCAAAGTGCTCACAATACCTCGCCAACTCGTCATCGGCTAATTCGCGGCAGAGCTGGTGGCGTTGTACACAAAACCACTCCTCCTGCGGGGAAAAGATATGCCTCCTGCGGCAGGAAGGTGAGCGAACAACCGTTGGTCAGCTGTCGTTGTACTTCTCAACACAATCAAGTGTATTATACACAGTGGAACACTCTTCTCCCAGGCAATGTAATAGTATTCCTGCGTTCGTTTTGTATTTCAAAGCGGTCGGTGGCACCAAAAAGGGGGTGAAGAACGAATCAATTGTGTTTGTCATACAACAATCGCCGCCACGTTTTCATGACTCAGCAAGTCACACTGAACGACCGACACCTTTTCCCTAGAACGACGAAGGTAGCCCTGGTAGTTGCAGGAAATATTGTGAAGCCGAGATCGATGTTTCGAGCCAGCATATGCCAACGAGCCGGCCGCACAACCGGTGTGCTTATGTGCCGGTCATCACAACATAGACTACATACCCGAAAAACATGCAGATCATGTTGCTCACTCCCTGTGTACTCCTTCCTCTTCGGTTTTCGACGAAAACGGTACCCGCTCAGACTGTTCAACCGAGGTCCAACAAAAGGTGGCGCCGCCTGCGTTAAGCTACAATGGCGACGACGGCGATAACGGCAGCAGCAACAACATCAATAACCTCATCATCATGGACAACAACAACGACAACGACAATAAAAAAAGTAACACCGAACAACGACACTACTAACAACAAGACCAACACCGGAGAACAAAGGTAGTGTGGTGGCTCTACCACCGTGTCAAACCCCAGCCATGGCCGTTGGCGATGACCCTGGAACGGGAGTACGACGGTGCATTGAGGGGCCGATACGTAACGAGGAAGACCTTCGTTCGGTAAAAGATGGCAGACAAAGAGGGTGGGGAGGGGAAGGAAGGCTGATAGAACGGGGTTGAGAGCACATCCATACGAGAGGTGCTTGTGATACTGGAGGGCGTGGATGGCGAGCAACGTGCCCGGTTGAGGAAGGCGCAGTGGCTTTTGGAAGAGGTCGCGAGGCGAGTCAAAGTCGCCCCATGGGGTGTTTGCATCGACGATGCTCTTGCTTACGCCATATGTTTGCGTCCACGGCAGTTTGTCTGTCCCGCTGCGCGAGGAGAACACGACAACAAGGGTCAAACAGATCGGGGATCGCGCTACCCTGCTGGAACATACTCTCAAAACGAACCAGACCAACACTCTTCTTTTAATTCCCATCATCTCAACTTCGAGAAATTCCCCTTTCTAGTATACTTCGTACCACGTGTTTTTCTCCGTCGAAGTTTGGCATGCCTTGTCTGATACGCTAAATTGATCGGTGCCCCTTGTATTCGTGTTCTTTCGTCAGAATCTCTTCCGCCGTTTTCTCCGAACCAGGAGTAGTGGAAAGCCTCGGGAGGAACTATGGTGGGGTTTCCATCGCTGGACAGTGCGGTCCTGGGAACCCAGCGGGCACGCACCATTCAGCCTCACAACGTAATTGTTTAGGTCATGAGGTGCAACCTGACCTTACAAAATGATTTGATGCCATAGGGCCGCCAGATTTGTTTTGTGCATACTGTTAACGTAATTCGCGAGTATGATGGGGACGTTGCCAGGGTGTCAAAATAACATTAGTCTGCGGCCGAGGAGAATCCGCCTTCTCCGGATGTGGATCAATACGAAATGTACGGGGTACGGGGCAGAGGCATGTCAGAACCATTGTCAATATACGTATGATACGCGACACAACGTATGATACGCGATACAACTTTGTAGCAGCAACAACGGCAACAGCAACAACAACAGCAACAGCAACAACGATAACGACAACTGCAACAACGAAGACAGCACCCAACGGCGACGGGAATGACAGCAGCATCAACAGCATGAACAACGACACCCCAACGACAGCAACAGCAACGGCAACAGCAACGACACCGATGGCGCTAACAATAACAACGACAACCGCAGCGACGACGATAGCGACAACGACAACAGTAACGACAACATGAATAGCGACAACATAAACAACCGTCATCACTATCATCACCATTATCAACAACAATAACAACAAGCTGACGCCAATATTCGACGGTTTTCTTGTGCTGACGCGAGAGTGAGGTGTGGTTGGTATCAGGGGGCTGCACAGAGCATACCCGTCGCACTGTACGATAACACCTTCGTACATCACAGTACCCGTTCAGGCGCTTCGACAACGCTTCAACAACAACGGGTTTGAACATCGACATCCTACCGACGGTTCTACATTTGCCGGCAACGCCATGGCCGGTGCTGGAAGACGAGTGCCGCCCGGCAGGTCTTGTGAGGATTGAACACTTCAAACGGTTCAATATCAAATCCCACCCGGTTATACCCTACATCGTATCACACCAGGTTGCAATACATCACATCACATTGCCTCAAATCATACCACACTGCGCTAGAAGTACCACCGGTAGCACAACAAGTAGTCACCGCGTGGACGTTCAGGGGGGTGTACATTAAGGGGAACAGCACAAGGCATGTGACCCCAGCTATTGCTGTACAACTACAGCGGACGGATTCCCCCGAGTCTCAACCAACCAACTGCGATTGGAGGCTACCCCGACATACGTACGAAACCTTCATTCCACGCACGCTCAACTCCACAACTTTGATCCACTCTCTTTTCACGAAGTTGTAGCAACAGACCGGGCTGAAGTTAAGCCAATCCTCTTTGCCAAGCAACGAAAAGCGAGTGTTCATTCGATCATTTCTGGGGCACCATTTTGTAGACCTTCAAACAAACAAGCAATCCTCCAGGACTACCAGGCCTAATGAACCAGTAACCAGGACATCATGCAGTAGGACCACTCTGCGCTCCGCCTTGTGCGTACTCGTCTGCGAGATTGTTAAAGCTTAAAGCGCTTCAGTTTCTCCCGCGCCTTGCGCTGGTATTGACGAGGGCAGATGAGGGGGTAAGATAAGTACATGCATGGCATAAGGTGGACATTCAAACTGCATGGTTTCCAAAATATGTCGATCAAACCGCCCGGTCAGCAAACTAAGTTGAACATCAGGTACATGGCGTACACAAACAGTCTCGTCAAGCTTCTCCGAACCTTTGCGATGATGTCGAAGAAACCTAATCCGTCGACGGATTCAGATAGACCGGAACACTCGAGACGTTCAAGGTGCTTCCATCCACCGCATTCAAGCATGCACGTAGCCATCTGGTTCATCTCATGCCCTTGCGCCTTCGCATCCGTGTCACCGCGCTGCGACACACAAGCAACAAGCGCAAAGGGAGAAGTTCGCAGAAAAACGCATACTACATGAGGTACGAGGGATCAAAGGGACACAAACAGTAGTGCAACCCTGACTCAAAACCTACAAAAAAAAATGGCCGCTTCGGAATTTTCGGCAAAGGCGCTGCGCGCCAGAGCGCGGCGGAAACAACAAGGCCTTTATCAGCCACCCACCTCAAGGATTCTCTCGACGATCTCGAGCACGTTCGCCATGACTTCGGCAGTAATGAAATTCTCCAAGAGGATGAACAGGCGCGGGATCCATCCTCTGACTTCCTCCGGCTCGCCAAACTTGGTGGCGTTCGAGATAACTGATGCAGCACACTGGGGGGGGGGGGACGACAACCACGATTAGCGCGGGTTCGAGCGTTGCATAAAAAAATAGGTGCAGCCTCGGACACGTACACGCAAAATCGCTGGACTACACTATACCTGCCGTGCAACGGTGCAGATTAATACGGGCACAATCACACGTTGAAAGAAGGGATGGAATCTGAAGCACGACGACCTTCGACGACAGAGGAAAAGCTGCTCGGATCAAAATCGCGACGAGAGGAAAAGACGCCCCGCCTCCATCGAAACGAGAACCAGATACCGGACAGGAGAGTTCCGAACAAATCACACTCACGCACAACAAGTGGTAAATGTGCTGCGAACAAATTACACACCAATCGAATGCCGTAGTTCACATCGGCAAGGAGCTGGATGACGGCAGGTACGACGCCGGCCTCGATCGCGGCCCGAGTCTGCTCCTTGTTGCACCTCGTAACCTCGTGGATGACCTGGCAAGTCTTCTCGCGGACTTCTGTATTCGACGAGCTGAGCAGATCAAGCAGCCGCCGCCATGCATCGGAGTCAGGAACCACCTGCGGACGAGGAACATTCAAGGAGGCGGGAGTCAAAGCCCATGAACAGCTTGCCGAGTGAAGGCACATATCCAAACCAATCAAAACAAGATATACGAAGCGTCCACGCGCCTCTACGCTCGATTCAGCACGATTGTTCTGTACACAACCGCCAACATGCTTGGCATGTGTAGTCACTCTGTGAACGCCTAATTCACGAGTCGCACCTTAAGGAATTTCTGTAGGATCCATGACACCCGGGCGGTGGAGATGGTGCCGCAGTTCCCCAAGAGGCTCAATAGGCGCGAGACCCACCTCCTGATTTCCTCCGACTCGCGTAACTCGATGACGTTCGAGATAGCTGATGCCGCGTGCTGGGGGGGGGGTGGGGGGGAAACCACGAGTAGCACCGCATGTGTCGACAGCAACACGCGTTCGCGGGATACATACAGTCGGTGGTCCTCAATAGCGGTAGGTAGTGACAAGAGGTTTTGGTGCCGCTATAGAGGGCAGTGCCGCTATTCCTATTAGGGATTTGTACTGAGAAATGTATTTGTGCCAAACAATTTCGGTGCCGCTATAGAGGGCATTCCGCTATTGAGGGTACCGTTAATGAGGACCGCCGACTGTAATCAAAACATGCAACGCTTGCCAAAAAAACATAAATTCTAGCTTCAGTGCAACGGTGCAGGCAAATTAGGGCAAAACCACACGAAAGAATACTGGCCGGAAATACCTGAAGCAAGACGACGTTCGACGGCATGAAGAAAATTATTCAGATCAATGCGTGATCAGAGTGAACGACGCCCCCATCGAAACGAGAGTACCTCGAAACAACGCACACTCACGAACACCACAAGCGGTCAATGTACTGCCTTACAAATTGCACACCCGTTGAATGTCGGAATCCCTATCGGCCAGTTGCTTGATGAGGACAGGTACGATGCCGGCCTCGACTACGGCCCGAGCCTGCTCCTTGTTGACCGTCGTGATCCAGCGGGTGACTTCGCAAGCCTTATAGCGGACTTTAGTATTCGACGAACTGAGCAGATGACAAAGCCATCGCCATGCATCGGAGTGAGGAACCGCCTGCAGATGAGGAACATTCAAGGAGGCGGGAGTCAAAGGTCATGAACACACGGCGTCATGAGGAGACACGCGTCATACCAAAAAGGCGTCCACGATGCGTCAACGAAGCTCGAAACTCCACTCAGCACAATCGGTTTGGAAGCAAACAGCAACGTGCATGCAGATGTCGGTCCCTCGCGGACGCCTCCACACAACGTTTTACCTGGAGGGTTATCCCAAGGATCTCGAGCGCCCCGATGATGACTTGGGTATCGTCAATCTCCAAGAGGGCTAACAAGACCGGGATCCATCCCCTGACTTCCTTCGGCTCGTCTTCCTCCGTGACATTCGAGACTGATGCAGGGTTCTACGGGGAGGGGGAGGGAAGGATCGACAACAACGAGTAGCACGCGTTCGCGCGTTGAATAACTAAAACAGGGCTCGGACATGTACGTGCAAAATCGCAGCCGACCTAAACTCAATAGCTGTGGTGTAACGGTGCAGACAAATATGGGCACGATTACAATTACACAAAAGAAAAAGGGCCGCAAACATCTGAAGCAGGACGACGTTCGGCCACAGAATTCAGATCAACATCCGTGATGAGAGTAAAAGACGCTCCGCCTCCATCGAAACGAGAACCAGATGATGGACAGCAAGGAGTCCAGCGAAACATCACGCACGAACTCAAACAAGTGGTCAGCAAACAAAGCACGAACCCGCGGAATGTCGGGATTCCCATCGGCAAGGAGCTGGATGAGGACAGGTACGATGCCGGCCTCGATCGCGGCCCGAGACTGCTCCTTGTTGCACCTCGTGACCTTGTGGATGATTTCGCAAGTCTTCTCGCGGACTTTAGGATCCGACGAGCTGAGCAGATCTCGGAGCCGTCGCCATGCATCGGAGGCAGGAACCACCTGCGGATGAGAAACATTCAAGGAGACGTCAGCCAAAGCCCTTGGACACCTTGTCGGATGAAGGCACACAGCCATTCTAAAAAAAAAAAACTCAGCAAGCGTCCACGAGCCTCTACGGTCAACTCAACACAACTATTCTGGGCACAAACGACAACATGCATCGACATGTCTGGTAACTCTGTGGACACCTAGTTCATGAGACGCACCTTGAGGAATTTCTCAAGGATCCCGAACACCCTGAGGATGCCTTGGGTGTCACTCTCCAAGAGTATGAACAGGAGCGGGATCCATCCCTTGACTTCCTCCGGGTCGCCAAACTCGGCCACGTTCGAGATAGCTGATGCAGCGTACTGGCGGTGGGAGGCGACAACCACGATTAGCACGAGTTCTAAAACAGGTGCAGCCTCGAACATGTACACCTAAAATCACCGGCCAAAACTCAATAGCTGCGGTGCAACCGTGTAGACAACTATGGGCACAGTAATACCGTAAGGTTGCTAGTCAGCGCACAGGGGTGCGAACGATTTTCAAAGCGTAATTTCTCCACAGCCAGGAGGTTAGAATACCACTGCTGCTGTCGAAAATGGGCGGTTTTGGAAATATCTCATCGAGAGCTTTCCTGAGAAGTATCAGTTGGCGCTCGCACCCTCCTAGTTGTGGCGAAATTACGCTTTGAAAATCGATTGCACCCCTGTGCGCTGACTCGCAACCTTACGGGAATTGCACAAAAGAAGAGGCGCAAACATCTGAAGCAGGACGACGTTCAACGACAGAACTCAGATCAAAATGCGTGATGAGAGTAAAAGACGTCCCGCCTCCATCGAAACGAGAACCAGATGACGGACAGGAAGGGGTCCAGCCAAACACCATGTACGAACTCAAACACGTGGTCAGCAAACAAAGCACGCACATATCGAAAGACGGGATTCGCATCGGCAAGGAGCTTGATGAGGACAGGTACGATGCCGGCCTCGATCGCGGCCCGAGACTGCTTCTTGTTGCCCCACGTGATCGAGTGGATGGCCCTGCAAGCCCTACCGCAGACTACTGTATTCGGAGAGTTGAGCAGAGAACGAAACGGCCGCCATGCATCGGAGTGAGGAACCACCTGCGGATGAGAAACATTCAAGGAGACGTCAGTCAAAGCCCATGAACAGCTTGTCAGGTGGAGGCACATAGCCATACCAATCAAAACAAGAGACGTGAAGCACCCACGAGCCTCTACGGTCAACTCAACACAACTATTCTGGGCACAAACGACAACATGCATCGACATGTCTGGTAACTCTGTGGACACCTAGTTCATGAGTCGCACCTTGAGGAATTTCTCAAGGATCCCGAACACCCTGAGGATGCCTTGGGTATCACTCTCCAAGAGTATGAACAGGAGCGGGATCCATCCCTTGACTTCCTCCGGGTCGCCAAACTCGGCCACGTTCGAGATAGCTGATGCAGCGTACTGGCGGTGGGAGGCGACAACGACGAGCAGGAGGTATGCGTTCGCGCATTGCAGAATTAAAACAGGTGTAGCCTCGAAATGTAAACGGAAATCTCTGGCAACCTTATTCCTGCGGTGCAATTGTTCAGAGAAATCAGGGCACGATCCCACAAAAAAAAAAACTGAAGCACGACGACTTTCGTCGACGTGAAAAACTCTTAAGGGATCGAAATCGTGATGAGAATAGAGATGTTCCGCCTTCATGGAAAGAAAACCAGACGACGGAGGGCAGTGAAACGAGTACATCACGCACGAAGACAACAAGAGGTCAAAGTGCTGCGAACAAATCACGCACCCGTCGAATGTCGGAATTCACGTCGGCAAGGAACTGGATGAGGGTGGGGATGATGCCGGCCTCGATCACTGCCTGGATCTGCTCCTCACGGCCCGTCGTGATCCTGCAAATGACTTGGCAAGTCTTCTCGCGAAGATTCTGATGATGAGACGAAACTAGTAGGTGATGCAGCCTCGGTAACACGTTGGAATCGATCAACACCTGAAGATGTGGCAAGTTCACAAAGACGAAGGCCGTTAGTCACAGGAGCGTTTGTTATGAACGAACGTAGGCACGCGACACATGCACAATGGGGTCAACCCACCCGTTTGTTTGGTGCAACACACACATACACATATGGGCACTACAAACATGCCGCTTGTGCAACAACCTCTCCACCCTTCTTATTTCCGTCAAGCTCAGAATTTCTCCCCACCCCTTACTCTGCAGTTCGTGCGAAGTCCTGTTCATCACCTGCGTATGCTGGTCCTCGCTCGAAACGATTCCATTCATGGCCCACAAAACTTCCAAGTGCACGGCGGGAGAGGCATGGTCCAGCAATTCCACTAGGCGCTGGCAGACTCCGGCTCCGACCACCGCCTGGACCATTTCTCTATGCATAAGTGCGCCGATGCCTGCCAAAAAACTCGCTTCCAACACCGGAGCGCAAAGGTAGCGTAGAGCCGCGCACGCATTTCTCAGCACCTAGCGTATCACCAAAGTCGGCGCAAGGAAGGCAGTAGTCAGGAGGGGATACACGCATCGGGCTTCACAACCTCTACAATCAGCAACGTACACCCGTTCCCCTCGTTTTCGAAGCGCACCGGGCTCACAGAGAAAGTGCAACCCTTCCGTCATAAGCCCAGCTCAGAATAATAAATGAGACGTTTCACGAGTGTGATGTGGACGTCAGGCACAACTAAATACGAACAGCCAAGGCAGTAGTTCACCGCCAGTGTTATGAACTCGACTTTCACGAGAACGACTTCGCTGTGGGCAGAACCACAAGCTCCTTCTATTTGTGGGCGGCAGAAGCATAATAATCCTGTACTGAGAGGATGGTGGCACCGCACCTCTTCGTCGACGGAGCGCATCAGTCGAGCCAGGGTGGGCAGCGCTGGACTGACTTGCTCCAACCTGGGCGGCGAAATCTCGCCGCAGAATCTTTTCAGTGCCCACGTGGCTATCCGTAGCATCGACGGCTTAGATCGGTCTGTCAGCTGCTGGAGTAGGGGGCCCAACGCGCCTCGCTGAAGAACCATGTCGCGGGAAAAGGGGGAGTCTCCCGCGATGTTGCCTACCGCCCGCACCTGTTAACAGCACGCAGGCGCATGACCGTAAATATATCGCGTGCGCTTGTTGCGGAAAGCGAATGGGAAGGAAGCCCTATGGGGACCAAAAGGGCTTGCCTTGCTCTTCACCCATAAAATATTGGAGTTCAATCACTATTTTTGACAGACGACAACGAGGAGAGTGCACATGCCAACACTCGACGGAGAGACTTTGGGGTATGTTATCAATATACGCATGTTGCAGTGATAGATCAGATTCTCGACTCACTACAGATGTGCGAGGTAGGTAGTGGTATAATTCATGCGACATCGTCCAGCAGGAACATTCCATGCCAACATTATCCGGCAAGACTATCGGTGCGAGGGGGGCATGTCGGTAGGCTACGTCTCGAAAAAGGAGCATCCACGGTGCAGAGAAATACCAGCAACTTCTGTAACAAAACAACAACCAGAGAGAGAGTGGAAGAGGAAACGTCAAATCGCTGGCGGCCACTAGTTCAAAACAAAGTAACAACAACAACAACAACAACAACAACAACAAGACTCACCACCTCTTCTCGGATGTCGTCGTTGGTACTTGTGAGCAAACGTACGAAGACTGGAACGGCGCCGTTCTCGACCACCACATTGGTGTGTCTACCAGAGATCGTCGCCAACAACCCGACCGACTCAATCTGCAGAGCGGAGTCGTCTTCGTTCTGGACGAACTCGACGAGCTTTGGCACATGGATGGAGGGGTCGCGCCCTGTAGATCGTGGGAAAACATTGGCGAGGGAAGGGTTGCTACTGTCAGATACGCCGTCAATTCCTTCTACTAACCTACCAGTGTTGCTGTTGGTGCCAGTGTTGACTGTCCCGCAATAAAAGTGTCGCGGTCACGCTTAGCGCGTAACAAACACACCTGTCGAAAGCATTTGCCGAACGGCGGGGATCGTGTCGAGTTGGACTTGCTGACTCCGGCGCTCTGTTTCCATGACGTTCCGACCCCCCTGGCCAACAAACGATAGGAAGGCACAACCGTCCGCGTGAGGGGAGAAGAAGCATATACTGAAAACTCCCCGCCGGTCGCAATTTTCTGGCGGAAAATACACAAACAACACGCTGGGCGACGAACAATTAGACTTATACAGGAAAAAACATTAACCAGCTTAGAAAAGAGGAAAGGTCTGTGTTGATATCCGTTATGCATTGGGCAAGGTTGCATGTGCGAATAATTGCACGTCCGCTGCCTGAGACTGTTTGTGTCCTCCTTGCGGGTGGACATGGATCTGCATCTGCCCCGGGCCATGGTAGCCTCATTCCTGCCCACAATAACCTTGAAGACGTTCGCGTGCTACAAATATTGTTGAAACGGCTCCAAAGTAATTGCTAACTCGGTCGAACGCATAAGCGAACCGTTAAAACACCAAAAACACAACAATTGGTAGCTTTATCGACCAAAGCAAGAGGAATTCCACAAAGGTGTCATCCATACCCAACAGTGCATCGTCTTGTCATGTACCTGGATCTGGCGGGCCTCTTTTCCATCTGTCTCTGCCCTCGCCTCTTCCCAGTCCCCGTTCATGACCGGAGCGATATCTCGCACCGATGGTGGACGTGTGCTTGTCGTGTCATACAGCAGTAACTGCCACCTTTCCGGCGCTGAAGCTTCGTGCACCGCGGTCTTGAGTAGGCCCTCCGACTCCGGCCTCTTCGTGAGAAAGATATATAAATTTCAACGGCACCCGTAGTGACGTCCGTGAGGCATCACAATATACGATGGCGGAAGAGAGGGTGCGCTGCGCATACACAAGGGTGGTGCGATGTATGCACAATCGAAGCGACGATCAAAACAACAACGAACCTATCCCTCGAAAAAATACGAAAAAGCGAAACGACTTGTGATAATATATGCTTCGACAGCAGAATTTGTATCAACTGGTTGTATAAAACAATGACGACGATGACACCGATACGGAGACGGCTTACAAAAGGTGAAGTGCTGCCGCCGTGCTTGTAGAACTCATGATAGCAGGCATTGGAGCCTACGGAGGAGACGACGCTCGACAGCGAGCTCACAGAGATCCCACTGCGTTTCTGGCGTTTTTCGGGTCGCTCCTGCACAAGGTTGAACCGCTGTAGGTCGTGAGGATGTCCACAGTTTATATGATGGAAAACTGAAAGAGAACAGGGTAAATCTGCCTGCTGCGCCACAATCGACAAAGAAAGGCCACATGACTCATCCCGATGTAAATTGGAGAACTTCCACCCAGCGGAGGAAACAAGGAGCGTTCGTTCAGTTGCGATTTACCTCCTTGTTTTCCGGAAAATCATTACAACCCTCAAAATTGCCAGGGTATGGCAGCACCCTCGGCGCCCGGGGCTGTGGTACGCGAGCCGAAACAACAACATGCTTTCCCTGTCTCTAGCTCCTTGGGCTGGAAATGACAAACAAGGTTGCCTTGCCTGCCCCCCCGCGTTCTCCCCCTTGCCATCGTCTTTGCTACCATCGACCAGATTCCCACGACCCCCACCGTCCTAGCCTCCGTCCTCAGCACTTTTCCCGTCAACCCCCGACCTGCCAATGCTGCCCTGCCCTTCACACACTGCTGCTATAGTTTGAAGCGGTCCATTTCCAAATAACACAATACACCGCGTTGCTTACCGGGCGGGTGGTTGCGGGCGTAGGTGCTGCTGCGCCTATCACGTCCACGGTTCGTCCCTTCAAAACCGACGGAGACGAGAGGGTTGTGAGCAAAAGTGTGACAGGCGGTGAGTGATGAGGTACCACCTTGAGACGTGGGAGAGAGGCATGCATATAAAGTTAAAGAATTCGACGTGAAGTATTGGATTTGGTGAGGACTCCAACCGCGGGCGGAGGTCCTCGCCTATGGATACTCCCTCGCCGGCGCCGAGCCCTCTTGTAGCACCGGGGGGGCATATCCCATATCCCGCCAATGATCGCAACACCGAGTGCTGAGTGTGGGATGGGCGGGATGGTCTCAAAAATAACGTTATCTCGAGGCTTTGGGAGCGAAATAGGCATGTGACACATTTTCTTACATTCCTACATATGAGTGTTTTGTCTAGCGTATGAGACGGGTGTCTCCAGGCTGGCGCTGTGGCTCAACTTCCTTCGGGATGTGTGGTGTGGAGGACACGCCAGGTTCAACCACGCGTGAGAGAGGAAGAACGCATGTACTGTAACGGGTTGTGAGAGACGGGGGCAGCTGGCGAGCTTTACTTGTACACGGGTTCATCGAGTCCACTGACTCTACAGTACCTGTGGTAACACCCTGCAGGGAGATCTCCGTCACAGTCTACGAGGCAATCTGAGGAAACGTTCACCCACGAGCAGTTCCATTTGTTGTGCCAAATTTGAGTGTTTCTACAACGCAACGATTTTACTCTAAAAAACACGCAGAAACAATTCTTAGCTATAATAGCAGGGCCCATGGATATAGCTCTACGACAACCCCGTCGCACAACAATTAAGGGCGCGGGGGAGTTGTGCACTTCTCCTCCTCGTCGGCGCTCGCTATTATGTGTTGGTAACAAGGCGTAGATGCAAATAACAAGACCGTCTTGCCTTTCCCGCCCCGTCCTTCCCCTCGCCGCCATCGCCATTGCTTCCGGCAGGCAGATTCCCAAACCCAACGCCCGAGTCAATACATGGCAGAAGCCTCCTTTCGCCATCCCAGCCACCGCCTTTTACACTCGTTCCATTAACCGCCTGACCCCCCGACGCTGGCCCACGCAGGCTGGTAGCCACCGTCCTCATCGACGCAGCCACCGACAGTCTCGATTGGCCGAGGCTCGATGAGTGCTCATGCCGTTCTCCTCCCCCCCCCCCCCCCCTGGCCCCCGGAAAAGAATGAGGGGGGAGGGTTTTCTCCGGGCCGTAGCCCAAAAGGTTTGAAACCCCCTTTTTTGCCTCTCCTCCTCCTCCTCCTCCAACAA
>FN649741.1:7714998-7725196 GCA_000310025.1 Ectocarpus siliculosus
GGAGTCCTGCGATTTTTCGGGACTCCCAAGCACACGGCGCCGGGCTTGATGTCCGTTAGGCAGGTCACGCAGGGCGACGGGATCGAGAGTACAGATATCTTATACTTGCAGCCCTGTGAGTAATTCTCACACCCGCCGAACGTTGAACAGCGCCGGGTGACTTTAGCTCCGTCACACTCTGGGCGAACGCAATAACCCAACACCTCACCGAGAACGTAGTCGGACCCAGGCTTGCGCTTGGCGGCAGGAGACGAGTTGAAAATGTTGCGCGATGACCTGAAGCTTGCAGAGGTAGGAAAGATGCAGGCACTGGTAGAAGTGAGAGGTGTAGAGGAGTGAGAGGTGTGGGGGAGAGCGCGACGTGCGAGCCCGTGGCCCGCCGTGCGATGGGAGATAGCAGACTGCGCAAGCTGCGACACACGGGGAATCGGCAGCTCGGTAGGTCGGACAGTTACAGGCGGACAAAACCGGCGGAAGAGACGTGAAAGAAATCGTCCCTTTATTCCTTTATTGGATGCGAGGACACATAGAGAACGAACCGAAAGCAGACAGAATGCTGGGCGTGCAGAAATGAGCTGCAGACAGACGGAGAGCGAAGAGAACGAACCGAGAGCACACAGACTCTAAATCCAAGTGAAATATGATGGGAGAAATGCTGCTCTGTCAGGGCTCGAGAAAACCGATCTTTGAACGGAGAGCGGCCCGCTGTAAATTGGCCTGTCTGTGGAAGAAGAGACGAAAATACATGAAAAGACATGTGAGCATAGAGCGGTGGAAGACAGACAGACAGTGAGACAGAGAGAGACACAGGCAACACGTATATAGGGAGTATAGGGAGAGAAACAACCTTGTGTGGTCGTACTTGACACGCGCGCTCCACACGTGATCGAGAAACCGCGGAGCGGAAACATGCCCCGAGAAGCGGAAAGACAGTACTCTAAATCCAAGTGAAATCTGATGGGAGAAATGCTGGTCTGTCAGGGCTCGAGAAAACCGATCTTTGAACGGAGAGCGGCCCGCTGGAAATGCGAAATACTCGAAAGTTACGCCGAACACAACTGATAGAACTGTTACTCTTGCCAAGCTCCTTCATTTCCCCAGGCCGTTATCTGTTTGGTAAAATATCATGGGCTTGAGATCGAACTCGGTCCGCCCGAGCAGTGCTATTACCCACAAAATGTCTCTGTTATTTCTCTTTTTCAGGCGCCTACGGAGCCCACGGTCTATCGGGCAAATCGGACAAGATAAAGGCTGACTGGAAGACCGCTACCCAGTACCAGATGTTCCATGCCTTGGCTCTTGCCACCCTGCCCATCTACCAGAAGACTCCCGCCAGGACCGCCGCTGGGCTGCTCTTCACCACGGGCATCACCCTCTTCTCGGGGTCCATCTACTACGCCTGTGAGCTTTTATCGTGTTGCGTGAGATACCACACGCCCTGGACCAAACTCTGGAGCGAAGCCAGTGGCGGTGTCAATAACGGCGGCGGTGAAACCGTCTCATGGAGAGCGCTTTTCGAGAACGTTGTAGTAGTTTGATTTGTGGTGACCACCTCTCCATCTGGTTGAGAGACCTGGTCTTGTGGGAGACTCTCTGCTGACGTTGCTTCCTAGTTTTCGCTTGAGTCACTTCAAGATCTGGCCTGCCCGGGTCCAACGCTGCCAGCCCTTTCATGACAATATCCTGAAGGTCTGAAGACATCCTCTTCATCGTGGGGTAGTCGGGCTGTGAAAATCGGTCCGGGGGAGGTGGTATCTTCCATGATGCAACCTACGGCATTGTACGTTTGTGGGTGGTAGTGTGCGATGTCTCCTTGTCCGGACGTCGTGATGTGGCCGTGTGAGAACACGGCGAAACGCAAGCTCTCCCCCATGACGCTCTTTCTACGATCAAACACACCCGTACATATCCTTTGGTTTCTGTGTCCGTCTCTTGTTATTTTATTTTTTGTTCGTCCCATCACGTATTCTGGCGCCGGCCCGCACGAACTTTATTTCGGTTTGTGTTTGACGTTTCAGCCGGGGTCAGTGCTTTACATTCTCTCGCATCTCGTGAAATGACCATGTTAGCCGCCGCGTGCGAGGGTGCTTTCACCCCGTTTTGGCAAGCGGCAAAACAATGTACCTAGCTCAGGTCGTCTTACCTCTTCGGCCTTTGCCCATTACTCTCTAGCATGAAAATCATCGTGAAGTTTTGGGCATTTTCGGAGTATAAATCGCCGGAACTGCTGTAGCATAGTTGGCAAAACTAACAGCATGAAAGACAGATTACGGCATATTTTGGAGCGTAATTGGGCAAGCAATAAGAACATGCTTGCCATATATTGGAGCAATATTGTAGAAGAGGGGAAAACATATTGGAGAAAAAGGCCTTTCTATCTGTCTCGTGTCCTAAAGAGGAGCACAATCACCACCGGAGGAGGGGTTTTGTTTTGTGCTTCGACGCCCCCCCTCCCCCCCCCCCTCATCTCTCATCGATCGATCTGCCGTGTGTCTCTCTTTGTTGTTTTGTGGGCAGCCTTGAAGGAGGACAAGAAAGCCAGTAAAGTGGCGCCTGCCGGGGGTATCTGCTTGATTCTGGGATGGGCGACGATGGCCATCCTCAAGCGGTGACCCCGGCACAGCAAGAAGCTTCTTCCGCTGTCGTCTCGCAGACAAAGTTTGCACTTTGGTGGACCTCTCTGACAAACTCCGAGAGCAGCGCTTTTGAAACAGAGAGAAATCAGTGTGATTGAGCCCCGACTGGATCTACCTGTAGAGAGACGGGATACTGATGACTATTCATCTAACCCTTCTGTCTTGACTATGATACGCATTCCTTGCTGCGCGGGGGGCAATTTTGTTGCTCTTTCTCAGGCGGGGGCGCGCGGGTGGGGGGGGGGTACGTCGAACCGTTTCTGTTCAGCTACCAAGATATGATCGGGCTTCGCGGTGACACGTTGTTCGTGCACACCAGAGCAATGACCGCTCAAGTCGGGAATGAGGTTGGATCGTACTTCTTTTCATTTCCGTGGTATATGGCGTGGGAGACTCTGTACGCCCAAAGTCCTTGGTCTTTGCATGGCCAAGTTGGCGGCGTGTAAACCGCCAAAACACCTTGTACATACTGTAGCTCCTTGTAGATTCCTTTAGAGCTTGATTTTTTGTGCAGGCTGAGGCCCCAGTTTGCACGTGGGGGAATTGACGCGCGTTCCTGCATCTGTGTCGTGGAAAGCCTCAATCGAGCGGTTTTCTGCCTAATCTCTGCCTTATCGTGGCTAGGACCGACCCCACCCAAAACGTACGCAGCTGCTGTAGAACACGTGGGCCCAACGGATGAAAAAAACATAGTGTTGGGGGTATGAGGGACGGTTCCCATCCCGCGACCCCCAGGCTTGCATGTCTCGGAAAGTTTCTCACGCATACATGCCCCGAATCTCCCTTCTGGAACAGCCTCTAGTTGTTCCCCAATTGCAATTTGGGGATTCTATCCCGACTACAAGAAAGGTCTACACAAGTCTCCGGAGAGGACGTGTTTAGATTGGATCAGTCCGGAAAGTGAAAAGTGCCACCCCCGTTTCGAGACACGGTTGCCAAACCAATCCGATCCTTATCCTTACGGCGGAACGCCAAACGAACCTCTTGAGCGCATACGCAAATAACAACAAATGACAGTAACGAACGCCATACGGAAAACGCACATTCTAATGTGCCATCGGTAACCTCATGAAAGATACCTTGTTACCTTTGGGCCGTTCACGGAGAGCCAGCCAAACACTGATGGATGGATCCCATACACACAGCAAAAACGTTGAGCGTGTAAAAACATGGAAGAGACCCATGATTGCACAACCAGATAAAACATCCTCCAAAACCTGAACCTTCACGATCATGACGCTGTACATTCCACCGCCCAAACAGCTGTTCGGTGCAGCCCTACTTGTACCCCCCCAACAAAACATGCTTGCGCTGTCCGTCGACTCCCGAACAAGGCCCGGAAGGCCGCAAGAAAAAACGCCACGAAACTTACATGAAACACCCATATATTTTCAACCGCAAACCGCAGCATGACCAACCAACGAACACAGGGTCAACCGCCCCAAACACTCCACGGAACGCTTGTGGAACAGGACAAGTGTTGCGGGGGGGACCCACGAAAGCATACCGTGGTAATGTTGTAGAACCTTCGACCTAATTTCTGTAATTCTGGTTTATCGAATACACTGTTGTCCCGGGAGCAAGGTCTGATGCTGCTACCAAAGACGAACAGAAATAAAACTAGTGCTACACCTATGATTCCCTGACGACGTCGACTGTTGAAGTAACCTGCCGGCAGACTTGGAGTGGAATGGGGTGGAATTGAACCCATCTCCAGTTTCTGCCAAAGCCAAGGGGGATGAAATTGGCCACGAGTACATGTGCGTACACAGCAGTAAATATTGTATACGTGTAACAAACGGTGAATACCTATGCAGACCATGCATCCTTTAGCTCATCGATACTCTTCTATCACTCTATCATATCCCGATCCCACAACTCTGTAACTGAAATCGCTGTCGCGTCGACACGCCTGTAAAATGTGTAGCTATTTTACGTTGCCTGGGAAAAAACTGTAAAACGAACGGTAGCGAAAGAAGAGACAGATGGAATCACGTTCCGTGGCGCTATTCGCCCTGCTCGAACAGCTATTAGCGGAAGTGCTGTTCCATGTAGCTGTATAACTGCGAGGTGTCGAACCCCCCGTCTGGAAAAGCCTCCTCCATTGGGAGGTGCCGCTCGTAGTTCGTGGCGCTTCGTCACGTACGGAAGTGTTGCAAGCAGAGAGGGGGGGGGTGGGGGGAGGGAGGAGGGGGCGAGAGAGAGAGACGCACAAATAAAGAGACGGAGACACACGGCGACAGAGATGCACACACGGGAACACACAGAGAGAGAGAGAGAGAGAGAGAGAGAGAGAGAGAGAGAGAGAGAGAGGGAAAGGGCAGAGGGAGAGGGAGGGAGGGATTACGGGGGACGTACCGCGAACTTTGTAGGAGACACCCCCAAAAAAGAGACCGCTCCGCACATCCCCACAAGCAGCCAACCCCGTGACGTTACGTGCTGTCAGACCAGACCCAACTTGGTGCGTCCGGTTCGCTTCAACACGACCGCCGGCTTTGATTACATGACAGAGGCTGCTACTCAACCCTTCTTGTCTTCACATTAAAAAACACTACTCAACCCTACCCCTATAAAAACAACACACAACCATTCCTCGTTCATGCAAAATGTTACATCGTGTCCACGAAACATGAACCACCTTGCCGAGCAGCTGTCAACTCTCAGCAAACTCCCCCAGGCAACAAGCAACAAGCAACAGGGCACGGAAGAGGGATGGGCATGTGGAGCATGTATCTAGAGCAGTGCACGCGAGCAACGCGCGATCACCACCATAGGTTGCATACGTCAAATACCACACACACCCTGGACCGGTTTTCAAAGCTCCACTAGTCTGCAGCGAAAACGGCAGTAACAGTGCCGAAAATGGCGGCGTCGGGACCGTCTCGTCGAGAGCTTCCCGAGAACGTATCAGTTGGTTGCGGCGTCGTGGAGTACTTTAGGCTTGAAAAACTGTCCAGGGGGTGTGGTACCTTACGCAACCTACGGTATCTGTTTCGGTGCTGCTTCCGTACACGCAAAACCATCCTGGGCACCGCTGTGGAGCCCATTTTGCGGAAGGAGGGAGGGAGGGACGAAACACAGGCTGCCATGCAGGTAGGGTGGCTTCGGCTATGGAATTATCCAGGAAATATGTATCTACATGGAATTCTTCCGAAGACAAGACGAGTGCCAACCGCCAGGCGGGAGAGACAAGCACGCCACACAAGACTAGATTGGACCGGAATATCTACATCGCCACCAAACGTCGATGAGCAGAGAGAGGGAAAGGAAGGGGAGAAAGATAGAGACAGAGACAGACAGAGACAGACAGAGACAGACAGAGACAGACAGAGACAGACAGAGAGGACGGAAAGAGACTTGACTTACGTCTGGAAGACCTCCTTGAGTCCTTGAACCTCCTGCTTCGCCGAGAACCAGTACAACAGGAACAACGCCGACGCCGCTGTACACAGGACACCCCCAAACACCCCAGCAGCTCCTCTCGCGATGTACCTGCGTATTCCACGGCGATTAAATCAAGATGCGGCGGGTGATACTACCGTCGACACGTACAAGGAGCAGCGTCTTGCTTACGAAAACACCGAACTCCAAGCAGAAGAGGGTATTCATGAGATTCGAACACCAACCGACCGCGTACTTATGGCGCGTCCGGCTTCAACATACGCCTCCAAAATAGATCCGCCACCGACACTTCCCCATTGTCAAGATAAAGATAAAGATAAAACATCGAGTAGTAGGTTTGGCTTGGAGCTTTCCCCGCACCGGTACATGTTCCGCAAGATTGCTGCAACGAACTTTCGTGCACCGTGCCCCGGCGTTATGGAGCAAATCGATCCCACAGGTTTCCCGCATGAGCCCGCCCCCCGTCCCCCCCCTCCCCCCCCCTGGGTAAAAAAATGCGAATAAAAAACACAAAGGAAACCCTCCCTACCCCCCACCACCGGAGTGAGAGAGAGAGAGTCTTCCTCACCCCATTAAACCGTCCGATTTGGCCACGGCTCCCCCAGCCAAGAGCGCCAGCCATAACGTCGCCAGGGCTTTAGCAGTGCGCAGGTGGCAAGTCCTTCGGTTCGAAGCCTCCTCTATCCCACGGTCGATTTCCGTCAACGCTCGCGCTAACAGCGGTCCCTGTGTGGTTCATCCCCGGTAGGCCAGGGGAGAGAGAGAGAGAGAGAGAGAGAGAGAGGGCGAGACAGAGAGGAAGGGAGATGTGTTATTTTCTTCCCCCGACCGGGCGTTTTGCAGCAGCAGCGTGACTGCGGGGAGCGTTGGGTGCTTCTTTCTCATCAAAAATAATCCCGACCACCTGCAATGTCCAATGCCTCCTCTTCCTTGCCTATAGACTCTCCGAGGGAGATGAGCAGCACTTCGGGCCACATGTCACCCCAAACAACGCAAACAAGAACAACAACAGGATTAGGTCGTCAGCGCCACGACGGATCAACAACAACCACTGCCACATTGGCAATACAAACACAAACCAATACAGCTTGAATGCAGCAGCGTTCCACCAAAGGTGGCGTTACGAAGACCACTACTAAACAGCACCTGAGGGAAAGTCCCTCCCGGGATGGATTGGGAGTGCCGCAAGCCCCGCCGTGGCGGGGGCATCCCGTCGATGTCATCGTCCAGCGAGCTATGATCGTCGTCGTCGCCGCCTTCGGGATCTCTAGCCGTAAACTCCGCGGCAACCTGCCACAGCCACAGCAAGGAGTAGGGTTAGGGTTAGCAGCAGGGCGCAGAAACACAAGCGAGTTCAAGTCAAGATTGAGAGGTGAAGAGGCATACCTGGGTCACGGGGGCACCGTGAGTATTTTCCTTTGAAGGGGGGGGGGGGGTACTCATAGTCGTGCATGCCGTAACCGTTAGACCATTGACCTCGCATCCCCACAATGTCGGGACGGGACGATACGCCGGGTTTTCGCCGGCCCAGGTTTTTTTCACCAGGATGAACCAGAGGAAGGGAGAGGGGGTACCACATTGTCGTTAGGGCCGACAAGAAATGGTGTATCGGTTACGCCAAGGCGACCGTAAGATATATATCTCGCGGAAGACAACCCCCTACACCAACATATCTCCATCGATGCCGCCATGGTACAAGTCAAAACAACAACCAACCATGCCGTAAGACCCTAAGACCCCCTCTGCGAAAAACAAGCCCAGTCGCGGCGGCATCACGGCTAAAATCCTCGGCTCACCCCGTGGTGGTCGGACAAATTAATCCTCCGTTGCGCTCCCACCCCTGCTCCGCCCCTACCCCCGCCCCCCCCCAACCCAGCCCCAACGCCGTCCACGAAATTCCCGTCTTCTGATCGCACGGGCGACGCCGCCGCTGCCCGCCCCTGCCCCCGGGGCTGGCTATCCCTGCTGCTGCTGCTGCTGCTGCTGCTGCTGCTGCCCATGAGCGGCGACGACAATGCCGCCGCCGCCGCTGGTCCTCCCGTCCTGCCACGCTGCTGCGGGGCCCCTGTGGAGGCGTTGTTGCGGCTGTTGCGGCTCTCCGTCCTCGTCTCGGCGACTTGGGCGAGGAGGCTAGCATCGGTGTCATCTTCCGGGATATGCTGTCAACGTCACCAAATGTTGTATTGTAGTGAGCAACAGGCGTGTTGTCCGGTAGGGTATTGGGAGAACGGGGGGGTGGCGGGAGAGGGAAACCGTGTGTGTGTGTGAAAAAAAGCGTTGTTGTTATTCGTGGTGGTGGTGGTGGTGGTGGTGTCACGGGTGTTGTTGTTGATACTTGTCCTGTTGTTGTTTGTGGTTTTCCGCAGAGAAAAATATTTGTGGCACGCAGTTCGCTGATTGGTCAAAAACACCTCATCGTTTTTCTCTCTTCGTTATTCCTCATCAAGTCTGATATGATAGTCCGGGTCGGCCAGAGAGAGGAGAGAGAGAGACGTGTACAAGACCCCAGGGTTTGTGTACAAGACCCAGGATTTGACGCCTCCAAACAAATCCGGGCGGCAACGCGCCACGTTCCAATCACAATCAAGCACATGGCGGCGCCACTACGTACGCGAACAACCATCAAATGTAGCGCCATCTACAACTGCCCGTTTCGTAAAAGTCTGCACGCAAGACAGGACCCTCCCCCCAAAAAAAAAACAAACAAACAGAATACCCCGACAACATCGAAGCTACCTACCCCAAAGGGCGGCGACGGCAAAAGCATTCTTACCGCTCGGTGCACCCAGCACTTGCTCAGCTCCCACGTGGGCTCCACTGCCTGCGGCGCGCACAGGGGTGGCGGCAAGGCCTTGAAGAGCACGTAGTCCAGTCTCGCCGGCGGGTCCCTACGATTGGCAACGTGTCGTAGAGGGGGGGGGGGGGGCACAAGCTGAGGGTCAGTGTCGAAAAGGACGAAAGGTACAGTATCAGCGGCAAGCACCCGAGGAGATGCCGATTCTCATACATACCGCGGGCCTATTTACACTATATACACAAGTGAGATATGCTGAAATAATAGCCCGAAATCCGAGCCAAGACTCGAACTCAAAACTACTGCTGTACCCTGCACATGCACGAGCGCCACAGCAGCGACTCTCTCCCCCCTACCTCGGTTCAGACACAACCCTTTCCTGCCTTGAGAGCGCGGCAGAAACAACACGGAACTCCATGTCCGCAAACCATAGCCCATGAGGATTTTCTTGCGGCGCTCCAACGTCAACAAATCGACAAGGCCTTCTCGAGCCTTGAACACTCAACAACCAACCCAACCCCTACCGAAGGCATTCTGCGTCCCCCCCTGCGGCCACGAAGAAGGCCGTGCCGTGGGCACGCACACCTTCCCCACCCCCTGAGGCATTCTGCGTCCCCCCCCCGTGGCCACAAAGAAGGCGTTGCAGGCAGTCACCCACACCTTCCGTTGGAAAACACGTTGTCGGTGGCCTCGCACGTGAAGCCGTCCTGGTCGGGCTTAGCCTCACCAAACGCGTCCAGCAGACCCGCCACGCTGCGCTGGAGCCCGTACGGCATCGACCCGGGGCCCGCGTTCAGGTCCGACTATTTCAACGGTGAAAGAGGGTCCCGCAAACAACGGCGGGATAACGGGTGAGAGAAGGGCGAGCACAGGGGGCAACCAACGGGTCGTGGAGTACCAGACTGCTGAAATTTACCACCTGCTTCTTGACTCTTCGTTTCTGCTCGTGGGATCCTCTCTATGCAGTGATATCGTACCGCACGGCGGTGTGCGGCGTGGGTGCGGGGGTCCTCACCAAGAGTAAAACCAGAGGGCTTCTGGAAGTGAGGCGGATGATGTGCGCCACCTCGAACGCTTGCGCCACCCTGTGCGACTTGTACCTGCCCTCGGAAAAACATCATCGTCATCATCATCATCATAACACAAGAAGGAACGCCAAGAACGGGAAAACGTTTCACGTCAACCGAAACAAGCAACACAGACAAGGGACACGCGTTTTGTGTGTACGAAACTGAACCCAGCATCAGCCGAAACGCACACCAACCCATGGAGGAAAGAAAAACGCAAGATATCAAGTCGATCCGAGTAGAGCAGCACGTACGTTGAGCACGACAAGCGCCACCCCCGCTCGCGTACCCCCCCCCCC
>FN649741.1:7751921-7764646 GCA_000310025.1 Ectocarpus siliculosus
TTTAACCTTTGAAATCCCGGAGCCACCCGGGATAAAATGGGGGGGGTCTTTTTGCTTGGCCCCGGGGGGCAAACCCCCTTTTCCCCAAAGGGGGGTTTTTTAAAATTTTCCAAAAGGATTTTCCCCCCCCCCCCCCCCCCCCCCCCCCCAGATAACATAACAGAGCGGCAGTTGGGGCATACTGTATCCGCCGCAAGAAAGCACAACCGGAAAGTTATTCTGAAACCTATGTATGCGTACAGGCGACCGAAGCGAAAAAAGAGAAACAAGATGCAGAACTATGCAGGAGAACCTAAAGTACCCCACCCCCCACCCCTGCCCGCCCAACCAAGCCTACCTGACGGGCTTGGACCTACCCCAGGAGGAGCTTGACTCGAGCATCATCGGGGCCATCGGAGACATGGACGGGCCCATGCCTGCGGACTCTAAGGGGTGGATTAGCCTTAGAAGGCACCTCATGGGGCATACCGACGAAGCGAGGCAGCGCTTCCGTAACGAGGTGAGACGAAGAGAGAAGAGAGAGAGAGAGAGGGCTTGTAAATGTCTTTCCGACGTATCTGTCTTTCCGTCGGAACGAGGTGATTGCGACGTGGTAATATGTCTTTACGGATACACAGCAGTAGGTGTCTTGTTTTGGAGGTGCTGGTTGGGGTGTCGCCAAGGGGCTTGAAATGGAGCAAAATGTGCCGTGAGGGTTCATGCCTTGTCCTCCTCGTGGAAGATTATCCGCCATACGCTACTGTTAACCATTTCGAGAAGTTTTTACAGCAGTGCAAGCTGTCGACTAATCATCAGTCGTAGACTGTGCATACGTCAATGATAGACTGGAAGATATCCGCCATGGACTGTACTGCTGTTGATTATAGGTGCATGCATGGATTGTCTTCCCTTCCCTCTAAGATCGTTTTCGTGGTCCCGAACTTGGAACAGATATTCCAATTTTGGGACAGCAATGTACTGGTTTTGTTTCGGGACGATAATGTTGGCAATGGTTGCGGCCAATGAGCTCGCACTTACCGCGGTCGGGATACGCGGGATTCTCGATCTATTTCCTGTAACGGGGTTTGCAATTCTCAACAAGCCAAATTTTTTACATGTATGTTCAGTGTCAGACCTCCTGCCCGAAGAAGGTGTTTTTAATATCGTCGTCATATGAGACGGTTGTCTCCAGGTTCGCGTGTGAGCAAGTTCCCTTTGGGATGTGTGGTGTGGATACACACCGGTTAAACCTCTGGTGGAGAGGCTGACGAGTACGGATAGTTGTGTTGTGAGTCAAGGGGGGAGCAACCTTGAGTTGAAGCAAGGTTCAGCATCCATCCGACACTGACTCTATCTGTGGCAACACCCCGAAGGTAGATCTCCGACAGGTCATCTGACGTCAAAGTCTACTACAGTCTGAGGTGGCATTCACAGCAGTCAGCCATTTTTTCATTTTTTCACGGTGGGCCGGTGTCGACGCCAACATAGAATGCAACGTTTCTACCCTTGGCGCAGGGATCTATTTCATAAACTATGGGAAAAAATCGTCATTCGGGTTATTTACTCGAATCCGGTTCCGTAACTCTTGACTTGGTACACTGTAGCATGGGACGTTTCCGTTGTCGGTACAGTAGAACGCGCACGATCAGATCTCCTGGGACATGATTTTACCGGTGTACATTCCGGTTATGGCACTGCCCTGATGTTTTTTTCCATGTTTCGCACCGCTGTTCCGCCGCCATCGTGCCTCTACCCCGGGTCAGGTGCTGGACACGAAGCTGGACGACTTTGTCGAGTTCGGCAAGAGGCTTGAGGGGGTGAGTGTCCCAACACCTCAGGAGAGAGATAGGATGCGCGCTGTCTCCCAACACGCTAATCGTTGCTGGGGAACGCCGCAGCACAGGTGGTATAACAGGGCGAAAAGTTGTTGCTGTTGCTGCTGCTGCTGCTGCTGCTGCTGCTGCTGCTGTTCCGGCTGTCCAGACCGGGTTGGAAGAAGTCGTCGTGATCTTTGCGCAGTACAACCTCATGCCCGTTCCCCGGCCGCACGTTCCTCTTCCCAGCTTGGCCGCTTTTCTGATGCCGCCCCCCAACTCCCCATCCTGTTGTTGTTGACGTACGATGTGATTTGTGACTCCAACGCCTTACTAATAGCTAAAGTCGACGGCAAGCATTGCGGTGGTGGGGTCTAAGGCGGCCTTCGAGACGTTCAACGAGGCAGCAAGCGACGACGGCAAGATCGAGGTCATCGACCCCTTTGCGCAGGAGTAGTCAAATGCGGCGGAATATAGAGAAAAGAACAAATTGACTTGACCAGTGCGCGGATTCTCGGTGTCCGCGGATGAACAACAAAAATATTGTGCACTAGGTTTTTTGTTTGTCGTTGGTCAGGTGAGGTTTCCAGGCACCAAGCTTGGCATTGGGATGAGGTTTGGGGGATAAAATAGAGTGTACCGTAGTGAGGACTGTCCGCGTACCCCCCCCTAAGACCGTTTGGGAGTTACAAACGCAGCGGCAGGCGTCCTCAACCCAGGTCGTCGACCGTTTCGCAACGAGCTTCTTTTCCCGGGGACTGGTGGGAGCGTGGAGAGAGATTTGGTGGGCGTTTACCCTGGGAGTTTGTGCGTTGCTTTGCTGTGTGTTCTGACACGAATTTTTGGTGTGTGTTTGGCGGCGGTACAGAAGCGCCGTGTCAGATGGATTCGTTGGTTCATGTAGAAGGGGAACTGCTGAAACGTCGCAGCGTGCTTGTTTTGGCGCTAATCCAACCGAAACCGAGGATTCGAGGTACCACACGTACCTGGTGACGTACCTGGTGCGTGAAAACATGACGAATGTACACGGAACGACCCAGGTGATATTTTTTCTTGTTGTGCGAAAGTGTATGGCGCACAAGATTTTTGCAGAGAGAAGTGAGGCATTTCACCTTTGATAAAATTCTTTGAATCTCGCACGGACGAACTTAGACTTTTTGTTTCCAAAGAGAGAGACGGATGCGTTTCTTGTTCACCCAGAGGCAGATGCGTTTTTTGTTACCGGTGACCCGTGTTTCTGTGCGAAGGGCGTCACATGTATGGTGTGAAGGAGCGTGAATTAATGGAGACAAGCACCTTTTGGCGTGTGGAAAAAGATGAAAGTGGTTTGTGGGGTTTTGGTGCAGCGACGCTGTCGTGCGGATGGATGGTTTCGGCGATGCCAAAAGAACAAGCATGCTTAATGCTTGAGGCATGCCGTGTGAAGCGACGTACAGCAAGTAACGTTCATCGCTGGCTATAGCACCGCAGGTGGCCCCAAAACGAATGCTTGCATAGCTCGCTTGCAGCGGCGTTGTTGCGGACGATACACGTAATGCGTACGCCTGTTTCCCTCCAGTTTCCCTCCAACCGCCATAAAACGATCTACACACGCATGAGTCATACAATAAAGTGCGGACTCAGCCTCAAAATCGCTCAAAAATCCACGGTAAAAGTCAGTTTTGCCAAAACCTAAGGCAATCGGTCAACTTGCAAAGGCACCATACGATTGAAGCCAGCCGAAAGCTTTTAGACGTGTAGGTTCAGAAACAGACGGAAAACACCACACCATTATTCCCTCGCTTATTTCCTTCCCTCTTCTGCACCACGGACTGACACCAGGTAGGGGATGAAAACCACCTCCTCCCCCCCCCTCAACACGCCAAGCACTCCCCCTCCACAAACAATATCGGCACAGGATTCACTTTCAGGCGACCCTCCCTTTAAACCTAAATGCCCCGCCAAATCTTCAAGTCAAGACAACCCCCTTCCATTCCCCTCCCCTCCCCTAGCGGGATCACCTACGAACGCTTGTAAACAAATTTCGATCAAGCAGACACAGCGGTAGCGGTCAACGCTCTCCAAGATGTCACATGCCAAAGCAAGAAGAAAGCGACAACCCGCTCGCCGCCCGCTGTCCCTTACCCTCTCCACGCATCACCTTCTAGGCTACGACAGCGGTACTGTACTGCTGTTCAATCGACCAGACACACCACATGAGCACAACTTCCACGCATCATATGCACACCCTAGCTCCAACACAACCAACTGGGCAACACAGGAGCAGAACTGTTGGCGTTGGACGGGAAAAAACAGCTTCGATCCCCCCCTCTCCGCCCCCTGAAACTTAAAATACTACATTAGGCAAAAACATTGAGATTAGGGTCCTTGTTCGGGTGGATTCTGCGGCGCACCCTCGTCCTCGTCGTCCTTAACCTTGATCACGGGAAGCTTCTTCCACGGCCGCTCAGGTTTTCCATCGACCACGGAGGCGTATCTCGCGGCAGCGAATAGGAGGTCGCTGAGCCGGTTGATATACCTGCCAAGGCGTGGAGCACACGCATAGTTGCATGGACAGGGAGGACAGGAGGGGGGGTTGGGGGGCTTATTTTGGGTGAACGGGGCGGGGGAAACGAACGTATGCATATATCTGTAAAACCCTAAGTCATCGAAACGATCATGAATTGGACAGACAGGTGGTACACATCCCGGTAGATCATTTCCATGGTATCTACACTTAACATGGTACGTACACTTGTCCATCAGGGGAAGGCGAAGAAGGCCACAAACAGCGCCAGTAGCAAAACCTATTCCACAAAGTCGATACATGCACTTGGAAGGGATGGGATATGAAATATTATATGCATAGAAGCGGTTGACAAATAGGCGCAGAGGTAAAAACGCCATTCACGGCGGTGTTTGATTTTGTCTATGCATATGTAAGCCAATGAAACACAGGACGGTGCTCTCCAAAAAACAAACCACTTGTCGATGGCAACGAATTGTGGAGGTGTCCTTTGAAAAGGATCTCTCCCAACATCTGCTGAGGACGATTGATTCCCTCTAGTCACATAGAAAAACAATGGACATAAAATGCATCCACAACAAACAGAACAGAAACCCACTTACCACAAAATGGAGGTATGCACATGTACATCAAGCAAGCGGAAGACACAGGAAACCCACCTGGCTACTTCTTCGACACCCTGGCCCGTTCCCAGCAGGGGCTGAAGGCTCCGCTCGGCTCGCCGGCACACGCACCGCGCCAGGTGCAAGTGTGACGCTGCCAGACCCCCCCCAGGGACGATGAAGGTCTTCAGAGGGGGGGTTCTCGCATCCAACTCGTCGATACACGCCTAGCAATACATTTAATACAAGTTGTAATGAGTAATAATACATGCACTACACACAGCGGTCATAGGAAACAACGGCAGTGGTGCTACGGAGGCCACAAGAGGGTGTGGGATAGGGGTGCCAAGTTGGAAATACGTTGTTGGGGGGGGGAGAGAGGAACGGTAGAAAGGCGTCATGCAGGCAGGTCGGAGGGTGGCGTGGTTCGTGCAGAGGGTTGCGGGGGTCATGTACGCAAGGAAGTAAGCACAAGATGTCGAACACCCCTACTTAGCAGGATGCAGCGCACCCTTCATGCGACTCGCCGAATACCTAACGGTGTTTCGCGCTTTTGGTGATGTGAGAGCCTGGTCCGGTGAGAACCAGGTGTGTTCCGTCACGGCTTTGTAGGAATGCGAGGTCAATGGTCTACCGACTGCGGCATGCACGACTATTGAGTACACATCCCCCGTTCATAATGGTGATCGAGTAGATTGTGTTGTGCGGGGTCGAGAACACTCACTCCGCCCAAGGGGGATGATCACAACACATTGTGTTAAATTGGTCAAGCACCCTCGAGGCAGTTACACAGTGCTAATAACTATCTCTGGAAGTGAAAGCACCATAAAAAAAATTCAGTCATTCGCAGCTGTCATCCGTATGCAAGGAAGTAAACACAAGATGCCAAACACCCTTAGCAGCAAGCAGCGCACCCTCCATGCGACTCGCCGAATACCTCAAGGCCCTTCGCGCTTCGTGATGTGAGAGTCTGGTCCGGTGAGAACCCCGAGTGCTCCGTCCCGGCTTTGAAGGGATGCGAGGTCAATGGTCAAACCACTACGGCATGCACGACTATGCGTACGCCCACACCCACCCCCTCCATGCCACATTCTGCCATCACCTCAAGCTGGTCAGTGCACCAGGTGGGGAAGCCAGTACGGCTGATCTTTCGAGCCGAGGAGTTATCCCTAGGTGTGGCCACCAAGGCCGACGCGTCGATGATGAGAGACTGGATGGCCACCAGCATCTCTGAGAGGCCGTTGCGGGCGAGCTCGGAGTGCGCCACCGCTAGCGCTAGGCTAGCGTTGAGCTCGTCCATGTTGCCGAGGGCCTCGAAGGACGGGTCGCTCTTCGGTCTCGTCTCCATGTTGTACAGCTGGACAGGACAAAACATCATGGGCGTGTGGTGAAACATGGGGGTGGTGGCGGGGGTTACCTTTACGTGGCAATTGGACAAAAATGGTGTGTGTGTGCAGAGAGAGAGGCAGAGGGTCGTCCCTCGATGTTGTACAGCTAGACGGGACGAACTATAAATATCTTGGGCGTGTGGTGAAATATGGTGGGGTTACGTTTACGTTGCAGCTGTATAAAATTGGGGGTGGCTGCAGAGAGAGAGGCAAGAGGGTCGTCGTCTCGATATTGTACAGCTGGAAAGGACAAAAACATCAAGGGGCGTGAGGTGAAATACGGCCAAACCAGCCAACAACAACACCATCACCACCAACACCACCACCAACACAATACAAGGAGCCCAAGCTCTCGGATATCAACGCGCACGTGACAACGACGCACTCGAACATACCTGAGAGGTCCCCTTGTCCCCCGATCTGGTGTACAGAAACGACTTTTTTCTTGGCACCGCCCTCCGAGCGATCTCCGCCATGTCCAGCATCGGACGCTCGTCGCCCCCCTCCCCCCCGCCGCCGCCACCGCCCCTGCCGTTCGCCCCGGTCAATGACCGCCGCTGGGCCTGGCTAGCCAACCGAAGCGCCATGTACCCTAACCCTACGCTACCGGCGACAAGGGCCGTTGCCAGGCTCACGTTCCCGCCGGAGTACCCAGCCTTCAAGGGGGGGGGGGCAGGTCGATCGAGGTAGGTCGGTTCAAGGCTTTGTCTGGCCGCCTCACGCGCCGGCGAACGGTAGCTAGCGCGCCGGAACCTTGGAGCACATGGCGTACGCGCACACGCCTCATGACTGTGGTGGCCATTTCTGCCCGCCGCCGCCGCTTTGCATCTGTCAAAACATGTGTAGGTCCTCCCGGCACAGGCTGAGAAGGCATTTGTGGGACTTGAAAGGTACCGTTGAAGACGTGAATGGTTGAGATTGCGCGGTTGCTGGGAGGAGGCACCCGCCCGCTCCCGCTCCCGCGTGCTCCGGCGCCCTTGTCCCCCTTAGTCGTCCTGGGCTCCTCACAGCCGGAGGAGCCCAGGAAGACTAAGGGCGCCAAGGGCGCTGGAGCACGCGGGAGCGGGGGCGGGCGGGTGCCTCCTCCCAGCAACCGCGCAATCTCAACCATTCACGTCTTCAACGGTGCCCTTCAAGGCCAACAACAGCCTTCTGTGCGGGAGGGTCTACGTTACGTATGTTCAAGCCGGTCGCTTCTTTGGCCGAACACGTCCGGTAGACGAGTGTGTTCGAGTGAATTCCGAAAGAGAGGATGTCCCAAGCGTGGGCGCGGTGACAGCAGCCCAATCGCTAAAACTAACAAGCCATTGGATTGGTCATGTTGCGCGAGTTGGTGCATACAAGTACTTGCTGCTGGGAAACACGGCCTGCCGTAGCATGTACTCGGCCGAAGTAAAGGTCAACTCTGCGTGTCTGTGAGAATCGCTAGACTATATAACGAACGCCGCGGCTCGGGAGGGGAACGAGAGGACGAGCATGGTTCAGCATTGTCCCCGACCTATAGCGGGAGCATGTATCCATGTGTACATCTGCTACCAAATCAACTGCCGATGTGGAGTTAGAGTTACTGTACCGTTATGGCTACGCCAGGGAAAAATCCCACGCCTTTCGTCCGATCAAGGATATGGTCTACACTGAACATGTGATCTGCCTTGCATTTTTGGCATTGGGCACAGGCGGAATGGGGTGCTCGATAAATGCTACGCGTAGAGACAGCAGGAAACATATGCTGCAGCCGGTACTCTGCTGCTGTACTACCGTCTACAGTTGTATACAGTTCAAAGGAGACAAGAGCAACGTTGTTATCTTACCAAACTACAGGAGTCCTACAGTAAGACAACCGCACTTTATGCACCACCGAATATGTAGCAGGGCCGCGGCTACCGCTGCGTCCTGCATGCAGCAAGAGCCCCGGTATTGTTGCGTGCAGCAAAAGCCGATGCAATTTCTGTGTCGCAATGTCGCAACTACTAACTGCGGTTGTCCCGTTCGCTCACCACCATGTTCGTCTTTGATGAAGCCTGCCTGCTGCTGCTGACGAAGACCCGGCGGCTGCGTCTACTGGTACGCGATGCCACTCTACGCGCTGCACGGTGCATTCCCAGTGACCCACCAGTCAGACCACACAAATGAAAATATGGCGCGTACCGCCCTCCAGCCGCCTGCTGTGCCTGGTGGTCTCCCCCTGTCGCCTGCTGCGTGGTGCAGTGTGCCTGCTGTGCTCCTTCTTCCTCTCGGCGTTTGTTTGCAACCGGTGGCACGGAGCCCCCATACCCCCCCCCCCCCGCATCCGAGGGTTTCAAATCTTGCGAAGGCTTTGGTGTAACTTTTTTCTCTGCTTCGATTCGACACGTCGACGGCAATCCTTTGCAATCTTCACGTCCATCCATCGGTTCCCACATGCTGCGCTCCTTACAGCAGAAGCCGGGCCACGTGAGCCGTATCCGGCCAAAGCCGGAGTTCTCCAAGGATCGGCGTGCTGGTCGAGCCTGCTACAGTGCCACGAGGCGTCTATCATCATGTTCAAGAGGGGTGCCTCGAAGAAGGGAGATGGACCGGAGAGGACCGACAGCAGTATCCGCGGCAGCAACCGCCGCAGCAGCACCAACAACAGCAGCAACCGCCGTAGCAGCACCGACAGCAGCAGCAGCAGCCGCCGCAGCGGTGCTTCGCCCTCGGAGCGTGGTGACCCGAGCTCCCACCTGAGAGCCATGCAGGCCACAGCACGTCGTAGGCGAGTTCATTGACAATAGGCAGCATTGCCGGGCTCCATCCCGATGTGTTTCGTACGAATCACGCGATCTTCTCGTTTTGACGACAGCAGGGCAGTCACCCTTGGCATGTACACCCGATCAAATCTACATGTAGTCAAAGATCCCAAGCAGTAAAGCCCAATACATACAACATGAAAGGATTCCATACAATTCGCATGTCCGCGGGTCATGTACAGCAATAGTACTACGAAGTACTACTGCTGTGTGCTGCAGTCCATACGTACGTGCTGTCATTACTGCTTTAGCTACAGGACTCCGGAGTTACTGCATGTAAAAATTGTACAAAAGAGAAAGACTCAACAAACGAGCGCTGGATTCATTCACAAGATACACACGTGACGTATGCATATCAACGACATCCTGCGTCGTCTGCGGATCCAAGTTTGTTGTACATGACTGCCACCATCGTACGTTTCACTGTCAACCCTTCGCTAGACCATAAAGAAGGCTGCTGTGTATAGGTTCCTGGACCAAGTATATACACATACATGCGTGTAAGGAACCTGTACATGGTCTTTTTCTAGTCTATGGAATGACAGTGAAACGCACGACGATGGCAGTGACGTAAAACAAACAAACTTGGATCCGTAGACGAAACATGATGTCGTTGTACATCACGCTGACTACACTGTAGTATCTTGTGAATCCATTCAGGTACGAACGATGGTGAGACAGAGATACTAAGGAATAGCTATTATGTGGAGCACTCCTGCTCGTACAACATTTAGTTGTGACAACCAGCAAGCAGATCGACCGCACTTCTACAAAGTGTACAATGTTTTTTGTGCGTGGGTTTTCGTCCTTTTTATATTGTATGGCGAGAGTCCCCCCATTTTTCGTAGTGAGACGTGTACTACTGTACACTTTCAGTGTGTGTAGAGTACTACGCTTTCCAGGCTATTATTTCGTACAACTACAACCATCCAGGTCACACAGGAGGGGGTAAACACCAGGGCTTTTTTATTCTACGGTACGTGCTGAAAGTAGAATTATTCTGGAATTTCGGAAATTTGGGGGGGTGCGATGCTACAAGTTCCGTGCTGTCTACACTCAGGCCACTTGGTTCACAGAAGTAGTAGTCTAGATCACGGACAGCCAGCAAGTGGTTCCTTTGCCGGGGGCGATTTCATAACCAAGCATCATGAGAGAGAAAGAACATTTATTTCAAGAACAAACTGGTACCGGACAGTGCTAATTCGACAATCTGAGGAGTGTTACTACGAGCGGGCCGACACTGTAAAGTCCATGGTCACTTAGATCTTCAAGATCGTTGGATGATGCAAGATAGTCGTTTATCCCAAGCATATGCTGGCCATGATGCACGCTGCTGCGTATGGAGTGCTACTTGCAAGTCGTGAAGACAATGAAATTCGCCCGAAAAACGCCGACAAGATAAAGTTACCGAGCTTTGAGAGGCAGGGTGGGACGTAGATGGAATCCTATTCGCGTGACCCCCGGAAGCATGTACCCACAGGTGTACACCCAAGCGTCTAGTGACAGGATGCTCAAACTAGAGGTCAACAAACAAAAGGTTGAGCTCGATGGCGGGGTGCAAGGTGAAACCGTGGTAGCTCGTCGTTCTGGAGAACTTCCTGCCAAAGCAGTCATGGTATGTAGGCTACCACAGCAGTTTCATATTGCGTCCCTAGCACGAAAAATTAAAAACACCCAAAACAACACACACCACTACATAAATTGCAAATTAGAATTTTCTTGAGAAGGAAGACATTCGGGAAAACAAATTAGAATACGTACGTGTACGATAAAGAAGAGGTTCGGAAGGGGGAAGTTGTGATGCGACCAAACCTCGTCGAACTAATAGTAACCAGGTCGTCCCGGTGCTATTCTGGCGTGATTACAAATTCTGCTCTTCATGTTGGATGCTCTCGAATGCGCGACATGGTCGCAACAGAGCCGACCACGCAATGCAGGCCTACAGAGGGGCTCTGGGTGAGCTGCGCGAAGACATGCAGGCGTCTCCATTCGCCGCGTGGACTCTCGAGCAGTTACAGGTGCGGAGATCTCCCTCCCAATATTTCTCACAAACTTCAAATATGCGAAATATTGACAGCGTGCAGAACGCAGAACGTTGTGGAGTACTCTCTGATGGAAGTCGTATTTTGTCTTCACAAAGCATCTTGGATGGATTCCCATGCGGGGTAGGGAATATACTGGGTCATATCATTTCAGCTGTGGACTTGTCGTACTCCACAAAGCGATCCAAAGTGCTTCCCACGGGATGATCATCCCGACGAGTTCCTGCCGTTACGAGTTCCAGGGATGATCTGCGTCTGACTGCTTGGCGGTAAAAGAAACGAAACTTGGACGGTCGTTTTCATTCTTATCGGCAACACCGTTTCGCCATGATTGTGAGATTTGTGTGTCCTCATGTAAGTGGGCATTTAATTATACTACCCGCCCTAGAAGGTACGCCTTTCGTCGACTGTAACCTACGAGGTGAAGCACGTGTGGTGTTGTTGTTGTTTCTGGCACCGAAGGCACTGCGAGCTCGCTCGCACAACAGCCTCTTCCCCACCAAAGCTTGCATACATTGGCATGACTCGATCGATTTTTGTTGTCGATGTTGCTGACACACCAACTCCTTCAACACGACCTCATCGTCAGGAGTTTCTTGTTGATAACAACGTGGAGGTCCGCGGGTCATCTTTGCTAAACCGGCCCGCTTTTGTCGGGATACTGGAGAGGATGTTCAAGGGATGTACCGAGGCCCCCACACCGCCACCGCTGCTAACGGAGGACTTCAAGAGAAGGAGAGAGGCGGCGGCACTGGTACGTGCATGCTTGCTGCCGAGGGCGCCGGAAGATAGATCTTGAGTCTATGGCATCTTTTGTCCTGCCTGCCATTGCCCTTGTATCTGTAGCTCAGTTTTAGTGCTTCCGTATTTAGCCGCGGCTCGAAGTGTTGGACACAACTGTGCTCAAGCATTCCCTGTTTGGTACTCCTGTAGATAGCTCTGAAAGCAACTCGCAAAACCGCACATGTCCCCTGCGTTGCTGATTCTGCACGATGTATCGGAGGCGCAACACTCCGACACAATCCTGCGAGCCGCGCTTTCGTAGACACACACCTTCGCAAGGCCCTCTGTTGCGGTAGGCAGCCACAACGCTGAAAGCGAAGGTATCGTCCGGGGGAGATACGAGAACTCCATTCGCACTCTGTTCCACCCGGAAATGACCGATGACATCAACAGATCGCTTGACAACTACTTGCTCTTGGTGGCGACACTTGTTGCCTCGCGTGCCTTTTCCCAATGATGGCATGCACGTGTAACAGATATTGCAGGAGGCGTGGTTCGTGAAGAAGAGTACCCAATGGACGCAGGAGATGGTGAGCCATTCAAATTGAAACACGTGGTTGGTGGTTTGTGAGGATAAGCACCCAATGGGCGAAGTCACAAACGGTGAATACAGATCGCGCTCTGGTTAACAGGGTTGTCGGTCTATCTACAACCTCCTCTCCGCGAGATCTGTCCAGAGCATAATGCTGTGATCTCCACTGCCGCATCTGGTGTTCTCCTTCTCCCAATCTTGAAGTAGCCCCCCCCCCCCCCCCCCCCCTAGACCATACCTCGATATGAGGCGAGATTGGCTCAATGACTACACGCATGACGGAGTGTATTTAAAACACCGGGGGGGGGGGG
>FN649741.1:7764746-7793568 GCA_000310025.1 Ectocarpus siliculosus
CCCCCCTCCTCCGATGAACACCAAAGGCTCTAAACCCAGTTCCAGACGGCCACGTCAAATCGAACCCCTTGCATTCCCCGAGGGGGGTCATGAACGCGGCAGCTCGCGGTCGCATCTCCGAAGACACGCCGTGGGAGCCACCGTCCATGAAGGAGGCCAAGAATTTCGAGGACGAGCTGCACCTTAGGCACCCGGAGGGGGGAAAGTTCGACGCCCGGGAAGCTGCGATGGGGCGGTATTGCTTTCTTGGGGGTTGCGGGGAGCAGCTTGACCTCTGGGATGAGGTGAGAACGAGGGCTCCTTTGTGCCTCTCAGTGGTTGCCAACGAGCTGTTCTCCTTGGCGTTCATTCATCGTGACCTCTCGAAGTTGACTCTTGGTCGTGGTGTTGTGCTCTTTATGTCGACGCATGCATAGCCGGGTATCGGGCGCCAAGGACTTTGTACTCTGTGTGTCTTGACGCGGATTGCGGTATGTTGCTCTGGAGCTGATTTCCTTTCTCCTCTATGTACACTTATCGAGTGCAGGTTGGACAACAAACGGCTTACCCGTCGTAACGGCATCAGCAATGACGAACGTGACAGTGGTGCATCACCCTCCGCTCCGTCGTTCTTTTCTTTCTACCTATCACTCTTTGCTTCCATTGTCCCGCGCATTTGAACCGTTCCTTGGCCTGCTCGACCGCTCTTGTCATGCCATGGCGTTCCGCTGCTTACCGCTGCCATTCTTTCGTATCCGAACACACGGCGCCCACATCCACCATCCGAACACCATTAATCACCCTAGCCCCGCCCGATAACGCGCTATACCACTGCATCGTGAACGACAAAACCAGGGCAAGATAAGCCAGTTCGCGCCCTTCGGGGCGGGCGTGACGTCATACTTCAAGTTGCTCAAGTTCTTCTCGTGGACGTTCCTGGTGGTGTCCTTGTGCGTCCTGCCGCACCTGTCCATCAACACTAGCGGAGACGCCATCACGACCTTCACCACCAACACGGACAGGATGTCGCGGACGACGGTGGGAAACATCGGCGGGGGTTACAACTCTTCAAACATGGTGAGGTTGTCGCGCTTTGTAGCTGCTGTCGTTGTGTGATGTACTTGTGGTTCGTCGTTGATTGGTGCTGTAGCTCTTTTCGACAGCAAGGCGGTGTTGCCATTCGTCTCGGATCTAACCCGGTCGTTTGGTACGGTTTGTTCGTTTCCATAATTTTCTTGTGCTGTCCGTTTTCTCTCCTTCCTTGTGGCTATTGTCTTCCGTGAGTACCTATCTTCGGTCGTTCGTGTATTCTCCGAGGGTTGTATACTGTTTTGCTCTGGTCATGTGTGGTGCATTGATCCTCTGGGTGCAATATGTTTTACCCCTTTGGATCAAGTGATCTATGAACCTCGCATGCCTGGCTGATAGGAGCAATGGCTGGTCAATCGTCGATGAGTCCGTGACCCAACTTGACTTGTGCAATGTTCTCAAAAACCCAAGAATGTCCTAAATGCCAAAGGCCGATATCGTAACTGTTCCCAGTCCTGAAGGGGTCACGCTGATGGCCGGAAACTACCCAGCCAGCCGCGCCGATGTAGCCCAACCTTCCCCTTTATCCTTGCCCTCCACGAAACACCTGGTCAAATCCACTGGTTCTTTCTCCGTCCCCTTACCAACACCGCGCCCAAACTACACATACATGCGGTTCATTTTTTCCCGGGCGGTCTCATCACAGGCGGTGTTGCCGTTTTGCGACGTGGAGCAGTACAGCACATGCCTCATCGAGCTCGACACCCTGGGCTTGTACTACGGGTGCATCGACGCCCTCATCACCATGTTCTTCCTCGTGGGATATTTTTGGGTGAATTCTTTCATCAGGGATGAGTTCGAGTCGATCAAGAGGACCACAGTCACAGCCGGAGGTAAAAGCACAGGAAGGAGTAGAAAAACAAAAATATAAACAAACGCGTTTGATTCTAAAGGTGTCGTGTAAGACGCTTCGGTAGCCGGGCGTGAAGCACTGCTAATGGCCGGGGTCGAAAGGCAGCTGTGGTAAGTTCAAGGATTGGTCCGGTGGTTGCTTTACACGGGCGTCCCCCGTGCCGTTTCGGGGGATTCGGCGGTGAGTGCGTGTTTGCTTCTTCACGACCATTTTCGCCCATCGAGAACGAGTTCGACTGCTGTGCCAGCTACAGTAGTATGCCGAGGATCGGGTGTGATGGTGGGGATTCTCGTGGGTTGTAGCATACACAGGCGATATTTTTTGATACCTTTCACACTGGTCGGCGATGGTTGGCTTCGAATGAGGTTATCGAACAACGCAGTCGGCCGTCGCGGGAGAAGAACGACACGTCGAAATATTACAGTATCTCGGATGCCACAATGAAGAACAAGGCCATGCCAACAAGGGCTTGGAAAACAATGTAGCATCGCAATGCTCGTCGAGAAGAAGAAGCACCCGTTACAATTTTCCCCTTCTCCCACCCAGCACTCGTTGCCCCGGCGAACCTTGACGCTTGGCTCCTGTACTCCTTTTTTTGGCGGTGGCGGCAGACTTTACGGTCAAGGTAAGGGGTGTGCCCCCAGACATCACGGAGGAAGAGATCTCGGAGCACTTCAGCAACCTGCTTGACAGGAAAGTTGTTGAGGTGAGGAACGTTTACGATGTGTGTTGGTCGGCGAAGAGAACGTACGGTTTGTTCTAGGCGTGTTGACGGACGCCTTTGTAGCGATAACGTCTCCGTTCTTTCTATAGGAGGTAGCCTACTGTAGGGTGTGAGCACGAGTCGATCTTCGCGTCGCCGAACGGACGACTGAGTAACTGTAGCCGAGGCGAACGATGTTGGCGCGAGTATCCAGCCATCGTCTATCTGAACGTCTGATCGCTGGTAGCTACAGAAAATAAATTTTTCCCAACGTTCAAGGACCACACTACGACTGTGTGCGTTTCAACCCAACCATTGTTGGTTCGAAGGTGGCCATTGCCCGGGACAACCGGAAAGGCATCGAGCTCTACTCTAAGTCCGGCAAGCTTTACCACGAGCGTGCCGCCACACGCGACTTGATCCGCTACATCAAGACCAAGGCCCAGTCACGCGAAGACCGGGCTCACAAGATGGAGGAAGCTCGGTCTGGTGAGTACCGCGGGTCCACGATGAGAGAAGAGCCACGATAGCTGACGTATATGACGGTGGTAGGTGATTGGTGCCGTGTGCTCGAGGAGGAGACTCAAGTCGTAGTGCAGAAGTGACGATCCCACACGCAACGCAAAACGAGCTACTGTATAATCCCAACGAACGCCGGCTCTAGGGGAGAGACAGTGAAGTGGGTAGCCCCCCCCCCCCCCCCGTGTTTTAAAAACACTCCCTCATGCGCGTAGTCATTGAGCCAATCTCGCCTCATATCGAGGTATGGTCTATGTCGACGCGGTGGGCGATTGGGTGGACGGGCGTGCTGGGTTCGTTGATTCCCTGACTGATGATTGATGGATGGCACCAGACAGTTCTTTTTCAGCTGCCGCCACCAATAATTTGGCGAAGGAGGCTGTTGGTATCCGCCCTAGTCTGCTACGTGACTTGAGCTTGTGGCCAATTTGGTTGTACCTCAATGCGCTTTGCTTCGATCAAGTACCTCTGCCCCCACCGCGATATGGGTTCTTTTGTGTTAACATTCCCCTCTTTCCGCCTGATGCGTGGATGCCCTGTGCGAGCGAAGACGGTGGCAGGAGGCCCAAGAATGCCCGGCCTGTGAGGAAAGAAGGGTGTATCGAGCGATTCTTCAGGGAACGCAAGGCGAGAAAACACACAAACACCTAGATCTACACCAAAGATTACTACGTGGTATATGGTATGGTACGCATGTGTTGGCGAACAAGAACCGAAAACGACGAAGAAAGCACTTTCAAAGAAAATTTGCTTCCTTACTTCCTTGCTTACACAAGAGCTCACGAAATTCTAGCTGCAAAGGAAAAGCAGAAGGGTCTGCCAAGACCTTCCAGTGGATGCAAATGGCGAGGTTCAACACTACTGTAGAGCAATAAGGAAGAAAAACAAACATGTTAGATATGTACTTCACCAGAACATCATAGTGATACTTCCCCACATCAACAACATTGCCAGCGTTCGGACGCCTACGCTTTCCAGAAGGAACACGGCAAAGGCCAGCAAATCCGACCCATGGTCACTAGAAACTGTTCCTGTTACTGCAGATCCGCCAGCTTCAGGAGAAGCGATCTAAAGCTAGCCGGAAAATCATACACTTCGCGATGGAGGCCAAGATGGCCGTCATGATGACCAACAAGGCAGTGGCTGCCTATGTGACCTTCGACGACGAGATGGCGGCTGTAGAAGCTAGGGTAAGAAACCAGACGTTCTTGCCGTTTTTTTTTTACAATTATATGTATATCCAGCCATGGCCTAGCTTAATACGCCCATGAGGTGGCTGGCGGTCCTAGAAGCTAGAAGGTAATACCTACTACATTTTGGTCGTGTCGGAATGTTTTCGTTTGCGATATCTATCTGGTGGAGTTTGTTGCGATGTGAATGTCGCGTCTGAGTTAGGGGAATGAGTATTAAGGGAAGGAGGGCGAGAGGGACGGGAAATGAATGATGAGCAAGAACCCGCATCTCAAACCCGGTAGTATTGTATTGCTATTTTGATGGAAACTGGAAGGTTTCCTACAGTGGCAGCTGGATCACGCGACTGTGCGCCAAAGAGAATATGAAGCTTAAGGGCAAGCGCATCAGCGTTGAGGAGGCGCCCGAGCCGTCGACGATCTTGTGGGAGAACTACGGCTACCGGAGGTACGATGAGTCCCGGAAGCCAACTACTCGGTACCAATAGAGCAACACGTGCTAAACCACGAAGCTGCTGCTGCTGTCGAAGTAGTTCGACGGCAGATCATTGTGCGGTAGCGCCATATTTTCTTGTTTCCTTCGAATCGCTCGTCCTGGGTAAGGAGCACCTTTGTCCGGTCCACAAGAGCAGTCAGACCAGTTCTCTATTAATCGACGTAATCTAACGTGTTTCAAGCCTTTGAAGAGATGACCTTGAAAACTGTCGGCGGTTACTTCTCGAAGTCTGCTGGTCTAGCAAACATGCAGAAGGCTCAAATGTGGGGGGGGAGGGGGGGCATGTGGCGATGGCCTGAAACACGCGTCTCATCTCCCCAACGTCTGTCGACGACGACTTATTCCCTCTTTCAACGCATTTCCGTGCTTTTCTTGTGATGTTTGAGCGTTTTTCGTTTTTTCCCGGTCTTGGCGTGTATCCAAGGTTATGGTTCGTCAGATCGACATGAACGTCTTTAACTGATCCATATCTTCGGGTACGATCTGCGGTTCACAAAAGCGTTCAAAGAGACTTCGTGGTGACGTTCCCCTCTTCGCATCGACCAACCCCTGCTAATAGGCAACAAACGCATACACGATCGTCTAATTTCCGTTTCGGTTATCATGTCATTTGACGTTGATTGTTCCGAAGGTGCGAGCTGTGGACGCGGCGCACGGCGACCTTGCTCATTGGGACGAGCTTTATCACCTTGTCCATCGGCATGTCTATCTATGCCCTCTACCAGAACCAGCAGGCCGAGAGCGAGGTACGACGAGTGTAGTGCTCCCCTCGTGAGCTGTTTGTACAGCACGTTTAGCTATCATCGTCTAAGGTGTTGTCCGCAACATGTACCATGCATGGTGGCCATGAACAAAGCATTAAGTGATACTGAATCCCCCTTCCTCTTAACCTGAACCCCTACAGCGCATGGCATACCGCCTGTGAGTACCCTTAAGTGTGTCAAGGGCAGGGCGGCCCCTGGCGTTTGGTGTGGATGGTGCCTATCAGCTAGATTGCCGGCGTCGAACAGTTCATTGCGGGCCTCTGTGCTCACAACCAGGCCCCAACTATGCCTGCTTTTCCTGCGAGCTACGCTGACAAGAACTTTGGCATACGGCTGGCAATGCCGAGTGGAAACCGAATACGAAAACGGTGTCAATACAGTACCTGGGCCGGCCCAACGAGACACACGGTCCCGGAGCAAAACACTCGTTCATATATACTCCCCCAACGAATTCGAAAAATGTTGGGGTGTTTCCGAACACGACCTCTCCCCGCCAACAAACGACGACTCACGTCTACAACTTGCGCTACCTCCTGCTGATAATACGTTACCTGGTGCACTGATGGCACAAGGGGGGCACCGCGGAGTGTCCCGAGGGTTGGGATGCACTGTCTAGGTGGGAACAGGAAGATGCTGTTGCGGAGGACGGGACTATCTTGCACTGCCTCTGCGACGGTGCTGATGGTTCGGCATGGACGCTAAGCCCCAACGACGTCTGCTACGAGTACGCCTGGGTAAGTTTATTTCTCTCGTGCTCCTGCCGACTTTGTTGTTGTTATCGTGGGTTGTGATGGTGGTTGTTGCTGTTATCGTAGGTTGTGATGGTGGTTGTTGTTGTTATCGTAGGTTGTGATGGTGGTTGTTGCTGTTGTTGCCGGATGCTGATGGTGTTTTAGCAGTGGATTGCGGATATAAGGAAAGAGACACTGTTCTTAACGTTGGATGAATAGACTGGATCAGATGACCCGACAACTTCGGTCATTTTTTGTCTTCCAGTTGGAGAAACACTCAACATCTCCCAGGTGCCGTGTTGCCGTATATAAATATAGCTGACAGACACTCCGCTTTAACTCCCTGCTTGTTGTTGTCGCTATTCACACACGCAACAAGGTCCCCCACCCCAACCTTGTTCCTTTCCTGGCACATTACCTCCCTTTCGATTTCGGTTGCGTTTGGTGTTCTGTGTTTGTAGGCGAAGGTCCAGGCAACCTGGCTTGTTCTGGGGACGTCGTTCATGGTCGCCTTCACCAACGCCGCGATCAACAAAATTACCAGGATGATGGGCGTCTTCGAGAAGCACCTGAGCGTGGACAAGCAAGAGGTACGCGCAGAAGAAGGAAAATAACATGAAATACTCCCCTTCCTACGTCCCTCACGATTAAGTTCGATCGGACTCCGAGGACCCTCGGCGTAAGCGTCATGTTGTCGTTTTCTTTATGCTGATGCTGCTGCTGCATGATGTTGGTGGTTTTGTCTTTGTGCGATTCGCACGACCCCGGCAATCAATCAACCGACGGCTGGTGCTACCTAAGACTTGTGAACCGCCAAAAACTACTTGGGAAACATATATGTTGCTTGATTCACATTATTATTCTGCAACGTGCACATGAAAGGTTCGACACATGAATCAGCGGAGGTTTAGGGATAACAAAACCGGTGGGCTACTAATGACTGTCATGTTGCGTTGTGCATTCCCTTCGAAGGTGGCTGTCTACAGACGGCTGGTGCTGCTCAAATTTGTCAACATCGGCCTGACTGTCCTGGTCACCAACAGCCGCAGGGTTATCGATGTCTTAGGAGTTAGCCTCGACTACGAAGAAGATTTCACGTCCGAATGGTGAGCGAGCCAGGAAAAAGGAGGGTGTGTATAGGGGGGGGGTCGTATTTAAAGGAAGGGGCCAGGAGGGGGAGCGGGGGGTCAACACATGGTTGGGGGGAGTCGGTCGGTGTAGATGGATGGGGATGAACGATACATGCAGGGGTACAAAAAGGGGGGAAACAAGTCAAAAGGGGGGGGGTTGGCACTTTGTCCTTTACAACGAAGAGGGAGTACGTAGATCACCCGTTGGTCGCTACACTATGTCACCTCCACGCATGGACATGACTTTCTCAACGATTGCGTACGATAACGACAATGATAGACTCTTGCTTCAAGTAGTTCGCGCAACCGCCGGTTTGTGCTAGCCCTGAACTTTAGGGTTTAAAAACACAACAACAACAATATACGATTCCAACACCAGGTACCGCACCCTGGGAAGCAGCCTCGTGATGAACGTCCTCCTCAACGCGGTTACACCTCACCTGTACTGGTTGGTCCTGTGGGGCATCAAATCGTGGAAGTGGAAACACAACCGAGGCAGGGCTATCAGTCAGGAGGCCCTCAACAACCTCACCAAGGGTCTTCGCTGGGAGGTAGGCACCTGTTCTACCCTCACAGGGCGGTGCCGATTGAGGAGTGTGTAACGGTTAAGTACAGGTTTGGGTTCAATGAAATGCCTTGACGGTTTGGAGGTGTCGTGCTCATTCGTGAACTTTGAGGGCATCCCTGGTGACGTAGAGCTAGGGTTATGGGCTGGGCTTGAAGCGTGCCGTTTGGCGATGCTTGCAGAGAACGATGTGAATGCGACGTCCTCGAGCTATCGCATGGGTACATACGTCGGGAGTTGGAGCGTCGTATACGGGTTCTAGGGAATTAGCACACGTGGGAGGCTTACATGAGTGTCTTTTTGGGGTCGTGCGCGGATCTGTCACAGCGCCAACCCTCTTCATGTTATCGCGACGAAACCTCCACGTGGCGTCTTCGCGAGGGAAACCGAACACTCGTACTTTCACCTCCTCTAAAGACTGATCCTAACTACCTGCTCAGGCAGCCATTATTCCAAGTGTTGCTTACGAAGCGGTGGCCCGTTCTGAGTGTTCTATTTCAAGTATTCGTCTGTTTTTTTCTTTCGACAGGTCTCAGTGCGATACGCCGAGATCACCGTGATCTTCGCCGTGTGCCTGGCCTACTCTGCGGGCATCCCCATCCTGCTGCCCATCGGGACGCTTTCTTTCGTGCTCTTCTACTGGGTGGAGAAGGCGCTTTTCGTTAACTTCTACCTCACACCGCCACAGTACTCCGGCAAGCTTACTAATGAGGTTGTAAGGTGAGACAGCGGCCCGTCGAACCAATATTTGAACATAACATTTCTACGTTTCTTTTGGGGGGCTTTCTGAATTTGTGTTGTACCTTTATCGGAGGAGGTTTGTTTGTCGATCTCTAGCGTTCTGGTGGCCGTGAAGATTCAAGTGCCGCACTTCGTCGCGATAGTTCTCCCCTGCTACTAACATTTCTTTATCTTCCACCGACTTCACCCTCGCCCACTTCCTTTCCTACCTCTCCCTATAAAGGGGCATCAATGTATTGTTCCCTGGGGTAAACTCTCGAGGGAAACACAGGAAAACAACATCCAAACGGCTTCGTTTTAATCGATAAACCAATCGTTTCTGGTGGAAGAAGTCGGATGAAAGAGCTCTGAAAAATTCGTCGAAGCCTTGCGCTTGTCGCTAGTTTTGCCCCACGTTGCCACAAACCAAGACGAGAGGTCGTGAGACAAGCGCTGGAGAATTGAGCACTTGTTCAGAGGGGCCTCCAACTCTGAACGAAATTACGTCTGTTCCATACGCCCGCAGCTGCTTGGCAGCGGGTTTGGCTCTATGAGCTCGGGCTCCACCCCCCGCACCTAAGAACAGCACTGCAATAAGACAACTTGCAAAAGGAAGCTGCCCCCGTGCCCTCCCTACTGCCACTCATGTAGATGGCTTCATGGCTCTCGCGTGGACTCTAAATGATATATACCTGTGCACTAAATGACTACACCGCCCCCTCCCCACTTGGTTTCTCCGTAAAACCACCCTCTCTCTCAATGGCACAGCCTGATTCCATACTGCCTGTGGATCCACGTGGTGTTCGCCTTCTACATGTATGGCAACGGGACCATCTTCCCAACGGAGACGGATACGTCAGACACCTTCAACATTATTGGCAAGCTAGAAGTAAAGGTGCTTGCTGTTGTTGTTGTTGTTGTTGCTCTACATGTACGTACGTAAAATATTGTTCCTACACCTTGTTGTCGTCCGTTGTTGAGTTACATACATGCGTCGAAAAAGCTGCTACAGCCCAGGCGTGTGCCATACAACATCGATTCCAGGTGACAAAGGTCTTTCGTACCAATAGTATGCGCGAATAGCGAAACGCTCCCCAAAGGCAGAAAAAACGAAATTTGAAGCTAGGGGTCACTTCGATAGTCGTACTACAGGTGGGGTCCAACCGCTGTCGTAGTACCTCCGTGGGTTTGGTGTCTGAGTCCTACGTCCTTTTGTATGTTCTTTGCTTGTTTTCCACGCATATTCTGTTGCGTGTACGCTCATTTTTTGCTTTCCGTGTGTGTGTTTCGCCAACAGACTAAGCACATAGTCTAAGCTCGTAAAGTGGTTACGAACTCCAACGTTGTATTTTGTATTTTGTCGGAAGGTGATATTACTGTAGTTATCAATTGTTGGCTGTTGATGCGAGAATGGCGAAGCCTGACACGGTCATTTTGTGACTCGACAGGCAGTTCAGCCACTGCTGGTCCCGTTCTGCATCCTGACTGCTCTCATCGTCGAGCACTGGCTGGGGAATACCGTCCTCAACTTCTGCGGAAGGGTGGCGGCGATCTTGACGTGCAAAGGCAAACTGGCATCCAAAAAGGTGCAGTTGATATGGATCCATAGCGAAGAGTTACATTTACCCGCCCCCTAAAAGGTATAACACGTAGTACTTACATTAGTGTTGAAATCTACGTGCAGAATGTAGTCTAGAGATTCTTGAGCAGAGCCACCGTAATGTAGAGTCACCTGGCACGAAGAAGGTGTCAACGACGACGATGATGGACATCATAACAAGAGCGTGAAGAATCCAGATAGTTTGTTCAACATCTTGACGGGAAGTAACTGTGGTACCAGGAGGAAGGGATCCATGCGACAATACTACCTATGGTACGTACGTGTGGATTAGAATGCGCGTCCCCTCATGTATTTAGTATTACGATGTATTTAGTATTACGAGTAGTTTTGGCTACTCCTCAACAGCTATTGCTCTGCAATCGTCAAGCACGCCTATCTCAAGTTTATGTTAGCTCGTATTTGTTCCAGGTGTCTGTGTCGTCACCTGAAGCTAGTTTGATTCAACCTCGAAAGGCGCTTAAATAGGTTATCTACCGTAAGAGCAGGAGGGATGGCACCTCCCCTAGAGCGACTTTCGAATCTCGATTGATCCACGACCAAGGGGGTGCGGAAAGACCCCGATACGTCTATGGAAAGCCCTTGACGAGATGTTTCCAAGACGAATATTCTTGGTGTTGGCACAAGCTTGGTTGAGAAGCAATGGAGCTTTGAAGGTCGCTCTAGGGGGGGGGGTCATCTCTCCGCCTCGTACTTTGGCCGTATTTAATCCCATGATCTAAGCGCCTTTTTGCACGAGTAGCCTTCGACACTCTCTTATCAAGCTTTCTGGGTAGTCTAAGCAACATAGATGTGTCTTTCGTTTTGATTTTTGTCCCTCATCCCAGCGATATCCGTGCCTGTGGTTTCTACGCACCGTATAGCATCTCGCACAAGCGCTCTCTCCTCCTAGCTGCTAAACTGGTGCAAGTTTCTGTCGTAAAGAGATACACAGTCCTCACCTCTAGAAGGTGTTCGAGGTTGCCAACCACTACTGTACACAACCGACTGGATGGGGTCCGAAGGAATCATTGGACAACCTGTCTTTTCGGCAACCAACCAATACCGCCTCGCCTCCTCCTTTTGTACCCGCGGCGCCTGGCTGGCGGTATGTTGTGTTGGTTTTCCATCTTTTCGTTGGCTAGAGGAGATACAAATGCCAACTCCGATTAGTCCCTATTTTCCTTTGCCTTTGTTGTCTCGTGTCAGCCGGAGAGGAGGCCACTGCCAACAACATGATTTCTTTTGTGCTCTATCTATTGCGTTGCATTGAACATTTTCTACCTTGCCAGCTGGAGAGCCTATGCAACACCATGTCCGTCACTTACTCGAGGGCAGTGGTTCGGGGCATCATGCGCGGCCTGCCCAGCTACAACATTCTCCTCAACCCCAAGTGAGATATGCATACAAACTGTAGGTCGGTGTTTTTTTCGTCCTCAATATTAGAGCGTAGGGCTTCCGGTTCTTGCACTCGTTGTTGCGGTTTTTGCATTTATTTGCTTCTCTCCGTCAATCTGGTTTGCTATCGCTAGTTCTTCAATATAGTCATTATAGAGCAAGCGTTCGGGATCATAGGTTCGTTGGTTCCCACCACTAGTCGAGGCGATTGTGCGTCAAACACAATATACGTAGACACCCTTCGGTGATGTGTTTCAATCCGAAGCGATCCGAACAGAGGGGCGTCGCTGCAACGGTTGCAACGTTCGATGAAGGAACAGGAGAACATGAAGGAAAGCGTACCGACAGCTGAGCACATGGTATCAGGAACAAATGCCATCCCTCAACCCAACCGTACGCCCCCCCATCCGGCCTTGCACCGATATCGGCGGTTTCTGCGGTTACATTTTCTATCTTTTAATGTTTGGTGTTTGCCAGATACAAGGAGAGCTTCGGACTGAGTGACGGTTTTGCCTGCCAGCACAAGCGGGTTGGCTCGGTGTTTATGATGCTGAACGAGCACCCATCCATTTTGGTCATGAGAGAGGTGAGTTTACAACAACAAAACAACGTCACCGAAGTTAGTTTTCGCGGTGCCCTTCCATCCGACCAACACTTTCCGAGCGGTGCAACACGAGTCAACATGAGTCTACCCACCTAGGAAGTACTGAAGCGAGTTTGTCGTCAATCTCCCAATGGCAAGGTCACAGAGAAAGCTCTTATCCCCTATCAAGACCTGCTACGCACTTCCTACCCCGTGGCCATGTTGCTCGCGATAATGAAATCAGGCGATGCACGACGAACACGTGGAGAAGAAGGCCAAGAAGTACGGGTCCCAGAAACGCCACAAGAGCGCGGCCGCAGCCTCTCATGCCTCGTCCGAGCACGTCCCGGACTCGGCCACCAACAACTACGTCAGCAACCAACCCTACCCCCCATGGGGCGCCTCCGTGCAAACCCCGAGCCCCATCACCAGTCAACTCGGGCACAGCGGCATCGACACCGACAGCAGCAATCGGACCTTGAGACACGGCCAACGCAGCTAGTGCTCCTTCCTCACCTTCTGTGTCTGTCTTGGTCGTCGCCGAGTCAACTCACCGCACGGTGGGTGGGAGAACTCCTAGGCGGCGACACCAGGGCCCCTCCGCACCCCCCAATTTCGGCGGGCAACCGATGTGCCATATTGTACGATGGGGGCGTTGAGTCGCCGGCCACCGATCGTGCACCGCCGGGACAAACACAACACCTGCTTGTTCCGGTCTTGGATATGAAGACCGACCATCCGGACGCAACCTTCGAAGTATCAAGCAAAAATGAAAGAAAAAGGGAGCGGTTGTGACGCTCGGCGGGTCAGTTTCGTTTTTGCCCAATCAGAGAGACGCAAAAAGCGTCCACGCGCCACGCCCCTGCCAGCCCAGGGGCAACAAGTGGTAACTCTGCTGTTGAGATGTTAACTTGAATACATGTGAGGAAGCCTTGACAGTGTATCCTATGTTGAACGATGTTTACTACGTGGTATGGTAGGGCACATCCTGTATTGTAAGGAGGTTTCGATTTCTCGGAAAACATAGATTCTCCCTCGCGCGGTGCTGCCAACGTCTTCGTGTGACGTCCAGTGCAACCGTTTCTGCAAGTATTTCCGTTCTATTCTGTGTGAAGTTTTAGAGGGGTTTAGAACGTATGCTACCTCGCAGATGATGTATATGTAAGTTTCTAAATGCAATGCCTCGCTTGTATTTGCGTGTCATTTCGTCATTTCCGATCGATGCACTTGTTTGGCTCCCTTGTCACAAATGGGGCGCTTTCTGCGGCAACAAGGGCGCTTGTTTGCCTGTTTTTGAGGGGAGGGGCAGCGAGGCAATACTGTGGCGGCACAACGAGCCAGGGTAATGACCGTGAGCAGCTGCACTAGCCGTTCGTCATGTTATAAGAAGGTGGTGCGCGTCCATTCGCGCCTGTGTCTGACGTATGCCTGGCACTTTACTCCCCCCCTGGTACAGTAGTGTCGAGTAACTGTCGGTATTCTCGAGAACATTGAGATCTTCCAGTTGTGGGTGTGTTCAAACTCGGGCATGCCTCTTGAAGCGTATTTGTAGTTGACAAGCAAGACGCTGGTTTGTTGGAATACAGGAGAAGGAGCTCGATAGGATTGTTGACGATGGCAGGGGGGCTGCTCAACCGTTTCCTCACTACAACATTGAAGGCGTGTAATGCAAGAGGAAGGCAAGGGGGCCTCACGGACAGGAAACCATGCATAGTCTTTGAAGGACATGCATGCAGCATGGACAAGTGTGTCGGATAAGAGAAAGGACGGAATCGAGTAATCATATCTGAACCATGTGCATAGTTATCTTGTCCTCCGCCAGACTGGGAAACACGAGAAGTTTCGCTCATGATTGCTTTCTTCCCTATCGCGCCACCACTCCATTAATTCTGATCTGCTATCGATTGTGGTAGGAGGTCGATGCAACGCCTCTGTCTCGCGTGTTGCTCCGTTCGTTGTTTAACGACGCAACGTTTCGTCGCTGTCGGCAGACGGTGACTAAAGAGTACGGTCTTGCCCCCTGTTTCTCCTATTTGGCGTGCCACGTACTCTTTTAGGACCCTCAGGACAAATAGATAAGGTCTTCACAGACAAACACTCGACTCGTCACCTTAATCGAGAGCGCAACCTCGCAAAACGCGGTTATGCCAACTCGAGAACACACGAAAACACCCAGGAACATCACACCCCATGCCGCCAGACTCGGTTCCATTTATCGCCGTTGGTCCTGAACGGAAGGGCCGCATTTCCTGTAGGCCTGGAAGTCCGCGGTTCGCAAGCCTACCACCCCCACACACACCACCACCCGGAGCCCTGATTTACGGTTTGAATAAATGTTTTCGCGGCTCTCGGCTGTCGACCTCCTGCAACGCGCAAAAGGCGTCCATGCCATTGCTTCGGAACGCGTCTATGTCTCACACCACAATCGTCGATGTACTTTTCACACAATCTTGAAAGAATGGCGCGTCCGCGCGGCTAGAAACGGCTGTTGGAGGAACGCCTGGGGTTGGTCAGCTCTTGATACTTAGAGTGCTACCGTCCCTCACACTAGTCGGCGGGTTGACGGGAACCGAACACTAGACAGCGATTGACGTCCTGCAGCATCATGTCCCAAGTGCCCGAACCGAGACTTTCCTGACTTCGTGCAAATCATGGTGCTGAAAATCGACTATCACCAGCATCTACACGCCAACCCCCCCTCCAGTAAACCAGTCAACCCGACTAGCGATCACACTATGAGCAGGGCGATCGGTGACGATATCTTAGCCTCGTTGCACCATTGCGACTCACGCAGCGCGGTCCCCGAAGGGTTAGCGTCTATCTGCACCCCCAAACCCCGTCAATCATATTGTTACGCGCCCTCTCCGGTGAGATGGGTGTCATCTGCAATTGTTGGCGAGGCTCGTGTGAGCGCTGATACACACGGCGTGCGGACGCACTCTCGCCATCCAAGAAGAACCAAACAAAACACGAGCGCGGTGGAACCAAAACCTAACAGCGTCGTCGGCTCATCTGGCACACGCTCATTTGTGCGACCCTGGTCGGTAGCGTGTTGGAGAAGGGGGCAGAGGGAGCAACCTTCCCTTCTTGCCGAACTTGCGCTTAGGCCGGCCCTTGCCGGAGCCGCCCCTCCCCTCCGGGTCGTAGACGTTGACGGACTTCTTGAGGGACAGGCGGACCTGCATGCCGTGGAACCCGAACTCCTTCTGCAAGTTTTTGGTGATGTATCTGTGATTGCCGGACGAGGGGGAAAGGAGAAGGACGCCCATCCGCAAGAAAAGGGTACTCTTCGGGTTGGTTCCCGGGGAAAAGACAGAACGATCCCCAGCCAGCCAATACAAACCTCTTATGCATGCATACATGTGCGTCATAACCCAGAAAAACTACATGGACTATTGACATCACAACTCGTGATCATGACAAAGCTATTTGTATGTCGTGGCAGCGAGACATTTCCGTCTTCACGGTGTATGGCACTGGCAGCCTTGCCCAATAGCCATCAAGAAAACCCCCGTCCTGCCAGCAAAATTACCGACGAAAACACACGCCCCTTTTGCGTCCGTTGTACGAGTTCCGAGCTATTACAGCAAAGATTCATCTCCAACTCCCCGGACAACTTACGACAAGAGTCGGCTGTTTTCGCAAAGAAAGAACGTTCTCAATCGCGCCATCCCCTGCGCCCAAGAAAACAAACAAGCATCCCTCACCGTTGGTAATCCGCCGGGATCGAGAGATGGTTCACGAACACCCTGAACTCCGGCGGTCCCCTCTTGACCTGGGTGAGGTACTTGAGGGAGCAGGCCCCGCCCGTCGTGCTGTCGCGGGGGGGCGGGTGCAAGAAAACGATCTTGCGGAGCCAGCGGTTCAGGACGGCCGTCGGTACGCGAGCTCGCCACCGCTCCCGCGCCTTGATGACCGATCGCATCAGGCTCCCCACGCCGGAGCCTGATTGTTTGTTTCGATGCAGGATCGATATTTCCGTGGGGGTCGGGCACGCAGGCGGGGGAGGGGCTTACTCTATTGTTGTGCATGTTGTAGTTTTTAGACCATTGACCACGGGTCATGGAGAGAACAAGCATTGTCCCCACAGGACCAATCACCGATGGCCAGCCGCGCGGATGGGGGGCGGAGAATATGGGAAAGCGGCGTAGGTGGCTTGGAAAGTAATCTTCCGTCTCCCGAGGGAGGGGACACTCTGGGGCCACAACTCCTTACAAGTAGGGTTTCTACAAACACAGGCGTAGTACCACTTCTCGGATCGGCACGCCTGAAGACGTTGTTGGACGAGCACCTTGCCAATGAAGCGCGTGTTCACCTTGAACACGCGCTGAGGGCTGCTCACCTCACGCCAGTTGAGCTAGTTTCTGTAGTGCTCCGACTTTGCCTAATGTTATCTCGACAACTTTTACCCTATGTATCATAGGACTACCACACCATGGAAGCGCCAAAATCAAGCATGCTAACGACGACCCGTCGATTTCTAGGATACATGGGTCAAAGTGTAAAGTATGAAGCGGAATCATAAGTGGGCCAGAGAGCCAAACACGGTAGGCGATGCTTACCGTCTTGACGCGGTAAGAAGCAATTTATTGTATGCTTACCGTCTAGACACGGTAAGAAGCAATTTATTGTATGCTTACCGTCTAGACACGGTAAGAAGAAATTTATGGTGTGATGCTTCCCGTCTAGACACGGTATGAAGTAGTTATTGTGCTTACCGTCTAGAGCACACACGGACAAGACCGGTGGTGCCCGAACGTCCGGCATAAGATCCTCCACTTGTCGGATCACTCCCTTCGCGTACTCTCCCGGGGACACCCCGGAAAGGTCGGACTTGTTTGCGGCCACGACCAGCGCCCTACCCTCCGTCGCGACTTGGGGGGAGAGATAGAGATAAAGGTATAGATAGATAGATAGATAGACAGACAGACAGACAGAGGCAGGTAGACGAGCGGAAAGCCACACAGAGAGAGAGCGAGAAAGATTCACATGGGAAGACGTGTGTTTGCGGAAACATGCTTGTTCGAGAGTTGAAAAGCTGCGGCCACGATTTTGAGAAGGAAACACAAATGGCGCTGAAAACTCATGCGCCCCCGTTTTCCTTCCGCTTTAACCACGGAAGGAACCGTCCCTGCCTTGCATGATTTTGAGAAAATACAACAACCATGGAAGGACACTATGAAAGAGACAACCCTTGTCTTCAAGAGCGGCTGACTTACCCATGGAGGCGATAGACAGCTCTGTCTTTCGAAGCATCCCTTCGGAGCCGTCAAGGACCAGCACGACCACCTGCGGGCAAGGGTGGCGGTGGCGAGTGGTGCGGCTGTGGAGCGGCTGTTCGTGCCGGCAATCGATCGAGGAAACAACATGCGCGAGAGAATGCCACATGATAACCCCAAGTACAACGCGAGGGGTGCTGCAGTGGCTAACTGCGTGACAACGAGGCACGGCAATGCCATGCTACCTGCAACAACGGTACGAGTACGCACGAATGGATAGTGACGGGGCGAGAAACAGACAGCGGGATCTTTAGGTCGCTTGTCTCGCAATCCAGGTGAACAAGCACACACAACAAACAACCAAGGAAACCACGCCCGCGCAAGGCAATACACACTGTATGATACAACAACCATGCAAGACATGTGATACGCCTGCCGAACGCGCACATCGGGTGATACAGCCTTTATGGCGATCGTTCCATCCCTGGTTGTTCCGCGCGAACTTCTCGGGCTCGTGGGGGGGCTATTCGGACAGTTTAACCGACCGGGAAGGTCTTCCACGGAACACATACAAAAATAGAAGCATACTCCGAATATACCTGGGCCTTATGGATGGCGTTCATGGAATCTTTTACCGCCAGCTCTTCGAGGGGGGTGGTAGTGTCGCGGCTGCCGCTTTTCCTAATACCTGGGGCACAGACGTTTGAACACCATCCGAGCAGGGGTTGAATTAAAAGAGGCGAACAAGCAACATTTTTCCTACCATTGTTCCGCTTAAACACCATCCGAACAAGAGTTGAATCAAATGGGCACGCCGCAAGCAGCATGTTTCCTAACACTTGTCCCGCCTTTGTTTTCATAATCTGGACGGAGGGACGGAAACTGCCGAGCCGTGGAGGCATTTGCTGAGAGGGGTTGTTCAAAGCCGAACCGGCTCAACCTGGTGTCTAGTTTCCACCACCACCGATAAGAGCCTTTTCTTATCCTACCGAACTACAAAACACCAGCGGCGGCTTGTTTCGTCGCCCTCTTAGTCCACGAGCCAAAATTCAGTGTTGACGATGAGCTACGCAATGAAATACGTGCCAACACCAGCATCACGGCACAACACATGGTAAAAATCTAGCAGAAGCTATTCGCACACCGCTACAATACCCAACCCACCAGCGGTGTCCACCAGCCGGACAGCCTTCCCTCCCCAAGTCCATTCCACCGCCACGGCGTCGCGGGTGAGCCCCGGCGTCGGTCCGGTCAACGCCCTGTCCTCGCGCAGCACCGCATTAAGCAGCGACGACTTCCCTGGCGCAGTCAGGACGAAGGGTGACAACGATGGTGACAACAACATCAACGACAAGATGGCAACATCAAAACGACAGGAAAGACGACGCTTCCAACAAGCGACGGTCTCCCTGATGTAGAAAACTAGCGACGAGGGTCACCACAGCTAGGATGATGATGACAGCAACAACGACAACAACAACAACAACAACGAGGTTGACAAACACAAAAAATAACAGCAACACCAACGGAAACAACAACGGCGGAACCTCTTCACAGCAACAAACGACCGCAGCGACGACCAACTTATGATCATGGATAAAAAACGGGCAAGATTCGAAAGAGGGGTGATAGTGCGCGCCCGCAAGACCCCAACACGTTCGAAAGATCAACCTACCAAAACTCCACGCGGAAACGAGGCAAAGCCTTCCATCGACGGCCTTGCAACTTCCGCGCTAAAGCGCTAACAGCTTGGCTAGCCGGCCATTGTCGTGATCCTGCGATAGACGACATCACCTCGTCCACTTACCGACGTTCGGTCGGCCAACCAGCGCCAGCTGAACCGGCTCCTCCGCTTCTTCTTCCTCTGATAGGGGACGGTTGGACTCCAACCCCGCCTCGGCTGCCGCCTGCGAAAGTGTTCCATGTGGCAGAGGAGCATGAAAATCTCGGTTCTCTGCCGCTTCATGGTTTCCTTTTCCATGCATCTCGCAAAGGAGCACCCGTGGACCTTGCGATATATTCTACATCAAATACTTCGATCATTGTGTGTATTTGCTGGGCGTTACGTTGGCAGCGCTTGAGGCGGGAGGTGTTTCGCAGTTCCCCGCCCCCGTGTAGGTTGCACTCTCACTCCCTGTGCAGGGAGCTGTGGTAGGCATCGTATCCCGCATTTTGACGGAGTGGACTTCCGGTTTGACAGCGACAGACAACGTTGCAGCGCCAACGCTTGGAACGCTCCGTTTGGATGTCGTAAATCGCATCGTATACAGGTGAACCTAGTTTTGCTGCGACCGGTGTCCAGTGAGCCAGCGCGTGCACCAATACACAACGGAGTATGATTCACAACGCACCCTATGCATACCACGGTATACCAGCCAGACCAACATGGGACGAAAACCTACCGAGGCGGTCCCTTTCCACACCGCATGCGGAAATACCCGCCTCAAGCGGCACAACCGCGACTAATCAACGGATAGTACCTCTAAAACCTTAAACAAGGCATGAATGAACCACCTTCAAGAGGCAGTGCTGGGAGTACCCCCTCACCTCCTGCTCCTTTTCCCATTCCTCGTAGTGAGGGACTAGGGCAGTTGCGAAATCCGCCATGCCGTCCCCATGCGATGACGAAATCGCGAGCGGTTCGCCGAACCCCAGCCTGCCAATCACATTCCAGGGTCGCAACAGAGCGCGCCGGGAGGGGGCGGGCGGGGAGGGTACTCATGTTTTGCATGCCTGAGTTGTTAGACCAGAGGGCGGGGGGTACTCATGTAAACGTATGCCGTAGTCGTTAGACCATTGACCTCGCATCCCTACCATGCCGGGACGGAGCCATGTGTCCCGGTTTCCGCCGGCGCAGGCTACGTTTCACAAGGATGACCCAGAAGCTGCTCATCGTCCTTCCGTTTGCTGGAGGGAAGGGGGGAGGGGGGAGGCATTTGCTCGTCGTAACAGAAAGTTTTTCCATCTTGTTTCATGCTCAAACGTAAAACCACGTGTCCCTCTCGGAACAGAGGGAAAAAATGTGGCAGATTATTCCCTGTGCGAAAAAAGCCTATAGTATCGTGAGTGGTATCATGCTGCGAGCGGTTGTTGCTCGGGAAAGGAGGAGGTAGGGAGACACAACCAAGCAGTTAAACCGACGCACACAAGATAACGATCGATAAACTTCTGAAGGAAATCACGCCGAACCGCAAAGACATAATCCGGTGTGCTGCCGCCATGACCGCAGGAGCACTTCTGCCTTCGAGCGATGCTCGCACCTGCCACACTCCTCTAGCGTCTGGGACATCTGCTCCGTCAGCTGTCCCTCCGTCTTGTTGGCCACGATGTACACCCCGCGGTGCCGCCCCTGCCGCTTCCGCACCCACCTTATGTTGCGTGGCACGTGGGTTTGGTTGTTCACAACGCAGACGGTAAGAAAAGACGGTAAGACATGGTTGTTCACAACGCAGACGGTAAAAAAAGACGGTAAGACATGGTTGTTCACAACGCAGACGGTAAAAAAAGACGGTAAGACATGGTTGTTCACAACGAAGACGGTAAAAAGAGACGATTAACACGGTTGTTCACGACGCAGGCGGTAAAAAGTAGGGCATGTACGCCCGAGGGAAAGGGGCGTATAGCAGTCTTGGCTTGGACATCTCTCTGGATCAGAAACCTTAGGCGGGCGTGCAGGCTTGCGAGCGGGAAGGGGGGAAACGGGCTGGGAGGGATCACATGGGACCCATGATCAAGGCATATGCGGATGGTGATGACCAACAGCGAAGTTCACCCCAACAAGACGCGGCGTCTCGCGGTCTTATCGTTGCCGCACACACGGTCGCTTACAAGGACGGCGGCGGCAGTTCTTCCTCAACGCGTTTTCCAAGAGAAAGGCAAAAAGAACCCCAGCGAAGTAACCTTTCGCTTTCTACCTGTGCTAAAACTAACGCGAGGGCGAAACTATCGGCATGCACTGAGTCTCCCAAAACCTGTGCTTCGGGTAAGGGCGGTCGAATTGGAACCAGCGCGTCACAGCAACTGTATGTGGACGGAGGAAACCGCCTTATAGGAACGGAAGAGGGGAGGAACGATGACAACAACAACAACAATAACAACAACAACAGCAACAAGATACACGTCCGTTTTGGTACTACAACACGCTGCTAAGCCGCAGCCTTCTGGGTGCAGTAAAGAGTAGCAAATCACGCCTCACACCAACTCATACCTACCACTCCCTTACGATTCAATATCGCACTGTATCATGTGATCTAAATGCTGCGCAACATCCACTTATGCCAGGAATATGACGCATGTTTCTATTTAGTGTTGTTGCCGCTTCTGTTGCTACACCTTGCGTAGTGGCGGTCCGCCTCCGTTACCCCCTGTCGAGCATCAACCATGAAGAGCACGATGTCGCTGTCCTCGATCGCCTCCTCGGTCTTCTTCAGTACCACTTGGGGCATGCCGGGATGAGGCGTCCCTGAAGACACACACCACCACCGCCACAACCATAGAGAAGAACGACGGAGAGAAACGGCAACCAGCCACAGAAATCGCGGGTACCAAGACGGGGAAAGGACCGGCGTAAGCTCTCGGCGGCGGCAATGAAGGCACAGATGGCCATGTAGAAAGCAAAGGAGCGCAAACTTGGTCGCCCTGATGGGGATCTGACGGAGGGTTGTAAGAACGTGCCTGACAACACCCGTATAGCTGGTTCCGCTGGGAGCATGTATCTCCTCGTGAGCATGGCGAGGCGATGTCCATGTGGTGTGCACGGATGTGAATGGTGGATGACCACAGGGTACCACCCAGCCGCGAAGCTCGACCTTACTCCGAACGTACATGCATGCTTGTGGGACAGCAGAAAATGGGCGAACGCTCCCTTCCGATGTTTGTCACAGCGGTGTACGCGTGTTGGCCCTTGGCTTTTGTCCAATACCTGGAGGGCCTTTCCAAGGCTCGTCTGCACCGTCTTCCAGACCACCAGTGTCGGCGAAATCGAACGTCATACCCCCCAGGGACACCTGCGGCAGCAGTTATGAGTGGCACTGTGTGGGTTGTGGCAACAGATTACCGTATATGACACAAGATAACACACCCCCTGGACCAATTTTCAAAGCTCGAATACGCCACGACGAAGAGGATGCATGAATGAAACGACACATTTTCGGAAAGCTCTCGACGAGACAGCTTCAGCGCCACCGTTTTCGGCGCTGTGACTTTTTCTGCTGTTGAGAAAACGATAATTGAAAATCGGTCCAGGGGGTATGTTATCTTGTGTCATTTACGTTAATAGTACAGTATTGCAGTATTACAAGAGAGGTTTGGAGAACATGTGGGGGTCAACGGCACCATCCGGACTCAAGAAGCAACAGCTTGCCGATTGTAAGACAGGGGTCAGACGGCCAGAAAGTTAGATGAATCGATCCTTACAGGCTATGCGAACTCTACTTGAAGGGCTACTGGTAGCTCGCCGGCCATCCAGGCAATTAGCGTAGCAACCACACTGCGTGTTGTAGGCGTGGGCAGCACAAACCACCACCCCTGTTTTTTTACTTCGGGATAAAAAATCGTGATGGTAAGTAGCACCCACGGTCGCTTTACCTGTAGGGCGATGCTGTCATTCCTCACCAGCACTGGGTGTAGTTGGAATTCAAACTCTCTCATTCCCTTGTCTCAAAGAATCCCGGGACGCTTGTCTACACGTTGAAATTATTGCAAGCTTGTCAAGAATTTTCCTCGAGAAAGCTGGAGGTAGATTTGTTCTTGTCAGGAACCTGCTCTTAACAGATTTTGGACGTAGACTGCATGGCATGATATGCCTACTGCTACAAATTAGAGTAACGACCGGCATACTCCACTACTTTGACTAAGTATCGAGCGATTTTGTCAATTTTTTCGATTGCGAACAGTCCGCGTGAAGTGTGGTACGATGAGCTGTGAAACGAGGCTTGGAAGCAAGAACACTTTTACTTGCGATGACCTACAAACTATCGGCGCGGGCACAATAAGCTTTGTTTGAGATCTCCTGCTGATGTAGTAGGAATACTTAGCAACGGTGACAAAGAGCTTAACCAGGTGGTATCAGCGGCAAATCGTATAGCGGGGGGGGGGGCGGGGACGCCTTTTCCCGCCGGAGAAATACGCCTTCGATTCTAATGTTTTATTTCAATTTGTGCCGCTTTACAACAAGCTTGACCACTCCATGCAGCCAAAAGAAACCCCGTCCTCCCCCTCGGGCGTCAACGAAAACTAGCGCACACCTGCACATCATACAACCAAACACGCACCGTTGACTCCTTTCGGTCTCTAGTCGTGCCGGCGATGGGCGTGACGATAGCCCTGTTCCGGGTGGCCAGCCGATTGTACAGCGTCGACTTCCCGACGTTGGGCCTCCCGACGATAACCACCCGAAACGCTCCTCCGCGGGCCGGTGCGCTGAGCGGCGGCCGTTTCACTAACGCCTGCAGGAAACCCTCTCCGCTTTCTGCCGCTGGGTTGCCGTTTCGCACCGAGTTGCTGCTGCCGGGCCACCGCTGTTGTCTACGGCCGCCGGCGCCGGCGCCGGCGCCCGCGCGTGGTTGTGTGCTGAGCCGGCGAAGGCTGTGCTGTGGGTTCCGCGCTGCTGTTGCGGTCATTGCCTTTGGGGAAGGGGGTGGGAAGGGAAGAGGTAGATAGTTGTTTGAGCGGGTGGTTCTTGGCAAGAGCAACATACCCTCTATGGTAGGTGTGTTTGACAGCTTGAGGACAACTGCATGCATCGGACTCATGGGACGCATTGCTGCTGTGATACATGAGGTATTCACGACTTGGCAGTCACCATGGATTGTTGAGCGAAAGACACGGCAATGTGGGTGTCTGCGCCGCCTATGTCTAGCTGCTAGCCCTTCGGGCGTTGTGCGATTCATGCCGGGTACCGGTCAGGACTTTGCACGCACCTGCACTTCACAAGCGGCCACAGGTGCAATGAATGTTCGTCAACTGCCGCGAAAGTGTGCTAATACGTGATTATGGCAGGGTTCGGATTCACCCACATGTGCCACTTCCTTCTTGGAATACTGTGTACACCACCTGCAGCGAATCTGGACGAAACTCGCTGCTAATAACATCACCGTTCCGCTGGGGCACTGGTGCCACTGCCGCTACCATCAGCCCGCTGCCGCATGCAGGCACGGAGGCAATGGCCGGGCTTGGCGGTTGCTGTTGCACGTGGGTTCACCAGCATCTGCATCTGCAGCAGCGGTACACAAAATCTACCAATACATCAGCACCACACCTTCTTGGCCACTGATCTGAGAACCCACACTGGCGGTTTACTGGAGGCTTCGAACCTCCATACTTGTTGACACGAACCCGCCAGCCTCGTGAGGTTACATCGACCCAGCACCATCGAGGCCACGTGACGTGGTTGCCGTACAAGTGAGGAGTGCAGTGTGATGAGAGAGGTGCTCCTCTGGTGCTCTGGTGACAAAAAACTCAAAAATGCGGCGTAATCGGGGAGTCCGTGGATCGTTTCATGAGGGGGCGACCTCTGCCTGTCTGCACGCTGCTGTGTAACATTCGATTCATACGCCATCACACAGGTGACGCACGCGTGCAGCAGTGCAGCATGGGTTGGCTACTGGCGTTCGGCCTCGGCGGATTGGCGCTTGAAGGTGAAGTTTTGCTAGTAGTGCTGCTGCCTGCGACATTGCGCACGGCATCGAGCTCAGTGGCGGTGTCTCTTGGTAGAGGAGGGCGACACACATGAACCACCTGCTGTTTTTTTCGATGACGATCTTTATGTTCCCATACATGTACGCCAACGTCATCCCCACAAGTGCGCGCCTACAATAGCTCCTACGTAGTGACCCCCCCGCCCTCGCCAACCCACCCTCGTCAACAGCGCCTGTCAACACCTTCCTCTTGCAGCTAGCTGACCTGCAGTTTGTCCCGTGCCTCTCTTGTCATTTTCGACCGAAATACCCTTTGAACTTTGAACTGCTGTGCTGGTGTACGGCGGTAGGCGCTAGCGGGTTCACGCTCCTGCCACGCCTTCTTCGGGAGAAGGCGACGTCACGGCCGTTTGTTCCTCCACCCAGCAGCAGCAGCAGCGTGGCAACAACCGGCGGCAGGGATAACAGCCTGACCGGAGAAGTGTGCAGCACGAACGCCGTCGCGGCCGCTACTGTCTGCAGCTCTAGGAACAAGAAGAGGAGGTCGAAGGCGGTTTTTCCGCTGCCTGCCACAAAGGCATCAGATCTCCCCTCGTTTGCCTCGTCGGGGGATGGCGGCGACGACAAGGCGGAGGAGGGTGGGAAGGAGGGGTCGGGGGACGCGGCAGAGGAAAAGAAAGAAGTAGAAGCTGCCGCGAAGGCAGTGGTGGATGCTGACGAGAAGCCGGAGGCGGCGGAGGAGGACAAGAAGAAGGACGGGGAGGAAGTCGTCGCCCCCGCTCCCTCGGATGCCACAGCGGCAGACTCGCCTTCGCCCAACGGCGAGAAGGCAGAGAAGAAAGAGGGAGAGGGCGACCCAGCGCCAGCTGAGGGGGGGGACAAGAAAGAAGAGAAGGACCCCACAGCGACGGCTTCGCCCTTGCCGACGATCGACGTACCGCCGTTGCCAGCGGTCTCCGCCCCGCCGCCGCCAAACGGCGGGAAGGTGTCCGCTCCGCCGTCACCAAACAGTGGGAAGGTCTCTGCTCCTCCATCGCCCAACAGCCCGAAACCTGTGGTAGCAGAGGAGAAGAAGGAGGAGAAGAAGGAAGAGAAGAAGGAGGAGGCAGCCCCCACGGCTACGTCGTCGCCGTTGCCAGCGGTCTCCGCTCCGCCCCCGCCGAACACCGGCAAGGTCTCCGCTCCGCCGTCACCAAACAGTGGGAAGGTCTCTGCTCCGCCATCGCCCAACAGCGCGAAACCTGTGGTAGCAGAGGAGAAGAAGGAGGAGAAGAAGGAGGCAACCCCCACGGCTACGTCTTCGCCGTTGCCAGCGGTCTCTGCTCCACCCCCGCCAAACACTGGAAACGTCTCCGCTCCGCCGTCCCCAAACAGTGGGGTATCCGCTCCGCCGTCGCCGAACACCCCGAAGGAGGAGAAGAAGGAAGAGAAGAAGGAGGAGAAGGAGGAGGAAGACAAGAAGGAGGAGAAGGAGGAGGAAGACAAGAAGGAAGACAAGAAGGAAGAGAAGAAGGAGGAGAAGGAAGACAAGAAGGAGGAGAAGGTTGAGGAGAAGAAGGAAGAGAAGAAGGAGGAGAAGGAAGACAAGAAGGAAGACAAGAAGGAGGAGAAGAAGGAAGACAAGAAGGAGGAGAAGGTTGAGGAGAAGAAGGAAGACAAGAAGGAGGAGAAGGAAGAAAAGAAGGAAGACAAGAAGGAGGAGAAGGTTGAGGAGAAGAAGGAAGACAAGAAGGAGGAGAAGGAAGACAAGAAGGAGGCAGAGGTCGCTTCCATCCCGCCCGTGGCAGCGGTCTCCGCTCCACCTTCGCCAAACAGTGGGGTATCCGCTCCGCCGCCGCCAAACACCGGAGGAGTATCGGCTCCGCCGTCACCAAACAGTGGAACGGTTTCTGCTCCGCCGTCGCCGAACAGCCCGAAGACAGTGGTGGCGGAGGAGAAGGAGAAGAAGGAGGACAAGAAGGAAGAGAAGAAGGAAGAGAAGAAGGAGGACAAAAAGGAAGAGAAGAAGGAAGAGAAGAAGGAGGAAAAGAAGGAGGACAAGATCGAGATCAAGGGAAGCGGGAAGGTGGCGTCGCAGGACGAGGACAAGCTGACGCCTCTGGACATGCTTGTCGGGCCGTTCATGGTGTTCGCCACCGGCATGCAGAAAGAGGTGAGTAGTCCTTGACTATAGTAGTATAATAGTACTAGTCACCTACCTGTCCTGTCCGTGAGTCGGCCAAGTATGGGGGGAGGAGGAGGAGCGGGTAAGGTTTCCGTGCGTATCGGCCATAGGCGTTACATTGGCGGGCCACAAATTGTTTCGCTTTTTTTTCTGTTGCGTGTGTGTGGCTTGGTGTGCAGCTGTGCGGGGTTGCTTCTGTAGTCGTGCGCTTTGCATGGCAACGTCGCTGAACACCTCGTGGCACTGCTGTTTTGTTGGTGCTACTCTCTGGCAGTGCGTAAAGCACAACATGACGCCTTGCGGCGATGGACATTTTATCAACGATTTCCAAACCAATACATCAGTCAGTCAGCCGGTCCGATGGTTGATTTTCGTTCCTAAAACATGACAATGCCTCCTTTTTCAATCCGTTCTCTACTCGCTCCACTGCTGGGTTGTCGAAATCCAGGCCCTGGAGCCCAAATGCGATATTGTAGGTAGTGTCTGGGCGGGTGTCCATGATATCGTGGCATGTCATCTTTTTTTCCCGATGTGTGTTGTATGGCGACCAGGCGACACCATTACCCGGACCTCCCTGAGCCATGGTTGGTTGTCCCTCCAAGGCAGCACCCTGAATCTAGCCCTCAACCCTCAATCAATACATTCCCGACCCTCCTTGAGACTTAGTTGTCCCTTCAATGCAGCACGCTGAATCTAACTCTCGCGCTTTTTTTTTTTCTTTCTGTCCCCGCCTGCAGGCCGAGTTCCTGGAGGGTGAGCTGAACCAGCGGGTTTCGCAAGTTACGGCCGAGTTCCAGGCAGACCGCAAAAACATGGAGGAGACCCTCAGAGAGGTACATACGTGTGCACACGTACGGCATGGCGGTGACGTCTGTAGTTGGTCGATAGATCAATGAGTTCATTTGATTGGTCCATGCGCATCGTAGCGATGCCCCCCCCCCCCCCGACCCTTGAAAGAAGGGATAGGGATGAAGAAGTACTTGGACGGCCCCATGGACTATGCGAAAAAGCTGAAATTGCAATTTCGAGTAGGCGATCTGGACTTGCCAGAACGGAGGAAGAGGTATACCAGCCGTAGGAGAGAGGAAGAGGAGGATAGACACACATGTCCATGTGGCAAATCGGAGGAGAGTAGACCCCACATAGTTGGGGAGTGTGAGTTGTACAGGAAGGAAAGAGAGGATCTCGAGGAGGAAATGAGACAGAGAGGGTGTGACATGGACAAGTTTGGTAAATTAGACAACAGCGAAAAAACGATCGCGATAATTGGGGATAGATGGTGGGCACAAGAGGCCCTAGAGGACGGGGATAAGATGTGCAAGAAATTTTTATGGAGTTTGTGGCAGAAACGTAAAGAGCTCCCAAATGTTGGTGGTGTCTCTAGTAGGTGTAGGAACGGTGCTCCGTCTCGAAAGGGACGCGTGGTCAATGGTCAAATGACTACGGCAAGCAACAAATGAGTACGCCCCCCCCCCCCCCCCCCCC
>FN649741.1:7799698-7818292 GCA_000310025.1 Ectocarpus siliculosus
TGTCCTGGGATTCCGTAGCATCTTCTGGAGTGACATGCACACGATGAGGTTCTGTGTCCAAGAAACCGCGGTGGCGAGCATGCAGGGACCGCCCGCGGCGATAGGCTTGAGGGCATCAACAAGGCGATGGGAACAATGGCTCGAGTCCCGGTTCCACTTTTGTCAAGGAGACGCCGCGAAACGACCACGACCACGCGGCCTCTCGTTGCCGTCCGCAGTGTAGAGGGGGGGACGTCCCGTGTCCGGCGGGACGAAAGCACCGCTAAGACAAAGCCTTTGTTGTTTAGGGGGGAGTCAGCTGAACAGTAAATGCTTCGGTTCGTGTTCCGAACTGGCAGAGGCTTTTTTTTATCTTGAACGGAGTATCGCAAACTCCGCTACGGCGCTTTCGCCCCGCCGCACATGCAATGTCCCTCTCCTGCACACTTGGAACTGACAATCGCGAGAGGCAGCAGCGTCGTGGTCGTTGTTTTGCGGCTTCTCCTTAACAATAGTGGAACTGGGACTCGAGGTAACTTTTCCACCGCCACTGAAGAGCTTGTTGATGGCCTTAGGCCTGATCTCCCTTGTGCTAGCCACCGTGGTTTCTTGGACACAGAACCTCATCGAGAGCGTGCCATTCCAGACGGTGTTGCTGAATGCCAGGACAAGCTAAACGAATAAACTTCGAGTTTGGCATTCGCGCACTGCTTGGCGTTGAGGTCAAACCGTGCGCGAATGTCAAACTCGAAGTGTATTCGCTTAGCTTGTCCTGGGATTCCGTAGCATCTTCTGGAGTGACATGCACACGATGAGGTTCTGTGTCCAAGAAACCGCGGTGGCGAGCATGCAGGGACCGCCCGCGGCGACAGGCTTGAGGGCATCAACAAGGCGATGGGAACAATGGCTCGAGTCCCAGTTCCACTTTTGTCAAGGAGACGCCGCGAAACGACCACGACCACGCTGCCTCTCGTTGCCGTCCGCAGTGTAGAGGGAGGGACGTTCCGTGTCCGGCGGGACGAAAGCACCGCAGCGTTGTTCGCGATATACTCGGAGTAAGATAAGAGGAAGAGCCTCTGTTCTTGAGGGGGCAGCTAACTCCAAACCGAGGGAATCATGTACAGGTAGGCTGCGCTCCGGTGCCGTGCTGCACAGCGCTATGCTAGATGCGGCCACCGTTCTTGTTCCAAACTGGAGGTAGTAGTTCAGCCTTGCGAGGGTATTCCAAACGGCGTTGCAGCACGTTCACCAGCAGACGTTCTCCTCCTCTCGCAACATGTATCCTGGTCGCGATGCCTGTACTGTATGTCGACGGCCTGGCGGGCTCTAGCCAACCCTAGCCAACCATTATCCTTGCTGGTATCACGCTCTCGTTGCTGTTGCTTGTTCCTCGCGAGTTCGAGTCTCGGCAGCAACATGCCCTCTTCGGCGTGACTACGACTGACTGCTGCATTGCGTCTTGCAACATTCAGGGGGCAACGCATGGCTACATCGACGGTCGACGTTGTGACTTCCTGCTGGCACCAATCATGACACCCGCGCCTTGCCTTCTTCTTGTCCCGTTTCTCTCTCTCTCTCTCTCTCTCTCTCTCTCTCTCTCTCTCTCTCTCTCTCTCTTTCTCTTTCTCTATTTCTCTCGCGATCGCCATGTTTTGTTACCCACAGCTGACGCCGGCCATGGTCCCAACCAAGAAGAAGCCCCGCAGAATGAAGACTAGGGCGAAATCTACCCCCCACCTCCCCCGTCTTGCAGGCATGGATAATCAACCCCGCCCCGGCTGGCCCCATGTGCCTACCCTCTCTCCGAAAACCCTACCACCAAAGCTAAAGCTACGGTTGCTCCCCTAAACCTGGCTAAACCTTGTGCTTTGCACTTGCCATGTAGTCCCAGCATTTGACGCATCTTCCTGAGATGCCCCTTGTCTCTTTGCGGCATGCTGCACAGCACGACTTTGGCACAACCTCCTGCTGCTGCCCCGCCACGTACCACGCCCAGCAACATCCCTACAACGCAAAGCATATCGAAAGCACAGTAATATTCTTACGCGGTTCCCTTGAGAACACGTCCTCGCTCCGACAAAGCATCACGCCTCCCTCTCCTTCCTCCTCCCCCCCCCCCCTACCTCAGAACAAGAACGCGGCCGAGGCCTCCAAGCAGCAAGAAAAAGACAACAAGACCATCCAGGCAGCCAAGGCAGAGGCAGCCAAGGCAGACCAGGAGCGTGAGCGCATCGATCGCGAGAAGACCGAAGCCGAGGCCAAGTGGCGAGCGGCGGATGCAAGGGCGGAGGCTGCAGAGGCCGAGGTCGCGGAAGCGCGGGGAAGGCTGGAGAGGGACGTGGCAGAGGCGAGGGTGCAGGCCGCCGCCGCCGCAGTGGAGGAGAACGCTAACCGCATCACGGACGGCGGGCTTGCTAGGTGAGGGTGGAGGAGGAAGCGAGGCGAAGATAGGGCGGGAGGTGGCAGAAAGCGATATAGATAGGATAGGGACGTTGAGCGCCGTGAAGGTAGGAGATGAGGTAGTACCTTGTCGTGCTGTGATCGGAGAGGAGGCAAGAGAGCGGCACAGCAGTGATGTAGATCAACAAGAAATGTGGGCCTTGCACCTTCTAGTGGTCGTGGAGCAATCGATCTTTAATGATCGATCATACACCTGTGCGTTCGCCCCGCACACTCCTATGCGGCACCACCTTGTTTTTGTTTCTTGGAAACTCAAGCCAAACAGATTATAGCGCCTGCGGTGTATTGGACGTTGATTCTTAATTCAATGTGGAACTCCTCCCCCGCCCCCCCGCCCCCAAAGGCCGAACCTCCGCGTTCTGTTGGCTCTCGTTGACGACCAAATGATCTTGATAAGAAGTGGTCTACGAACACGCGGATCGTAAAACGTTGAACGCGATCACCCCACGGTGGAGACCATGAAAAAATCGTCGCTCCCGATGCCGAAAAAAAAAACATTTAACTTTAGTCGTGTGCAACCGCGCTGAAGCTCTCGAGGTCCCTCTTGTTCGCTCACTTTCCATCCGGGGGCTCCGTGAAATGAAACCGCCGCCCAGGCTCCAGACGGAACTGGCGGTGAAGGTGTCTGAGCTGAGGCTGCAGACTGACAAGGCGTTGTCCCTGGAGGCGCAGAAGGAGCGGGCGGAAGTGGCCGCTGTGAAGAGGGAGAGGAGCCTTCAAGACCTTATGGAGAAGAACAGGCAAGCGACAACCAGAAAAAAAATTTTCTTTTTTTTTGTACTTGTGTTGCTGTTTTTTTTTTTGGGGGGGGGGGGGCGGGGTATTCTTTATTTTATCGGGCTTGTGTTTCCTTTTGTTTCCCTGTCCTGTCCTTTTTTCTTGCTCCCCTCCTTTTCCCTTGATTTCGTTCCTCTGGATTCCTTCTCCTCTCTTCCTGGTATCTATCGTGGAGGTTATTTCCTGGTTGGCTGAAATGTCCAGCAGAAAAGGCACCTTGTTCATCCCGCGTTTTTTTTTGTTCAGTGAGCACTGGTGTGTTTTCCTTACGTCTTTATCTGCACCCCACCCCGCGTCAAACAGCCTCTCTTTTTTGTTTTTTTCCCCAATGTTTATACTCTGTCCAAAAAAAACAAAACAAAACAGGGCGAGGTACGAGAAGGCGAACCTAGAACTTCAGGAGGAAGTGGAGGCACTAAGCCAACTCAAGGTATGCGAAGAAGCACAAAGAGTGAACTGATTTTTGACGCGCCATGCATGTATGGCACGGTGTGCTGTTTTTATCATTTTGCTCCTGAACTGTACTGGAGTAATTCGGGCAATCGTTGTACATAGCTGCTTCGATCTCGAGAAGAGGAGGTAAGGCACAGCAGGGGAATGGCAGCACAGAGAGAGCGAGTCAGAGAGCGAGTCAGAGCGAGAGAGAGAGAGGAAGAGGGAGAGAGACAGATAGAGAGAGTAGAGAAGAAATATACTATCGAAAACAACACGTGCAACCACTTCCTTTTAGAGCACGATGACCCTTACCTCTTGTAGGCATATTTGCTTTTGAACTCCCCGCTGATTTGTATGGTCTTGTTTTTTTTTTGTCTTTTTCTCGACGTTTTGTGTTCTGTTTTGAATTTCCCAGGACGCCGCGGCCGGGTTCGAAGACGCCAAGATCAAGCTGGAGCTGGCGGACAAAAAGTCGGCTGAGCTCGAGAAGGAAGCTTCTTCCCTCAAGGAGAAGGTTCGTGCCTGTTTCACTCTTTCGTTCTTCAACTATAGTAGATTCGATCGCCCTAACCTGCTGGCGAATGAAAAGAATACGTCAGTCTTCATGGCGAGTTTCTGATGCTCTCTGACCACGAAAATAGGTTTGCCGTACACGTACTGGAAACAACCGGAACCCCCGTGCCTACGTTGCCTTTCGACCACCGTTGCGGCGCAATCTGTATCGGTCGGGAGTTGCGCCCGAGAATTATCCCAACGAAAGCGCTTCCATCCCACCCGACATGCCGTTGCGGTGCAATCTGTACCGGTTGGGGGTGGCGTCCGAAAACAATCCCGACGAAAACCCCTTCCATCCAACCCAGCATACCGTTGCGGTGCATTCTGTGCCGGTTGGGGTGTTCACGTAGTGGTAGTTTCCCGCCCAAAACACCTTCCATCCAGCCCAACATACACGCCTATCTTTTCTTTGTGCAGATGACGGGCCTTGACAAGAAGCTTGCCGCGAGCGTGGACAAGTCGGTAGAGGAAGCGCTACTGTTGGTGAGCAAGGAGGCCGCTCTCAAGGACGTCGAGGCGCAGCTCACGGCCGTCAAAGACCGGGCCAAGGTCCTCGAGAAGGAGGCTCTCAGGTGGGTGGGTGCGCTTGCGGCATAAGGGCGTTTTTCTTAGAAAGTATACTATATGACAACACGGAAAAGTCTACCGGTTCGAGATATTTCCACAGTCAGTCGAAGAGGATGTGTTGCAGTCTTTACAGTGAGTGGAGGAAAACCGGCTGGAAACTTGGCTGATTTTGTAGAAAGATAGCCTATGTGTGTGTTTTTTATTGCTGGCATCGACCGCGCTAGCCGGCTGGCCAATGAAAAGACGAGAGGGTGGCTGAAAACAGAAAATGCCTCTGAAGGCTGTGATCTGGGACCTTTTGTGTGTTGGTGTGGGTGGGTGTTTTTTTTTTTGCATCGGCCATGCGAACCAGCCCACAAATTCAAATGTTTCAGGAAGTACCACAACGGGAATCCGTATCTGAAAATGAGGACCACAAAAAGGGGAATAAAACAGTAAAACAATACTTCTGTTTCTTTTATGTGGGTTGGTGTGTTGATGTATGGTTTGGTCGGTGTGGGTGGGGGCCTTGTCGCCCTCCCTCTCTCGCCGATATTTCGCCTGTTCCCGGTTGTCAGTTGCTTTCATGCCGCATGTAACGACATTTTCCTTGATCCGTTTTGACCTGTGTCGCAGTAATTCTTCGGATATATTGTAGCATACTTTGAAGTGCATATTCAATCGCAAAAAGGCTACCCGTTGGAAGTAACACCACAAATTCTGTTCGGTTGTCGGGCGGACCGGAATTGCAGGGTCCCGGAGTTGGAGGAGGAGCTAAAGGATCAGTCGGAGGTGGCGCAGAAGGAGAAGCGGCGAGCGGACGAGCTCCAAGCCATTCAGGACAAGGAGGAAGCACAGACCGAGCTGGTAAGAAGGAACGAACAACGAGAGGATGAGAGGGCACACCACCTACCCACCCTCCTCATAGCGGTGCAGTCCGTTTCGTGCTGGCTACGGTACTGATATCTATGCTGGTATTTTCTGTTGTACTTAGCTGGTTTCGTTGGTGCAGCTTGACGGTGGATTGGACTTTATAGTTGTCTGGCGATGACTTATGAGCATCGAGAATCACGGCAACAACACCACCAAAACCAACAAGCCGCTCACGACAACGAGCGCCCGCCACAAGAGCAACATGAACCAAGTAGCAAACAACAGCTCAACAACAGTTACCACTTGGCTGCTGCCGCACGCTGATAGGTGAAAGAGCGGCTGTTTGACCTGGAGCGGTCTGTGGAGATGGCCGAGTGGAGCGAGCGGAAGCTGGCCAAGGAGAATGAGGGCCTTCAGGGATTGATCAGCCGAAACCGACAGAGGTATGTACAGTATGCACCATGCATGCATTGAGAGCATCGAGAGCATGCGCACGTGTGTGATGACGTGTCCAGTTGCGACCAGAAGAGACCGCCCATACATAAAGTGAGCCAATCCATTTTTCCTCTAGCGTAGCATGGCAAGGCTTTAACGGACTGAAATAAGTGCAATATCCTGCAGGTGCCCCGTCAACCCTCACTGCTGTAGAGGATTCCCAACACATGCCTTCGAACAGGGTGTATGTGTGTGTTCGTCCCATTTGTTCTGGCGCCGGTTTACAGGCCTTTCGGCGTATGTATATACCTGACGTTTAAGCCGGGGTCACACTAGAGGAAGGTCACACAAGGAGCTATTTTCGTTATTTTTTTTAATTGCCCCCACCTTTCCCGCTGCGGTGCTTGGTATATGTCGTCTCGAACAACGGGCAGTCTTTCTTTGATGTTGTTCTTCGATTTTGTATGAATTTTCTATTTGAAGAAGATTGCCAAACGGAGAACATTCAGAAAAAAAAATTGTCGTCGTGCATGCTCAATCGGTTAACAACAACGTTTTTCGCGCCCGAGACATGCGAACGAATACAGAATACAGAAGCAACATCAACCGCAACCTATTTGAGTGTCAAATCACACGAATGACACACGCTGCACCCTTTCTTTCCATTCGCATGATTGGTATCCACCTTTTTTTCTTCTTCTTCATTTTTTCATCTTTCCTCTTCCTCCTGTCCGGCGTACGCCTCAGGTTCCACAAAGAGCTGGCGAGGCTGACGGTGGCGTCAGCAGACCTCGAGGATAAGTCGAATGCGCTTAAAGATCTGGAGGCGGTGTATGACCGGGAGAGGCAGACCGTCAAGGAGCTCGGCAACCAGGTATGTGTGTTTTGTTGTAGACACCTGGATCGTTTTCTTTTTGAGATGCAGGTGGGGCGTGATACCTTATCTACATACGAACACTAACCCTTACTCACCCACTTCCCTTGTTAAACGACGAGATGTTCTGTGCCCAGAGAAACATGATGAACACAGCCATGAAGCACGCTGCATGCGTGTTCGGAGTGTGCGTTTGTCCTTTCCTTGAAAGGGAGGCAACGACGAGGCGATAGTCGATGCGACCATCCCAATCCACCGTTGGCCTACAGAGACAGCAACAGCAACAGCAGCAGCAGCAGCAGTGTTGCGTTTCGCAGTATAGCGATGTTGCGTTTCGCAGTATATATATGTTTTTCGCTTCCAGTGCGACGTCGTCCTCTTGAACAGATGGACAATACACACGCACACACACACAACACAACAGGTGGAGACCCTTAAGGCCAAGGCGGAAGAGTTGGCGGCCGAGCTGTCTATGACCCGAGACGAGCTGGCCAGGGAAACCGAGATGCGCCTGAAAGCTGAGACGGCTGTTGAAGAGTTGCAGCTGGCGGAGAAAGCAGACAAGTGAGATAGTTATTACTTTAAGAGTGCACCGCCGTGGTGTTTTTTTTAATTTATTTTTTTGGGGGGGGGGTGGAGGGTAGAAGCAGAAGAAACAATTCAACCAAACTAAACCAGAGAGACCTACAGGCAGACAGGGAGGCAGGCAGGCGGGCAAAATATGAGAGAGAGAGAGAGAGAGAGAGAGATGAAACAGCATTCGTTAGGAGTACGTGAAAAGATCATTGTGGCCGTGGAAAAAAAGTCTAACATGGCGTCCTGCTGTTGCGTTCCCAGGGGGTACGAGGAACAGCTCAAGAAGGCCGATGCAGCTCTGCAGGCTGCACGGCAAGAGGGCCAGGCAGCCGTGGCGGAGGTGCAGACTCTGCTAGAGAAGGAGAAGCAAGCTTGGGGCACCGAGAAATCATCTCTGACCACCCGCCTCGAGGAGGTATGTATGTGTGCCTGTCCGTGTGCCCCCCTCCGCGTCTGTTCTCGTTCTTGCTGCTGCTTTGTTTGTTGCCTGACAAGTTCAAGTTCTTCATCCATGTGAAGAGTACCTCAATCTTAGATCTAGGGCGACGGTTGGGGTCAGGATATCTAGCGCATGACGGTTGGGGTTAAGATATCTAGCGCATGACGGTTGGGGTCAGGATATCTAGCGCATGACGGTTGGGGTTAAGATATCTAGCGCATGACGGTTGGGGTTAAGATATCTATCGCATGCATGCTAAGAAGTGGGCATACTTTGGAAGTGCCGGCTGGATTGCCGGGGACTTTCCCTTTCCACGTGGGTTCTTCTAGCTTTTCTGCTTGCCCGAGGAGTGCTTTGCCCTTTGTTCACAGCTCGACGTATTTTTCACAACACATTTGTTTTTTTACGTCTCTTCCGACAGGCGTTACGGTCTACGGAGGACTTCTCGGCTCGTGTGGTGGCGCTGGAATCGTCAACGGAGAAGCTTCGGCAAGAGTCGCAGCAGAGCAAGGCGGAGGTGATGACCTACTCCGTAACTGTACCTTTTTTATGTCGTTTTTTTTTTCTTTTTCTTAATATTGAGTAACACAGTAAATCCATCTCCAACCCTTTGTGTGATTGGAGTACGCGGCACGAACGCTGTAGGCGCTGATTTGAAGTGATGACAAAAAAAAAGAAATCCATACAATAGATACTACAAGGGTCTAGGATGAATATAGTAAAATTTATCTATACACAGCGCCAAACAAAGCGTGTTGTTTCCTTCGGGTACATGAACAATTTGAACTGCACCACGACGCTATGAGCCGCACCACGCGAACTCACACTCTAGAGGTTCAGAAGGTCAACTACGCTTCACCACGCATACCAACTGAACCACAGGGGCGTCACAACCAACTACCGAGTAGCGGTATATCACAACTTGCCTCCCCATCTGTCTACTTGTCTAAGATGTAACGCTCCCTTTACATGTACTGCTGTATCGATGTACAGGCCGAGCAACTCCGCACTCAGCTTGGGCTGTCTGCGAAGTCTTTGAGCGAGGCTACGGTAGACAAGGAGCGTCTGGTGACGGAACTCGAGAAGACCAAGGGGGTCGTGGAGGAAAGGAACCGCCTGCAGAAGAGGTGCGGCACCATGCAATCTAGCACTTCCGCTGCTGTCGCTCTTCTCTTATCTGTTTAGCGCTCGTTCTCTCGTTGCCGTTGCTGTGGCTCTTGTCGCTGTCGCTGTCACTAGTTAATGTTGGGTTCGGGTACCGCAGTACTCGAGTGGTCCGCCCCTGTGTATGGCGGCACGAGCAAGGTCGGTCTCCCTGTATGAGACCGGCGAGTTGGCTTTGGCGTGACACAAGTGGAAGATTAAAGTACCTGAACAGAAGGTCAACCAAGTTCCGCGGCACTTTGAGGCCTTATACCAGGACCACCGCTGTATTTGGTAGAACGTACGGACGTGCCTTACACGTGAATGCATGCCCTCACACATGGTACACAGAAGAGTGACCCCCCCCCCCCCCCCCCCTCTTCCCGCCTTGGCGAACATCCAGCGTCGATAACCTAAAGGCAGCTCTCAAGAAGTTCACGGGTAAGCAGGACGACGAGAGCGACAACAACGGCGCTACGCTGGAGAAGGAGGCCGAGGTGGATGCCCTCGAGCAGGCGCAGGAGCGGCTCTCCAAGACAGCGGCGACTTTGTCAGGCGAAGAAAGCAGTAAGTTGGTAGGTAAAAGGGGGCGAGGGTTTGACAGCCTCTTCCCTCGGCTCTCTAGATCGTCTTCATTGTTGGCGGCCCTTTAAGGGGGCTTTTTATTTTGTGGCCTTCTGCGAATGGACGCTCTTGGTCTTGATAACCTCTCTGGCCTGGTGTCCTGGGTCGATTGTCTACAGTGCGGTGTGCCCAAACTCTTCTTTTTTACAACACGGCAGCACTCTTTCCTGCAGCGCTGCCTTTCTTGCTTTTCTCAACTGCGGGGTTGCTCACACTATATGCAGCAATTCCGCACCATCACAGAATCGCCGCAAGGACACCCTCCCGAGCGGACAACACACACACGCCGGAATCATGCTTGGGCTGAAAAACAAAAACGAGAGTGGTCATTTACAGCTCCGACCCGTATCCACATACTCTGACCCCCCCCCTACCCGTTGGAATCCCCCCCCCCAGGAGACGACTAATGACCCGGACATCGCGGAAAACATTGCGGCCGTGGACGCAGTGAACGACTTTCTAGAGCGGTCACAGGTGATGGTGGATGTATCGGGGGATGTGGGTTCCGACGACTTCTTGGAGAGGTCGCAGGCGGAGGTGGCGAGGTCGAGCGGCTCCGACAAGTGGAGCTCCCCGCGGTGGTCCAAGGACGGGGGATCTTAACCTCAATAGCGACGACGTGTAGATGGCTTTGGATGAATTGGTGGCTTTGGGTGCTGGAGAGACGGATCTCATAGCCGCGGTATAGTTGGCCGTCGGCGTTGCTGAGGTAGAGGCAGTGCCGTGGGTTCAATGGCATAGTATACCTTGCACACACAGTAGTGGGTTTGTCGGCGCGATAGCTCACGGGATGTATCGACTCAAGTGGCACGCGGGCATAGATGGGTTCAGAGGGAACGGAGAGGGTTGTCGTGGTGTTGGTGAACCCCTTATGTTTTGGAGCATTCGTTCCTTTTTTTGTCCTGTTTTGCCCCTTGTTTCCCCCCCTTTGAGTCGAAAGTGACTTTGTTAGGTAGAAAGACAACGATGCCATTGGATATCGCGGCGTACATGTGTTCCCTTGGAAGTGCAATTTATCCATAGTTGATGTGCTTTACGAGGGAGATGATCAAAAACAGAGAAGTAATTAGTCTGGTCGTCAGTTTTGAACGGGAGAGGGAGGTGTTGCTTTGTGTCAGTTAGTTTTTAGAACCGCGTCTTTCTCTCTCTCTTTTTTTTTCGTTTTTGTTTTTTTGCTGTTGCAGAGAGCGGACCAGGCAGAGAGCTATTTGCTTGTTTAATTGCGCCCGAGAATGCGCAGCACGTACACGCAGTTGGCAGGCGTGCGAGCGAAAGTTCTTGCACGTCTAGGTTGTTGATTTTTTCTCAAGTCGTGAGAGGAGGGACTTGGAACTGAAGCAGAAAATAGGAGGTAGTAGGCCTCTCCACGGCCCGCAGCGACGGGCTCTAGATATGTTCTGTTGGGGTTGTTGGTGGCAAGAACGAGAGCGGCCGTCGGAGCGCTGCTTTTGGTTGCCATCGGTGTTCTTTTCTAGAAGGGGAGGACGCTGAAAGGTCTCATTTAGTTACGTTTCGTATTTCCCGTGTCGAAGTTACACACATGGTTTCTTTTTTTGGCTGTTGCGGGTGGTTGCCGCCTGACTCCAAACGGAAGCAGCCGGTCGCCAGTGTAGCTGTGTATCATATCCTTTCACACGAAATTGTCTCTTGTATCTCTGTATGTTCAAGCGCTTGTTCGATGTTCACGCGCACTTTCAACAAAAGGCTTTTCCTTGACTCTCCCGTCTTTGCTGTGTGCGAGATCATGGGGAACACACGACACCCATTGTGCTCTGTACTCCTGTCGTTGGGGACGGTTTGACTTTCCCTCCGTCTGAGTGGGATCATGAGCGCGCCGTGCCTACTGCGGCCGAACTGGACGTCATGCGCGGTGCGTCCTTTTTGTTTTTGTCAACGATCGCGAGGAGATCGGGACGACTCTTCTGACCCTTTCCCAGGATCCGTTTTTTCGTTTTTTCTGTTTGTGCGGTTCCTCGATCCCTGAAAGACAGACTCGAAGAGGGCGAAAAACGGCGAATGGTCATGTCATATATCTGTCTGTTGCGCTCGTTCGTCGTTCCGAGGTGATCGATGCAAAATTGAACACAACGTAGCCAAGTAAATCGAGGCTGACCTCCTGAGCAGTGAGATGATCGGCGTCAATGCCGCCTAACTAAGTGACAGCTCGATTTGTGCTTCGACTCGTCTCAACGAGGCCATTCGGTGGTGAAAAAGTGGTGGTCTGGTGCGTTAGATAGACTCTTTCTCTCTTTGTCTCGCTTGATCACGATTCTTTGTCTTTTTTTCCTTGTGCCGAAGTCTATCCAAACGCTGTTGGTAGATGTTAGATGTACAGCATAATAGTATCCACTATGCTAAGCGCTGACTTGAGGCATAATAGTGGATACGCTGCACATGTAACAAGCGCCTGGCCCCCATCTCCCTTCTCTCCCCCCCCCCGTCTGTCTCTCGATCTCTTCCTCTCTCTGTTCTGAAGCCTTCGAGCGTGGCAACATCAAGAAGGACGAGTGGCATGATGGTTGACATTGATAGGTTGTGCGGTATCGCGGATCAAGAGTTCCAGTCCCAGCAAAGCTCGTCTTTTCCCCACATTTGACTTTTTTTTGGCGCGGTTGCTCTCGCGCGTGTTTCGTTTTTTCCCGCCATGCTCACTCCTCGTCCATACCCCAGTGGTACAGCAGTAGTTCAAGCCAGTCAATTGCATAATAGTCTATAGAAATATATACCCGTAACGTGTTTGTGTGTGCACATTGCATAAAATAAATGTGCACACATGCCGCACTGCATGCTGCCATCTATGTGCTGTAAAGTAGCCAATCTAACCCAACTGCTGGTGGCACTGTCGTCATAAATTCGGCCAAAGATAAAGGGGGCACAAGGCTCTCATTATGTCTTCCCGCGTGAGAACTGCTGCGCTGGTGCTTCGCATGAATCGGATATATTTGTGTGTGGTTTTGTGTGTTGGTCGGGTTTAATCTAAATGGAACATGGTTCAACACGGTTTAGCATCGGAGATCAGCCCCAGGTGCCCGCTTGTGGACGCACAGACAGATATTCGAGATTGGGTGCCGGCAATAACACATGTGCGGCGGGCAGGTGTTCGCTTCAACTCGTAGACCCGTAGAGCCAGTAACAACATCATCAGCATCATCATGATCTTTCCACATGCATGCATGCATGCGATGTGTGCATTTGTTGAGGTTTGTGGTTGTTGTTGTTGTTGTTGTTGTTGTTGTTGTTGTTGTCTTCACATGGTTGCAACGGCAGCAAGCGTTCACCCGCAGGTGCACGAATAGAGTCGCGGCCGCATCAACCACAAGAATCGAGTGCGAGGAGGTCGGGGCGGGTCCGAACGTGGAGCGTTCGAGCTCAGAGAAAGCTAAATATCAGGTCGTACGGGTGCGTGCGTGGGTGCGTGCGGTGCAAAAAAGTTGCGTACAAGTAGTGCGCGTTGTTTGGCGGGCGAACTGTCAAATTTCAGCCAATCAGAATCAGTGTTTGCCTGGCATCTTTGCTAACAGCTCACAGCTCATCAAAGCAACAGCAGACCAAACTGACCCTTGCCTGATCCCCTGGTGCTTGCTGTAATGTCGGACTAACCCAAAGCGTACAGCAGTGGACGGTGGTATCGCGGAAACCTTCTGGAAGCAAAAGTATGAAGCTGGACAGCTTCTGCGGCGGGCTGTGGTGCCTCGTGGTCTCGGCATCGATGTCCTATGTCGGCGGGTTCGTTGGTGAGTTACGCTACATGCACATGTGCATGAATACATGCAAGGCGACATTCAACTGCAGTACAACCACACTCCCAGGGACAAAGGAGGTATCGTCCCTCAACCATCAACCACCATTACCCCGCAATGAAGCCTGGTTGTACGGACAACAATTCTACAAGCAACCCCGACAATCTCTCATTTGTTGCCGCCGTAACCCTGGCCGGCGTTGGCCTCATCTCCGGTGTGCTTGGCCAATTGTTGGTCAAAGACGGTGCGCTGCCCCGCCGTGAACCCGGCTACTGCTGTCCTCGCCTTGAGCGGGGCGGCGGCTGACAGGCCAAAGAGCGTGGTATCTGGGCGGGCGGAGACAGGAGCAGGAGCCCCACGGAGGGGGGTGGTGAGGAGGGAGCAGCTTTGCGGGCGACACCACGGATGCGGCGTTGGGTAGCGCGGTGCTGATTCGAGTCGAAATCGTCGATCGGATTATGACGGTCGTCGATGGCGGCTTGTTCTTCGTGTTCCGCCAGGTCGATAGCGTTTTTCCGATCGCGCTGCTGGCGCTTCAGGGCGCGCCATCGACGAGCGTCATAATCCAAGCAGCACCACGCTACCCAACGCCACATCCGTGGTATCGCCCCCAAAGCTGCTCCCTCCCCACCGTCACCCTCCGGGGGGCTCCTGCTCCTGTCTCCGCCCGCCCCGACGCCACGTCCTTTGGCCTGTCAGCCACCGGCCGGCTCGAGGCGAAGACAGCAGTAAATAGCCGGTTCACGCCGGGGCAGCGCGCCATCTTCGACCAACAATTGGCCAAGCACGGCGGAGATGACGAGGCCAGGGCCGGCCAGGGTTACAGGGGTGAGAGATTGTCGGGGTTGATTGTCGACTTGTTGTCCGCGGTGGACGGTAGTGGTGATGCTGCCGCTGCTGCTGCAGTTTCATTGTTGTTGTTGTTGTTGTTGTTGTTGTTGTTGTTGTTGTGTTGTTCAAATAGTTGTTCACAGAGTTGTTCATGAGTTGTTGTTGCCATTTGTTGCCTGTTGTTGTTCGTTGAAACTCAGGACACGCGGCGAGTCGCGAGACACGATACTCTCAGTCAGAAGCCCCGAGAACCATCAACCCGTGATTCCCGATTGGATTTACGGAAGACTATCAACCCATCGTGATGCTCGTTCCGCCTACCTGTAATACTTGCGCACAGATAGAGGTATACGTACAACCGTCGGCCTTTGGTTCTACAGCTTTGCGTCAGAAATTGGTCCTCTGTTGCAAACTTGAACCAGCCAGACGGAGAGTCTTCCCGAATATGATACGGCGAACAGTTACAATCGGGGCCTTGATGACACTCACGCCAAGCAGGAACGTCGCCTTCGGCTCTCACGCCAGCACCCCATCGCACGCGAGCGCTAGAAAGCATGAGCGAGCACCGTGGAGTTCCTAAACGAAGAAGGCTTCTTTACGCGGAGGGAGGAGGCGGGGGCCAGGAGTCAGTGGAACCAGCTGCGGTGTTACGAACGGCGGTGGAGACTCGTAAAGGTTGAGGTTTTCTTGCAACGAGCTGTTGGGGAATAGGCCAGGGTATAGTCTGCGCTTGTGACCTCGTCGAATCCGGTGCTACGCGAGGCGAAGTTTGAGTCTAGAGAACGCGGTGATCGCGTACTCGCGGGGAGCGGCCTTATGCATGCGCAAACAAATCCACGCCGCAGCAGGTGATAAGCATCAGGGACGGGTATTGCGTGGATTTGTTTGTTTGAGCGACTGAAGAAGAAGCGTGCTGCTTCCTGCACGTGGTACGTAATAACTCTGTGCCCGCCGTGCGGGCCTCCCACATCTGATTTGTGTTTTCTTTCAAACTATTTGATCTTCGCAATCGACAATCAGTGCCAATGACGGAGGTGTCCGAGGCGCTGAGGGTTCTGGCGGCAGATGGTGGCTCCCCGCTGGCTTGCGGAGGTACGTACGCGCATGTGCGACGCTCAGCCACAAAACGTTTTCTTGTGGGTTTCCTCGAGGAGTGCGAACGTGGGGGTCCTCGCCCTTCGCCGATTCTTGTGAGGGGGTCGTCGGTACGGTGAATCTCCCACCCCCTTCCCCCAACGGACCGCCTTCGCGGGAAATTCAGTATTTCAAGGAAAATACAACAGGGAGGGGGGTACGCAGACTCTATTCCCTAACCCTAACCCTAACCCAACTTCCCCGATTGTATGCTGTATCCAACATGTTTCCTGAATACAATGCACCCAGCGAAGGCTACTGCCCCGAACAGAAGTAATCCCTTGATATGCAGCCCTGAGACAAGGTCATACTCGAAGCGTATCATTAGCACCGGCCAAAATGAGTGAAGAATACCGTCACAAAACGACGCCACTCGTGGCAGCACACAATCCGTCCGTCACGCCTAGCCCCCCCCAACGTCTGACCCCTCTCGCCCTCGCTCGACCCCCGTGTATTCTCGAGAGAGCAGCCGAGGACGTGGAGGGTAGCTGGGAGCTCGTTTTCAGCACCCAGCTCAAGAGCGGGTACATGCCGATCCGTGAGCTGGTCGGCTTCTACCCGTCCCGCGAGGAGGCCTCCATCGACGCTACGGCTGGGCCGCTGCCAATCGGGGGGTACGTGGATGACTTTATTTCAAGCTGAAACATGGCGTCCACCAAGAGCTAAGGAAAATTTGGGGCTCTTGGCATGATTCTTTGCCCACACCACACACACTGCTCAGGCCACACGCGTTGCACAAGCTAGGCCACGCAAACCGTCCCTCTTCTCCCCAACAAGAGTGCTCTCGAGCGCTGCTGCTGCTGCTGCTGTCGTATTGATGCGGCTCTCCCTTCCCCTCGCCAAAATACCGCCGTGACACCCTCCGCCGCCCTCCCGCTTGGCCCCCGAACTGCAGCATGCGCGGCAAGTGCTGGTGGAGGGGGGGCGAGGAGAACGAGTTGGCGTTTATGCTGGGTGCCGTGAAGCTAGGCCCATTCAAATTCGGCAAGGACAAGAACGAGGTCAAGACGTACAAGTTCTTCGTAAACGACGGAAAGGTGCGCCGTCGGGAGAACCGTGGCGAAACTCATGCCGGTTCGTTTCGGGAGATTGTCACTTGCATGGACGGTTGGTTCTGTGCAACAGCAGTCAGTGTCGTTGAGAAATTGTGTTGCATTGTCGACGAGGGTATGTATGCGGTTTACAAAGCAGGCGTTTCCCCTCCCTGATTTCCACGGGGGTGAAATGCGCGCGCTAGGAGTTGCAAACCCAGTCCATCCCCCGTCGCTCGTTAAAAGAAAAACCAGGAAGATACACCACTTTTCACACGCACATGCGGTATGTCAAAAGCTAAGAGTGCCGGTGTTCATGGTCAGGCGAGTATTGCCCCTCCCCTGTCCACACGGATGTCCCACGTCCCATGTAGTCGACACGCACACAGCAGTGGGGCGCCCTCAGCAGTGCTGATGCCCACTATAGTGCCGGAAATATCTCAGGAGGGCACAGCCAGAGCCCTCAGGAGTTTGGCACTATTCGGCACGATTCTGAATAAGTGTTTCGGCGGGCACATCGTACCAATCGTGTGCCGTTTGCCGTCCCCCCCTGATGTCGCTTTCTTGACTTCACCCTCCCTTTGCTCGTTTCGGGGATCACCCCAACTATGTATGCTTCGGCGTGCCGATCAAGGTTCTGGCGGCAAGAAGCAGCGCGGGGGGGTTCGCGCTTCTTTCGCGCGTCCCTGAAGAGGGGTAGCCGAGAAGAGCAGTTTTGGGGGGTGTCAACGGCGGCGGCTCCATCGATACACAGCAGTATTGCCGGTTCACGAACAGTAACTTGTGCGGAGACAACGATTGTTCGAGCATGAGGCACTGGGAGCGTGGGGGCGTGGGAGAAGTGACGCTCCATGGGCAACACTAGGGAATGAATGCAGCTCTCGAGTATTTTGTTTTTTGCAAGAACCGAATCTCTATACCCACAGATAAAGAGTCCGGGATAAAGGTAGTAAATGTTCCATTTGTGTTGTCGGGCCTTGGTGGCGCACAGTAGTTCGAGTATTGCACAACCGCTGCGGGATTCGTATCGTTTCTTGTTGGCAAGAGTGCCCGTACGTACAAGTGTCGGGTGCAGGGTCCATCGACGCACAACAGTATGTCGGAGGAGTTTCAGGATTGTCAAAGAGTTGCTCGTTTCGACTTGAGAGCGCACAGCCAAATTAGGCGTCCCTCTCTGAATCAATCGTTCGTCGGCAGCATCGACGTCCCTGCAACCGGTGCCCAGCGTTGCACGATTCCCCCGAGGCGTAAGGTTGGGGGCACAGATGAGCTGCTTCTGTGAAACTGCCCAAAGCTGTCTTGTCACACTCACAGGGCATTTCGCACAGGTGACCTGTACAGCCGTAGCTTAGCAGGCACAAGTCTTGCCAAACATTCCCCAACTGCAAACCTGGGTGTGGGTCATCTCTCGTCGAAAAATGTCAATCCAATTGGGGCAGCAGCCGTGGCCCACGGCAATCTGAAGTGTTACAACAGTTGGCCAGGAAATCGGCAGCGATAAGATTCGTTTCCTCAAGAAACTGTTTCTGATCCATCCGAAACAAAAAACACGGGCTCCCCGGTAGATGCACACACTATTAGACCAAGACGGGAGACAAGGGCCCTGGGGAAATCGTTCCTTTCTTATCAGTATCGAAGCACCCCACGCAACGCAACCAAGCTGCTCACACTTTCGTCATTTCCACTTTACAATCCTCGATGCAATCCAATATATGGGACCGCCTAGATGGGGGGACAGAGAGCGAGGTTGTAGGCAATCCATACAGACAGCTGGCCTCACTTCAATCTATCACACGCAACTATCCTCGTACAGCAATATCTCATCTATCTGGGGTGTCTATTCCCTCATCTTCCGCCTTCTTGATTCCCTGCCCACAATGCACTATAGCCCGTTTCGTTTGTGACGGTTTTACATCGGGAGGAACACCTACAGCAGTAGCGCTGTGTACGAACGTACGACCTACACATATAAATGCAACACATCACCGTGTGATGGAACAGCTACCCTTGATATCATCCCCCCCCCCCCCAACCCCCCCCAAAGGGGTGGGGGGCAAAGGCTCTTCCCCCGACCCCCCCCATTGATTTCCCCCCTTTTTTCACAAAACCCCCGGGGGGGAATTAGGGAAAAAAAAAAAAAAA
>FN649741.1:7818392-7834910 GCA_000310025.1 Ectocarpus siliculosus
CCCCCCCCCCCCCCCCCCCCCCAAAGGGGTGCGGTGACAACATCTCTTCGCCAGCCGCACCCTATCGATTCACGCCTCTTTCACACAACACCCCTGCGGGAGAGTAAGGAAAGATAAAAAAATAATACAAAATGAAGTACTTCTCCCCACAGACGACATGGTCTATGTACCACACCCTAACGTTAACACAGGCCGAAACTGTCACAACTCCTGATCGCCGGGGGCACTGGTGAAAACACCCAACTACCGGGTAACGAAAGGTACCGCACCCCCTGCAAAAAAAACGCTTGATGCTTGGTTCATACGCTCGCATGTACCAACATGGACGTGATGTTCTAGACTTTATATAGATTATCCCTCGTCGTACACAAAAAAGACGTTCATGAAATACATGAGCGAACGCGGGAGCGCTCCTCGCACCCTCGCGTAAAGTCGGGATGGGAAGCGTTCACCATCCGGTTTCTGCATATATATGACGGAGCCCCCCCCCCTCCTCCGATTCATTCATTCACCCCGAGGGGAACAGAAGCGCCACATGGCATACACACAACTATAATAGCTACTATGATGTGTTGGGGATCAGGAATCCGCTACCTTGTACCAGGAAGACTGCTTACACCATGCCACAAGGAAATGTATGCTAATATGAAGCCGCTACTATGTACAAGGAATAGCTGCTCAGAACATGTAACGAAAATATACACTACATACAGACGCAAGCGCCGAAAATTCATGACTACTTTGACTACGACCCCCGTGGGTGAACGAAGACCAGCATGTGACTTCGCGTACAACTCTACACATGATACCCTTCGCGACGTGCGACATACGAAACGAAACGGCCAAGCGGTGGTGACAATCCACTGCCGGACACAAAATACTCTCACAGGGGCGGCGTGAACGTTGCGAGTACATACATGTAAGATTTTAGATGCGATGTATGAGCAACACGACCCCGGATCATTCTTCAAATCACGTTGCACTGCACACTATGCGTGCCCGGCACTCGTGTAGTCCTGGATATCCCAACCCTAAAAAGACCCCAACACACATACATACATACGTGGGAAATACAGCACGGAGGAAGGTACACCGACTATCATAGCCGCAAAACTTCACCCACCACATGGACTCAGGGGGAAATGAAGCACCGGGAACGGCAAAAGTTTGAACTAAGAAGGCTTGGAGGGCAGAGAACCCAGTTTTACAGCACGAGACGCATCATTCAACATACAACAAGAGAACGGCCGCTGTCGCCAAGCATTAGTCCACACAACATCGGTCTCCTCGCTTGCGCAGAACGAAACAAGGGGGGGCGGCAGAAGGAAAAACAATGTACCTCTACACGAATCCCACAATCGCTCGGAACACTTCTTCAGCTTCCAGCCCCACCACTCTCGCCAATACGCCGCCGCCCACATCCCGACCACCAGAGGCGTCGCCCCCTGCGCACTCCGCCCCTTGGCGCAGAACCTTTCCACCCACTACTCGGCTGTCCTCTTCTTCCCTCTCCGCTCGGACACGGCTCAAGACCAGCGGGCCTCTCCGTCGCCAGGCTCTGTCCGCGGGAGCTCTCCTCAGCAACCGCTTCAGGGGCTCCGCGGAACTGCTGCGGGTGACTACTACCTGCTCAGGGGTGCGCCCGAAGTTATCCTCAGCGGTTTCATCGGCGCCGCGCCTGAGAAGGAAGTCGATATCCGCGGCCGAGCTGTCCGTCGCCGGAGCCGCGGCGACGATGTGGAGAGGGGTCCGGCCGTGGCCATCGGCTGCGTTGACGTCCGCCCCCCTCTGTAAAAGCAGCGCCATTCTCGGGGTGTTGCTGCGCCGGAAGAAGGCGGCGATGTGCAGCGGCGTCAGGCCCACGTGAGAGTCCCGGTGTCCCGGCAGCCAGACCTGAGAGCTCCGAGCTTCGAGGTCAGCGCCGGCTCCCACGAGCGCCTCGATCACGCACGGCTTGCCGCGGTAGGCCGCCCAGTGGAGCGCGGTGAACCCGAACCCGTCGCAACTCTTAACGTCGGCACCGTGCTTCAGGAGCGCCCGCGTCATCGCCGCCTCTCTGCTGCTGCACGCCAGCTGAAGGGGCGAGAACTTGAGGCTGGACCCGTATCGGGCGCTGGGATCAGCCCCGGCCTTGAGCAGGGCCTCCGCGGCTACTGTATGGCCCGCTCTCACCGCCGCATGGAGCGGACACCGCCCCTGGCCGTCCGCTGCGCCCACGCTGGCCCCCCGGCGCAAGAGCGTGCAGACGGAGTGCCCGTCGCCTGCGGCGGCCGCGATGTGAAGAGGAGTTTCGCCGCAGCTGTCCTTCGCGTTAACGTCGGCTCCGGCGATCATCACGTCCCCGGCCAGCACGCGGTGCCCCCCCCGGAGGGCATAGTGCAGGGCGCTGCGGTTGTCGGAGTCGAGCAGCGAGACGCCCGCGCCCGCGAGCATGAGCACTCGCGCCACGGCCGTGTGGCCGCCCGCGATCGCTCGGTGCAGAGGCGACCTCCGGTCACTCCCCGTCACCGCGTTGACATCGCCGAGGCTCCCGGCCTCTAGCAAGGCCGACACGGTCTTGCTATTGCCACCCTGGACGGCCACGTCCAGCAGGCTGCGGCCGTCGCAGCCCTTCCAGCCCGCGCCCCCGTCAGCGCCGGCTCTGAGGAGCGTGGAGGCGAGGTGCTGGTTGCCCTCCGCGACGGCGTGCTCCAGGGGGGCTCGCAGCCACTCCGCCCATTGCGCGGGCGTCGCGTGTCTGGAGACCAGCTTGAACAGCTGCTCCTCCGTGCCGCCCAGGGCTGCCGTACGCTCGTCGAAATTTGCCATGTGCCTTCTCGGAGTTGTGCCCCCTCGATTTTTTTCTTGTACTGTACCAGTAGTCTCTAACCTGATTGGTCGCGGAATGTTCACGATCACAGGGCTCGCAGATTGACCTGTACGCCACGACACCAAACGCAAGCCAGACGGGAACGGTAAAGGGTAGTAACTGCCCAAGGGCGATAGCAAGATTGTATGGATACATGCACTGTAGTTGGTGGGAGAACAAAAGTGCAGTTCAGAACGGGGGCGAGCCTACGAAATCCCAAGCTCAATGGGACCGAGGTTTCCGCCTCTTATTTCGTCGCCACCGCCGTCGAGCGAACGTCATTTTTCATTGTATATATCAGAGTTTAGTGTGGGATCCACCGCTGAGCTGCTACTGTGTACCATCCATGTTTTCTATTTTTCGTGGCAAATTATTTTGGGCGTCTATCTGATCTTAGTTGTGGGCCCGTTCTGCGCAGCAAATGGCGGGTCTATGTACAATACAACAAACAGCAGTGGGCTCGAGAGAGAAAGATATCGCGACAGGTCCGCAAGATTCAGTCTTCCTTTAGCATGATTGCTGTCTAGACTAGGTATCGGACGTGCAAGAGACGAGACAGAGAGTAGTTGACAATTAGGTCCCGGGCACTAAAGACGGCCAACCATGGCTAGGCTAGTGGCGTGTGCCACAGCACGCCACATGCTCGCAATTGCGACTAATTACCCCGCGGCGAGCGCGCCCACCTTTCCCCTTTTTCTTGTGGGAAAGTAATCGTCTATTACTACATGTAGATAGACTATCCACCTGCTCAGCTTTCATGAAACCTCGAACGGTGTGGCTGGGCCCGCTACACTCACACGACATACACACCAGTATCGTTGTAGGGTGTGCCTTACGATCGCTGTCAAGAGGCTTCTGGAGAGGATGTCTGGGGTTTGTGTGGTGGGCAGAGGAGGACGGAGACCTACCGGTAACTGTTCTGAGAAGAATGTACTTCCTTTTTTTTACGTCTTGTAGAAATATGTACGACCCTGAGCATGTCAAATCAAGGAGGCAATCCTTGCCTGCGCTCCGTTGGAGATCAACATCGGCGAGTCGGTGAGCAAACGATACAGCGAAGGGATTCTGTCCCGAACGATCCTTACTACGGTTGGTTGTGGGACCCGGCCCGGAGTGTAGTGTCGTCTTGCTCGCAGCTTGTCACAAACAAACAAACTTTGTAACGGAAATTCCCGAAAATAGAATGGAAAGTACATGTACGCACTCAACATCCAAGCACCTTTCAGGAAGTTTGGCGGTTGGCATTGACCCTCACCTCCAGCGGTAACGCACCCTGTAAAGCGCACGTCCCTGAATCTACACGTTCAGCACTTGGGTACGGTTTGGTGGGACACGGCAGCAGTGGAGCAGTGGGGTACTCCTTTTCTCATGAGACGTTACGGGAAAAAGTTTTCCCCGAAGAAGATACCCAACGAACGGTTGGCAGGCCATATATCGGAATTCCGACCCAAGTCGCTTCCCAAAATAGCTGCCTACGAGGGGGCCTGTAACACTCACCATCGGTGGGGGCCAGAGACCCAGGGAGAAAGGTGGCGTGATAGAAGCGGACCGTGGCGCGTGTCTTTTGGCTGTCTGCTGTCGAGGGATGACCACTTCTGACCAGTGACGGCAGCAGGGTGGGGAGAGCGGTAGGCGGTTGAGGGGTGGTCTGCAGCTCAAGTAACGCCTCTGCAGATTAACACGCCGATATGACAGTCCCGAGCCTGTGGTCGCTGCTTGCTGCTTGCTGCTGCTGCCTTGTTGCTGCACTACAATACCGCTACCGCGCGCTCTTTGTTTGTCACGCCGACTCGAGCCTCGCACCCCCCCCCTCTGCCCACCTCATCGCAACTACTAACAGGTACGTGATGTGGAGGAATTTCCTCGTGATATGTATTCTCTGTGCAGAGCATTGTGGTCGGCTGCTCGAGAGACGTGAATTTACAAACAGCAGCTCTTGCCCCTGCGGACACAGCATATTTAGTCCGTAAGTCTGCACTGGCTCTGTGTCTTGTGGTCTACGGCTACCTCTTTGGATCACCGCCGAACCTTAGTCTACCCCCCCACAAAAGACCTAGGTTTGGGGCGATGCCGTGAGATGGTCCGCCAACCGCATGCAGGACCTACACAGCAGTAACTGGCTGTTTGCGAGACAGCAAGGAGCAGGGAGCGTGCATCGGTGCACCCACAGCAGTAAAGATGTGAAGTACCACAATGTAGACTGGAACAACAGCAGTGCGCTGTACAAGTAAAGTACTGCTGTAGACGATGTTATCATGTTATCATGTTCAAATGGCGTTCTCTCACAACATCCAGAGGATGACGATGCAGGATTATCTTTGTTGTCTACTCGGGAGCACTGTTGTAGTCAAAGCAAAATACGAGCCCCATGGTGGCTTCTATACGGTAGACCTCGGCATGGCACTGGCTGTAGTCCACCGCCGTGTGCATGTGGCTCTTCAGGTCATACCTACAATACTTGTCATGTTCAGGGAATCACAGCAGCAGCTAGTTGTAGTTTACGCACTTATTGTACTGATCGCCGATTCGACACAAAAAGCGCAGCTATGTAGCTGTCGTCTCTCTTCCTCTTCGCCCGAACAGGCCCTTAAGTTTACTAGTCTGGTACAGCTTTTTCGGCCGCCCTATGCAGACTACGTGTTACTGCCACTGTTGTAGGCTATCGGTATATCGAAAGATACGCTTGCCTGTCCCGATATCCTCATCTTTCACTTGGGCTTGCTTTCATGTTCTACTGCTGTAGACCGGCGACTGTATGATAGATGAGTGCACTCAACCCATTCGTTGCGTTCCCGCGGGGTTAAGGATACAAGGCAACCATGCGGTGGTCAAACAACTCGACATCGTAGGGAATACCACCGCTGTGCATACGCCTCCAATTTTCTTCTAGCAGAAAGCTTGATCAGCGTCGGGAACTATTATAACATTGCCGTGGGAAGGGGTACAAGTGCTTCCGCGTCAGTACCGACGGTTCTGCAGCAATCTTATGGTGGAGGAACGAGGAGCCGGGCCGAGAGCAACGATTGACAGCCAAGGGTTGGGTAGCGCTGTTGGTCCGACGACCGGGGGGCAGCAGGGATGCTACGAGCGTCTCCGAGGGGATGGCGGACCTACCCGTCACGTTTGCTTGATGGGGGTATCGGAGCGCGACGATGACGCCGTTGGAGAAGTGAGCCTTTCTTTCGGGAAGGTATCGAGTATCGAGCGGAACGCGAAGGTGAGAGAGATTAATTAACAGGGAAATTCATTGTGTTTGCGCGACGCCCCCTCTCTGGTTGGTGACTTCGACGTGCGGTAATAACAGCAGCAGCGAGCGGGTGCAGCAAGAGGTTGGTGTCTGGTTGTTTTTTGTACGCTTAAGGAGCTCACGTTCCTTCAAATCTCTGGTCTACCGATTCTCTGTTCTTGGAACAAAGAATTATCTGCTGCTTTTACTCTAGCGGGGTTTTGTCACGAGCAGCGTGTTGTGCTGTTGTTTTGGGCTGGCTTTCTTGTTGGGGAGAACGGCGTGGAGCGTCCACCCTCCTCTCTCTCTCGCTGTTTTGTTGCAGTCCAACCTGGCGAACTGCGGTGGTGGCTGCGAACACAGCTTGCTGCTAACACCACAAACAAGGAAACTACTCTCCCGTAGTTACATGGCTGCAATCACCAAACCTCCGTCGCGGGCAGCCTTGCGGTACTTTTAACTCGAGTGCCGGGACTGCTTTGGCCCTTACTAAGGAAACTCACGCCCCCAGGCATGGAACCCAAACATCCCTCTCCGAATGGCAGAACCGAGGCATTCGGGTAGTGACGTACGATGCAGTCGCAGATGCGACGGCTGCCCAAGCGGGTCTGGCGGCGGGACTCGCTCCTCGAATGGGCCGAACCGTGGCGGTTCATTTTTGCTCCCTGGTCCCTCCGAAGGTGATTTTTACACACTTGTATGAAGAGTATTTTTTGTCTTCCGTGTCGTCCGTGTCGTCCGTAAGAGTGACGTAGTACGCACATCGGGGCAAGCCGGGTGCCTGTTTGCTCTTATTTTCCACGCCACGCGACAACGAGCCGGGGATAGAGGCACCATTGCATTTTTCCCATTTAGTCCCAGCCAATCAGCGATACACGCATTCTTCAAGTACCACAACTTGTTTGAAAATGTTCGGACCACTCGGATGCAATATGAATATCCCAATGGTCCCTTTATCTCCGAAAAGGATGGTAGAAAAGCTTGCAATAGTAGTTTTTCGACACTACTGTTGTGCAGCGATGACGCGTCGTTTCCTCCTGGATCAAGCCCGCGAACGATGCACTCTCTATCATACCCCGATCACATCTACAGCATGACGCCGGTCTTTTGCCCCCCGACTGCAACACCCCCCCCGATATGACCACCCACGGAAATGATTGTAGCATCAGCAATCCTGACTGCTGACTATCGCCTAACTTTGCCCCATCGCGGACTTGTTCGACAAACCTCTCCTTGTACTCAGGTAATTAATTGACACTTCGGTTGTCGTATTTTTGTCTCTGTCACGGAATTTGATTTCAACAGCCGCGGGAAGGCTTGCGCTGTACTTCGGAAACCGCTGGCGTGGACGTTCCAGGCCTGACGTTAATCAAAGGGTTTGTTACAGAGGAGGAAGAAGGTTCCTTGCTGAAGCACTTCGTGCAGGGTGACGACGTCCGGTGGACAGGCCCTCTCAAGCGTCGAGTTCAGCATTTCGGGTGAGAGCATTCGCGTACGTATCGGAGGGGAAGGGTTTGATGGTCCTCTGCGGAAGGCTCGGGATACATAGAAGTATACACTTATTGATGGCGCCCGCACTACAGAACCTCTACTATGGTTTTGGCTGAGGCTGGGATTCTTCAGTAGTTCCTAGGTTATGTTGCGAATGGCCGCTACATAGGTTTTAGTTTAGGGGTTCTCAAGGAGGTGCAGAAGACGACTTTTGATGTTGACTAATTTTGAAATCAAATGCAAGAGCACCAGAAATTGCACAACAGACACACCAGACCAGTAGGAAGGCAGCGCGAACAACGGAAATCGTTGATTCCCGCACAGGGCGGCAGTAGAGGCTGCTCAAAACATGCATTTCACGCGTCTACCTCCACACGCCTCCTTTGAAATCAAGATAAAATTTTACACCATTCTAAATTCTAGTCAAACAAGGTCAGTTTTGAAGGTTAGGTTAGGCATTCTATTGTCTTCAGTAGAGGACATCATGAAGAGGCGTCGTGCGTGCTGGCACGTTCAGGTTTGCTACTGGAGCTGAAATATCGAAGGTCGCGGCAGCCTCTGAAAACAGTCCGAAATCTGCGCCGGCACCAAGCGGCATCCAACATTTGTCACAGCCGTGCTCGCCGCCACTGACTCCAATCCACTAACTGCGGGTTTACAGCAGCAGCTGATGCCACCAGCTACTGCTGACGACCCATGGTTCAGGGGTTTACTGTCCGCGGCGGTGAGCAAGGCTGTGACAAATGTTGGATGCCGCTTGGTTCCGGCGCAGATTTCGGACTGTTTTCAGAGGCTGCTGCGACCTTCGATATTTCAGCTCCAGCAGCAAACCTGAACGTACCAGCACGCACGATGCCTCTTCATGGTGTCCCCTACTGATGACAATAGAATGCGACACCTAACCCTGGCGGGAAGGTTGTTTTCTTTGTTTGTATCGGATTAAAGTATGGCAAAAAGAGCCAGCGTCACAACCCCTTTTCTGCACCTCCTCAACCGAGCTCACAAGGTGCTCAAGCTCTTATGATGGAAGATTTTGAGTTTTTCGAGACTAAATAATTTTTTTGAATTGCCAAGTTGTTAAGGGCGGGTGCTCGCTTTCAGGGCAATTCGCGTGGGTTACGACCATATACCGCTGCCTCGGATTTGTGGTGTGCGTTGTTCTGCCTCTCGTAGTGGTACCGTTTTCCTGTCAGCGTGCCCTCTTTCCTGTTTCTCCAATCGCTCGATTGTTGCAATGGAGTTCTACGGTGCGCGGCGTTTCCGTCCCATTTCGGCACCCCTCCCCCTCCGGTGAGACCGACCGTTATTGCTTGCCGTGTGCTGCTGAGATGAATCGATATCTTGTCGAGGACGTTGTAGGCAAAATCGACAAAAGTATCCACAGCAGAAGCTTGTGCGTTGGTTTCCTTTGTCGTGTCAGGCGGGTCTTCGACTACCACACAAGGCATGTGGACTTCGATGCCCCCGCCCCGCCGCTGCCGGAGTGCCTGACGGACGTCGTGAGGGAGATGGGGGATCGAGGTCTCAAGCCGTCGGACCCGGATCAGTTGACCCTGAACGAGTACAAGCCGTGAGTGGCGGAAAAATGAGAAAGCCTGACGGAATCGTCTTCTGGCTTTCTGCTATTTTGGCACCACAAGCCAACAGGTTTCATATTTATTGTCCTTGTAAGCATAATGCTCGTAGATCAATCGCCCGGAAGACCACCGCGTTTAAGGTGTGCTTATGCAGGTGTATGTCACCGTCCGTTCTTTGTAGCAAAGGAGGCCGGAGCGTGTGTTTCAACGTCATTCGGCTGGATTCCGCGGGAAGTCTGTGCGGTTGTGACGACCTTGAGCTTTCCCCCTCTGCAACCCACATAAGGCTGACACGAGTTGCCACTCACCACACATGGAAAGGGTCGCATTATCCGGCTTTGTTCTGCGGTTGCTGTCGATCATCGAGGAGACCTAACCCCAGAACCTAATGCTCGCCCACGGTATTACCCATCCGCCTCCCGCACAGAAGATAAAAATAGTGCGTGAACATCGCTTTCGTTTGTTCGGCAGCGATAAGGGATTCCGGCTGCCGCTTGCACCTCTCCATTTGCCGCCAAACCGCCTGCGTTTTTCTTTTGTTCCCCAGGGGGCAAGGGATATCTCCCCACGTGGACACCCACTCGGCGTTCGAAGACGGCTTGGCTTCGCTTTCTCTCGGCAGCGGTAAGTGCCAAGTGTCATGTGTCAAGTGTCAATCTCTTCCTTGAAACGCACTGGCATGCTTTGTCGGAGAATAAGTAGCCCAGGCCTTCGTAGACACGGTTAGGTGTAGAGGGCGACGCACTGCAGGAGGAAGGCGGAGAAAAAATTACTGTGTAGGATTTTTCTCCGTTGTGACTCGGAGTGATGCGTCCGAAAACATGGAGAAACTCAAACTTGTGCAGATGGATGTCTGGAGTAGATGGGATGGCAAACATGCATGCACTGTGTTCGTTAGGTACAGTACTGTATGCTTGCAGTAGTGCCACCCATCTTGTGGGATGCGGCGGCGGGGCAATGTCCCACCGCTTGCTCTCGAGTGTATTTACTAGCTGTGTCTCTTCTTGGTGCCGACACGGAAAGAAGGTACCAGGGTTAGCGTCAGGGAAGGTGCTTGTTCGAGATTTTATTGGGGAAAAATGTCTGACTGTTACTTAGAAGGGCGACTATTTGGTGGGGGACACAAGTTGCGTAGCTTGCGCGAAAGCACTCGCCTTGTGCTCGCCCCCAAAACCTGGAAACATTTCAATCCCCTCCACGTGCGTACGCCTGCCGACTTTGTTTTCTTCGTTTCCCAGCAACGTATGACCTGAGTGTTTCTTTTTTGAGCTCTTTGTTGTCGACGCCGTCACCCCAACACAGACAACTGTCCTAATATCAACGATGCCGTCATTTTTTCTATCGAAAGTTAAACTTGTTACTCCTACTGACGGCAACAAGCCCGTTCTACCTACCTACGCAGGCTGCGTGATGGACATGCGGCATCCGGACGGTGTGCGCGTGAAAAACTTGTACCTCCCGCGAGGCTCGTTGCTTGTTATGGAGGGTCCCGCGCGATACGAATGGTCCCACGGGATCGCCAGCCGCAAAACTGACATGGTACATGCGGTGTATTGTCTCCGAATCCAGTCCTACCCCCACCTATACTCCCTCCGCTGTATGCCACGATGCGTCGATGATTGTAAGGTTGAGCCGTTTAGCGCCGTGTGTGGTTGAGGAAGCCGGCGACAATGCACGTGGTGTGTTGCCATTGCGTCTATTTTGTGTATGAAGCCGAAGTGGGAGCAATTGGCGAGTTGTCCTTCCTGGTTGAATGCTGGATGGCACCGCAAGCCGTTCTTCCTCAACTGCGCGCTGTTGAGCGGTAACCAATTTCGGAGCCTGACGCCTCCCCCCCTCGCTCCTCCATGTTCTCTTGACGTCGTTGATTGCCACACATTTCTCAGGTTGACGGAGTGCTGACGAGGCGGGCGACGCGTATTTCGTTCACGTTCAGGCGCGTGCGAGACCCGGCGGTGGCGTGCGGGTGCGACTTCGCTAAGAGCTGCGATCGGGAGACGCCTGTGGCCACCGCCACCTTTCTCAAGAAAGGGTGACCCTAAGGGATAGGCATTTTGAACGGAAACCAGCACGCTACCGGGCGTTGAGATGCCGACCCGATGCAACCGTGATAACAGCAGTGGCCATGTCCTCTTGTGTCGCCCCCCGGGAGGCAAGCCACCTACCTCCCGAAGGGGAGCCTTGCAAATAGTACGATATATTGGTGGTGTAGAGGATTTCCTTTGAAGATTTTTCACGGAACAACAACAACAGCAGGTATCGTTAGCTGAGGGAATGTCTGTTGTCTTGAGATGCAGGCCCTTCGTCGGTAACAACGGAGGGTTTTGGGTTTCCACCTGCCGGGCTCATTCTGCGCCAAGCGTAGAATGCCGCGGGGTATTGGGGGAGTCTTCAGGGAAGAACTGCTGCTGCTGTTGTTTACGAACTCAGACTATACGCTGTGTTTGTGCTGTGTTCCTTCGTGCGGACGGTGCATTGTAGATTCGGACACGTGACACAGATCGGCTTCCGCCAGTATGCATAAGGGATGGTTCTTCGGACTTGGGTGGCTGTGTGTGAAATATGCTTATTCTCGAGTTGTTGCCACAAAAGAAAGGCAGCTCGGCGGCATTTTCACGCTACGACAAGAAGAAGAAGAGGTTTTCATTCCATGCTGTTGCTGGGATGCTGTGTTGGCCTGTGATCACGGAAGGCTCCCACCAACTCCCACGTTGCTAGCTGGACCGTTACTCTTGATTGAGCAGCGTGTAACGTGGTTTTTAATGTGAAGACAACCACAACAGACTAGCAGCTGAGTAGATGGGACCAAAACACAAAACGCACACCAGCATGCATCATCGACGGTGGAGACGGGACGGCACCGACCGGCGATTGGCCGATGAAATGCATGCAACAATACGCATGCCTACTGCTGCATGCAGTCTTCGATATTTATTTGATGGTGAAGAGGAGAAGGGCCCTAGACTAGGGATATGACCACCTAGAGACTACACCATACATACCCATGTACTGCACGATGATGGCGGGGTTGTTCGTGTGCGAGAACAACCGCCCCTCCCGAAGTAATCCAGGTGATATGGAATTTCGGTGATGGAGGCAATTGCTTGCTCGAATAATCATCACCGCAGACGAAAAGTCGACGATCAGATGGCAGCCCTGGGCAGCCTCGAAATAACTGAAAAATGATCTCCTTTTTTTCCTTGCAAGTGCAATTTTTGCAAAATCTCCGCCGTCAAATGTCCTGTCTGCGGTAGAAGTATCTACCATACACGCTCAATGAAGGTGTGAATGCCCACCCTTGCTGTGTAGAGCGGACACAACGTGGCGAGTCTCCAGCAAGAGAGGAAAATACGGTCTTTTGTGTTGTTGCTCCCGAGACAAAGATACATGTGAAGCGTGAGAGAAAACAGAGATAAGCCTGTTATCGGCCGAGCCATGTACACAGACGGAGCATGGTCCCGCCGCTCGAACAAGCTGGTGGGGCTGCACCTCTCTCTCTTGCGCCGGAAAGCTTGCAGTCGTTTGCACCAGCCGTGAAATACCGTCTACCGTGTTTTTGCGTGCCGGGCTGGATGGGATATATATGGGATACAGGATTTGGAATGATGTGGCAATATCCCGAAACGACAGTGGGCCAGGGGGGGCACAGAAACACTAGCTGCGGATCCCCCTCAAGTGAGAGAGCCAGGCAGCAGGCCTGCCCACAGGACAGAGAGGTTACGACAAGGATCGGCCGGGGCAGAAGCTGAAGTTCAAGGAAGATATAACTACTCAGATGCAAAATGGTGAGTCCAGGGTTGCGGTTGTGCCCCTGCTGGTTGGTGCTGCCAGGGCACGTTGCTTGGGGGCGTTCAAGACCACACTCGATTTTTGGGAGCGAGATTCGAACGACCGAAGGGATCACAGAAATTGACCTGAAAACTAGGACGCCATCTGCTGCGGCATATCACGGTGCTAGCGCTGTCCTCGATAGCTGGAGAAGGCGACGACGGCCCCTCGGACGCCGAAAGCGTTACGCCCGCGCGTGTGCGAGTCGTGCGCTGCTGTCGTCTTGCAGAGGGCCTCGAGAGGCTCGGGGTTGGGGGTTGGTTGTTGCCTCTGCTATCTTTTTCTTGGAAAGCCACCTTGCCGTATATCCCGACTCTCCTCTCAAACTTGTTTTTCGGTGCCCGAGCCAGCAAAGCGACGTCATCTTTATACACCGCCTAGAACAACCCCCTGCATCACCCCGACTACGCTCTCCGAAAGGCCACGCACTGCTCTCCCGCAACGCGCGGGAGGGTGTGGATCTCTCGCTGTGTCTCGCGCAGCACCTTTTGTCTACGGAAGGACCGAACAGTATTGTTTGTCGGCTTTCCGAACAGCACCGAGGATTCTCAGCCGCGCAAAACTCTGGTGCCGCTGCTGTTGCCAGACTTGGGCGGGGCCGGACCTCAATTTTGTTTGAGAGCCCGCTTTCGAAAATTGCCGGGCCGTTGTACACGCACCTCCCACCACCCAACGTGCCTAGCTCGCGTGCTTCCCCTGCGCTAGGCCCCGGCCGGGGGACGGAGGCTGCTCCGTTTGTTGGAGAAGTAGAGTTTTTATCGATGAGTTACCGAGTTGCTCCGCCGTACAGATAGCACCATCCACCCAACTCCAAACCCACGCGGAAATTTGTATTTTCTCAAATCTGTCTGTTGTTGTGCAAGGAAAGGGTAGAGACCGTCCTCCCGCAGGGGGGCCTGTTTTTCAGCTCCGGGTACCGCAAGGACAAACTCTATGGTGACATGTCCCCGCTGCGTCAAGGGAGAGAAGGTCTTGCAGGCTGGGTACTTGTTATTATAGCATTTCAGTCTCCCTTTGGTTTCATCTCCTAAGAAGGTTTGTGGGGGGCGGAGAGAGAGACGAATATATCTTGATCTTGCTTCGGTGGCGGGTGTTTTGCCGTCGGTTCCGCTGAGAACGACGACCGTTGGTCAAGAGTCAAGACCAGCATCTGCTCCGTGTAAATAATTGACATGTTCGATTCGATAGGAACAGACCATGGTCATCGAAACAGGCCGCCTTCTTTATTTTGTTCACGCGCGCTCTTCGTATTCTCAAGCAGCGGCCTCTTGCCACCAGCTTGTTGTTGCTGTTAACCCTGCAAATAACAATAACCTTGTTCTTACGAGTTATTAACGGCAGCAGTGTTGCGTGTCGTTCCACCTATAGCAGTCATCTTCACGCCCGCCCGCCCACCCACCCGCCGGTGCGTTAAAAATTGTGCCGCTGGCGGGGTGTTGTTGGAACGTTGGTGCTCCGTTGTCAGTATCCATCGTACATATACATATATTTACCACTCCATTTTTGTTTGTCTTTTAAATTTTGAAATGTGTAGGGTGGCATCGGTGGACAAAACAGTTACCGGCCGGGGCCTCTATGTTTTTTTTCGCCGACAGCAGCAGCAGCTCTGCAGACATGCCTTTTCCCGATATATCCCCCGCCCCTCCCACACCGAATTTTCACACTCGCGCGATGAGCGCCCAAAATATCTACTTGTTACTTGTACAACCCTTCCACTCTCCTCCCGCCCCCTCCCCCCCCTCCCCCCCACCGCCTCCGCACAGGCTCCAAGTACGTCCCGCCGCACCTAAGGGGTGGTGGGGGCGAAGAAGGACCAGGTCCCGCTGTCGTCCAGCCTGCGGGGATCCCTGGGGGACCGGGAGGACCAGTCCCTGTGCAAGGCGCCCCTCAACCCACCGGCGCTTGGGCTCCGCGGCCGGGGGCCGGCGGCTACCAGGGCGGCGGGGGGGGGTACCAGGGGGGCGGGGGAGGCGGGTATGATCCCGGAGGAGGTGGGGGGTACGGTGGCGGCGGCGGCGGCGGCCACGACCGTGGAGGTTACGGAGGCGGCGGCGGGGGATACCACGGCGGGGGCGGTGGGGGATACCAAGGAGGCGGCGGCGGGGGATACCATGGCGGGGGTGGCGGGAGGAAGTGAGTCATGTGTGTCGTGCCGGGCGGGGGTAGCGGGGGCGGGGGCGGTTAGCCGGTGTGGTTGCTCTAGCGTTCCTCGAGGTTTCTTCTCGAGATAAGCATTTCTAGGAATGCAACGGCAGCTGGATGAATCTGCCGGTCGGGCACCCTAAAAACAGCGACCGTCGGTGTTTGTTTCCATTCCAAATCTTATTGTTTCCCCACGAGGCTTGCCTTGTAGTATATCACTCTCGCATGATGTCGCAGATCGCGCTTGAGTTTGTTGGATATGGATACGACACACGTCTTCACGCACGCGTAGACGTTCGCTCATGTCTAAGGCGTGCGGTATGAGTTCTCGATGGTGGGAGTCTGCTACAGCAGTTGGCGTTTCAACAAGTGGCTGGTAGTTGTGTTGCAAGTAGCATACTTGACGTTTCCTGAGAACATTACACACAACCAGGGATTTACCGTTCTTGTCTAGGAAAGCGCTCAAGAGTTGGAGGCAGGGCATGGCTCTATTGTACTATAATAGTGCAGCAGGCTAGGGTTAGGGTTAGTGGTGATGATGTGGTTATGATTTCTTCCTACCCCCTGATATCTAGGAATAGATAGTCAATAGGAATCGTACTTGCTTTTTTTGTGGTTTTCGGGAAAGACGTGTGACATGCAGATCTTTTGTATGGGGTGTGTTTATTTAATTAATTAATTGTTTTTGGTTTGGGGAATGTTTTTTGGTTTTGGGGAGACGTATAATGTTGTGATGTGGGTGTGTTTATTCTTATTAATTTTTTTTCAGGTTTGGGGAGGGTGAGCCAGGATACGCGAGAACATACCGCGATAACAAGTAACAGGAGGTAGGAGGACAGTAATACAGCTGTGGTGTTCCATCGCTGGATATATGTAGTAGCTACTGTACGTGTTGACGTTTGGTGCGCAAGGTTGGGGTTTTGTACACGTGCCCGCTGTTTAATAGAGCATCGGGCGCGGGGCTCAAGCCGTACTTGGACAATGCGTTGCACTAAATATTGTACTTTTTTCTTGCGCCAAGAGTTCGTGTACCAATATAGATATGATTATGGCCGTTGTGATATTTTTGCGTCCAGCTCAAGTTTACATGTCATGGCAGACTCCCATTAACGTTGGCGCACCATGGGCATCGCCATTGACTTGAAGCACGCCCGTCATAACACTTCCAGTAGTGTAGTGGCACTGTGCGTCAATGGACCCACACTCAGCCCCCCCCCCCCCCCCCCCCCTTGAAAATTTTCTGCCAAACCACCCCCCCGGGAAAGGGGAAAACCCCCCCCCGCCCCCCCCAACCCCCCCCGGAAAAAACGGGGAAGGGGGGGGGGGGGAACCCCGGGGGGAAGAAAAAAACCCCAAAGGGTTCCCCGGGAAAAAAAAAAAAAACCCCCCCTTGGAAAAAACATTTT
>FN649741.1:7835010-7862459 GCA_000310025.1 Ectocarpus siliculosus
CCCCCCCCCCCCCCCCCCCCCCCCCCCCCCCTTTGCATATTTTCTGCCAATCAACTCAGGTGGGACAGGGGAGACTTTCGCCCGGCCCCGCGCAACTCCCGTTGGAATGACGGGGGAGGGGGGGGGGGGGGACGCGGGGGCGGAGGCATAAACGCCAAAGGGTTCCACGGGAACATGAACGAAGACCTGCGCTTGGAGAAGCAGCTTTTCAACACCACGGAACACGCCTCCCAGGGCATCAACTTCGACCGGGTACGTGAATACCTTTTATTTTATTTTTCTTAGTATGACCCAACGAATTCATCTCTTTCTGTTGAAAAGAGGCCAAGATAGATTAGCAGTGAGTCCATAGCGTCAGTGGAGGCTACCTGTGCGTTTCTAAGCGTCACTTGTTTCTCGACTTCTGGTTCCGGTTCGCGCGATCGATCCGGCCACGCCGGTTCGCTGGTTTATGTTCTTCGTTGGGCTGTTCTGTGAGAAACATGAGAACTACTTCGGACCAAGCAAAAAGTCTTTCGACGAAACAACCAAGGCGAAAAGTACAAAAGTCGGCCCGTTGTGCGTCCCCCGCCGTCAAAGCCAAACGAGCAACTTGCACGAGCACGCTTGTGGGGACGTCGGCATTTTTTTTTGCGCAAATAACAGAAAAACCCCAAGTTGTGCACGGACAACCGGACAACCGCCCAGCAGGGTGTGTTTTAGCGATGAAGCAATCATGTCAAGTACGAATGAACGGCTAGTGTTTTACAGCAGTATTCTAGATATCGCGTTTGTGCGCTGCCGTCCTCTTGGGGTAGTACATTGTAGAGATACAAGAAGCGTGATGCGTGTGGCTCCCCTGGCGTCAGTCGCAGGCGAAAAAGAGAGACTGGTATTTTGCGTATATAGGCGTTTTGTGCGTTGAGCTTACGCCTCTCGTTTCCCATCCGTATTTTCTCCATCCGTTCACCAGAAAATTCTCGCGGGCTCTCATTTTCCAGGATGTTCTCGATAGCTGACAGAAAAGTTTTTCCATTTCTGTTGAAGTTGGAGTTTCCCCGTGCTATTATTGTCTTTTCGCGTTATCGGCCGCTCGCGGAAACCGGACAGCGTCATCATGAGCTCAGTTATGTCGTAACGCAGAAACGACTTCTCGCGCCACTGCCGAAGAGGACAGCGTTATATGTTAGTCTCGTTGTGGCTGAAATGATCTTTGTATCTACGCGGTTCGTGATTTGGGTCGGCCCTCTTTCTCGCCGGAAGTTGCTCGTCTCAGTAGTGACACATATGTTCCTCCGGGCATAATTTTTACTTGGAAGTAGGGTTGAACGCCGCAGTCGGCTCTGCCCGCTCTGCACTGAGTTGGTCTCTATCTTCTCAACGAGCAAACGCTTGGGTGAAACACGCAGCTATGACGGTGAGTGAGGGAGTGAGGCCTGTTCCTCTCCTCTCAAATAGAAGACCCTCTCATGGACTCGGCGCCCTTGCACCTATTTTCCCCTCTTGTGGTGTGTTTTTGTGCTGTTTCGTTAACCCGCATTTGCGCACAGATTTTCGGGGTATTTATTGCGTTTCCAAGCGTTATCCGTATCTCCCATGTTAATCGAAAGTCTCTCCCCACTCTTGTCGCACACCACATCTTCCCCTCCCCATGTATACAGCAATGGTCCACCTGTACGGTAGCAGTCGTGATCTATACTTCTACCTCGCTACACGAGCGCTGTTGCGTCTTAACCTTTTTTTGTGTGACGCCACGCAGCGCAAGTTGCTATTTTTTGTTTACCGGGTGATACAGTACGACTCGAGGGAGGACTTGTAGCATACGCACCCCTTCGTTCCGCGTCGAAACGATTTACAATTGTTAGTAAACTGCTGCTTCCTGCGCATGAAAGTAGAGTATTACTGCTCTCGTGTCTTGGCGTTGGCCTATTGAGCGGGGCGGCGAAAGCCGCCAAACAGCTTGCACCGATCCTGTATCTATCCGTCTATCATACCACGGGAATGCGATGAGCAACCGCGATCTTGGAATGGAGCGGTTTTGCTAGGCGGTTAAACCACAAGACGTTGTATTCTATGTAACACACAAGTCCTATATTTATCTCTTGGTTTGCCTCCGCCCCACCTCACTGACCCTATTGCTTTCACACGTACACGCGCTCTCAGTCGCACTTGTGAGACTGGCGTCCGATCATTGGTCAGACGGTTAGTAACGCAGTCGACGCAAACAAGTATTTCAAATATACACTCACACGTACCCACTACTTGACATGTATGGATTCGTTGCTAATCTATCTTAGACTCTTCTCAAAGATAGAGATGGATTCGTTGGGTCATATTAAGAAAAAATAGCACACACACACAGGCGCGCACGCGTATGTACTGCTGTGTCTAACACCGCTTTTTTTTTTTTTTTTATGGACCACCAGTACGACGACATTCCGGTGGAGACCTCCGGGGAGAACGTGCCCGAGCCCATCGACAGCTTCGAGCTGGACATGCTCGGCGAGGACCTCATGCGCACCACCAACCTCTGCGGCTACACCAAGCCCACGCCCGTGCAGAAGTACTCGATCCCCATCGGGATTTCCAACCGCGACCTGATGGCGTGCGCGCAGACGGGGTCCGGGAAGACCGCCGGTTTCCTTTTCCCCACCCTCATCTCTCTGCTCAGGCGCGGGGGACCCCAGGTGGGTGCTTTTGGCGGTGTCAGGCGCAGGTTTCTGCGTTGTAGTTTTGCCGATGGCGGTGTAGGTCCGTGTTTTCGGCGGCGTCAAGCGCAGGTTTCTGCGGTGTATTGTAGTTTTGCCCATGGCGGTGTAGGTCCGTGTTCTTGGCGGTTTCAAAGCGCAGGTTCTGCGGTGTAGTGTCGCTGATGGCAATATAGGTCCGTGTTTTTGGCGGTTTCAAGCACACGTTCCTCTGTGTAGGTTTGCCGATGGCGATGTAGGCCCCATGTTCGTGTTTTGGCTGTTTCGAGTGCAGGTTCTGCTGTGAACACAACAACTGACACACAGAACAGGCACCGTTTGTTGAAACTGTCTCTCACGCCCTTCCTTCTCTTGGTCCTCCATCTTGTCTCCGACACAAATCGATGCGATGCGATGCGGCGCGACACGGCACGACTCGACACGATACAGTACCCGAACGATGGTCGAAGGAAGTCTTACCCGGTGGCTCTAGTGCTGGCGCCTACGCGCGAACTGGCGTCCCAGATCTATGACGAGGCTCGCCGGTTCTGCTACCGCACGGGTATCGCGCCTGTCGTCATCTACGGCGGCGCCGACGTCCGTTCGCAGGTCAGCGGTCACTTTGATTTTTGTTGTTGGTTTCAGTTTTTGTCCTTCTTCGTTGCTTGCGTTGGCAAAAGATGATGGATGATCGATCGTCGCAGATACAGAGTTGGTTCCTCCTGCGAGTGCACACACTCGGATTGTTTGGTTTTCTTTGTTTATCTTCCTTTCTTATCTCTTGTTTTGTTTTGTTCACTATTAATACCACGTTTTTTTCCTTCACACTTCCGATAAACACCAGAACCAATCAACTCAGCGGAGTAACGAAGGGATCCAGACTAATCATCCCAAACGCGGTTGCTTTTCCTACTTCATTTCTTGTCTTGTTTTGTTTGCTTCGCCCCCAGAGACAGTGCGTACGGACACCATGCCACGATGCTTCCCATGTTAGCCTTAACCCTTTCCTTCGACCGCACGCCGTCTCCACCCCTACTGTATTATGACAGTTCCGCGAGCTGGAGAGGGGATGCGACCTTCTCGTTGCCACCCCCGGGCGGCTGGTTGACCTCCTCGAGCGCGGGCGCATCTCTCTGGCATGCATCCAGTTCCTGGTGCTGGACGAGGCCGACCGCATGCTCGACATGGGTTTCGAGCCCCAGATCCGCCGTATCGTGGAGGTAGGAGGAAGCTTTTTTATGCTCTTTTATTCTTGGTTTTGTGTTTTCTAAACACGGAGTGAGGTCTTGTGTTGTGGTGTGTCATTCATTTACCTGTATCTGTCTGTCTTCTCTCTCCCTCCCTCTCTCTCTTGATACGAAGGCGAAGGCAAGCATAGCGGATATAGACTTGGTTTGGTTTGGTTTACACTCCCGACCAAGAGATGGAATAGGCCGGCCTTCTACCTTGTACCATCACCTGGCCTACACGGTCTGTATTCAGAGCAGTATACGAGACAATTTGAATATTTTAGTCCTTCTCGCGGTTTCAGCGGCAATCTACAGGGCGACCGGTCTTGCTCACGCGGCGTTGTTGTACAGGGACTACTTATACTGCTGTGCTTACCTCACGTCCCATTCGATCTGTTGTGTGCGTTTGTTTTTTTAGGAAGAAGACATGACCCGTGTTGGTGAGAGGCAGACGTTCATGTTCTCGGCGACCTTCCCTCGGGAGATCCAGCAGCTGGCGGCTGACTTCATGACCGACTACATCTTCCTCGCGGTCGGCCGCGTCGGCTCTGCCTCCAAGGACGTTACCCAGACGGTAAGCGTTGGCGTCATCGCACGAGTGCATTTGCGTGCTTGGCTTATCATTTCCTCTGCTGCTCTGCTGCTCTGCTGCGCCTATCGCAGTGTTAGTGTTTGCTTGGCCATGGTGGTTTGGCACTCTATAACGATACAAGAAAAATGACACTTCCAAAAGCGTTCTTCTTGTTGAAGATACCGTAGCTACAGTATTGCGCACAGTTTTGTTGCTGCTGCCTGCGGTTTCGTATTATTTGGGGTTGTATTTTTCCCAGCGGAACCTTCCCCCAAGCACTGCTGTCACTGGGACCCTTCCCCAATGGCCTACCCGCTGGCCTTATACCCCTTGGACGGAATAATATGGTATACTTCGAAGTACTTACGCATATCTCTTGACAATCCTGCGTGACCCCAAACGACAGGTGGAGTACGTGGACCAGAACCAGAAGTTCCCCATGCTGCTGCGCACCCTGAACAACCTCGAGGCTACCGGTTTGGTGCTGGTCTTCACGGAGACGAAGCGCAACGCTGACTACTTGGAGTACCAGCTCTCCGATCAAGGGTACCCGGCGAGCTCCATCCACGGCGACAAGACGCAGAGAGAGAGGGAGGACGCGCTGCGGCTGTTCAAGACCGGCACTACCCCTATCCTGGTGGCCACCGATGTCGCGGCTCGCGGTCTGGACATCAACAACGTGACGCAGGTGTGCTTTGTGTGTCTTTGCATCGACCGCGCTACTGCTGTAAACCGGCTGACAAATGCAAACACGTCAGTCTCAGTGCAGTTGAAACAGGGAATGTCGGCATGGGATGTGTTGTGTAACTGGTACGTTGTTGTAGCCGGCCGATCAATGACAAGACGCCAGTCTCCGTGCGCCTGCACACGGAAAACACTGTTTTGTGTGTGTCGTGCGATTTGGTAGCCGTTGAATAATTGCAAGCTAGGCTGTCTTATGCGCGTACGGGGACCCCTTCCCACCCCCTCCCTACCCCGACGGCAACCTTTTTGTGGTACACCTCCTGGTCGCGTGGCAAATATCGTAAAGGGTTATTAGTTGCGAGTTCACGCCCACTTCCCACTGCCCCTGACGATGGCCCTCCTCCCTGCTCCTGCTGCGTGGCGCTCCATTCTTGCGTGATGTTCCCAGGTGATCAACTACGACCTTCCCACCAATATCGATGACTACGTGCACCGCATCGGTCGAACGGGCCGCGTGGGCAACGTGGGTAACGCGCTCTCCTTCATGAACGAGAAGAACAGGAACGTTGCTAGGGAGCTGTACGAGGTGAGTCAAGTCGACAGTCGTCATGGGGGACCAATCGGCGTGTGCCTTTATTGTCGTCGTTGCTTGCTGTTTTATTTTCATACCGTGCATCACCCCCAACCCTTTTTTGATGTCACCTCTGTGCTCTCTTTCGTACACCATACCATACCATACCATACCCGCCCTGGATGGATCCCCACTAAAATTGAATCCCCCTTTACTCTTATGTTTTCCGCTGTTTCCGTGTGTCGTGCCTCGGATTTCTTTGTGAAGCAACAAGAACGTATCACATAATACAGATCTCTCTGAACGAGTGTGCCGGACCTCTTTTGATGGAACAGCAACAACAACAACAATGCGCTTCACGTGTCTGTCTGTCTGTCTGTCTGTCTACACAGATGCTCGGCGAGAACCAGCAGGAGTGCCCGCAGTGGCTCGCTTCCATGGCCATGTACGGCGGCGGCGGCGGAGGGGGCGGCGGCGGGCGCCGCACCCGCGGGGGCTCCAAGGGCGGCCGCAACTTCGGCGCCAGGGACTTCCGGAAGGACGGCGGCGGTGGGGGAGGTGCGTAGGTATTGGACCCATTCGTTTATTCTGGCGCCAGTTGTACACATACTCTCGGTGTGTGTGTGTTTGACGTATGTATGTCAGCCGGGGGGGTCACGCGGGACGAAGTGCACAGAGCGGATTGTTGTATGGAGTGCCGGAAAACAAGAGGGTGCGGAAAGTTGTTTGGTTTCACGCTGCAAATGCGTGGTAGATTGGATGGCCTCTCAGTTGTGTTGTTGAATGTCGATGGCGTTAGCCGCTGTCGCAGCCGCCTTGGCCGCTTCTCGCTTCTTCTGCAGGTCCCGCATGAGGCCTCACGTCCGAGCATACGGTATGCTGACGAACTTGTTATTTTGTTTTGTTTTTGATGCACGCTTGCAGGTCACGGCGGCGGAAGCAGGGGTGGAGGAGGCAGCGGAGGTGGCGGGGGCGGCGGCGGGGGCGGAGGATACGGTGGTGGGGGAGGGTACGGCGGCGGCGGCGGGGGAGGCTACGGCGGCGGGTACGGCGGCGGCAGCTACGGGGGATCCCGCGGCGGCGGCGGCGGCAGCTACGCCGGAACGGACGCGTGGTAAGCGGACCCCGCCCTACGCTTGCTGCCGCTGTTGGTTCGCTTACTTGACCAGCTTTGTCAAGGTTGTCGTCTCGCTGTGGTGAATGAGCGGGTGGTCTTCGTTGTCGTTAGTGTCTCGAGAGCGAGCGAGCGTGGATGATGGATCGATAAGTCCCTCGAGTCGGTGGTGGCCAAGGGCCTTTCCCCTGCCCGCCGTCGCCGAGCAAGTTACGGACTGTCGCCCAAACAAGCGGCACGCACGCACCAAGGCACGACACAGGGCAGGGCAGGGCAAGAGCAAGCCAGGACGGGCGGCGTTTTGGGAGGTGGAAGGGACGCGTACTCCTACTACCCTTAGCCCATTGCAGTACAGCGTTATGTGGGGTCGGATCGGGTAGTCTTTTGGGGGGGGGGGGGGGGGCGGGGGGGCGAGGGCGGTTGTTCTACCTTCACCAGTGTGCTGTGTTCCTACCTTCACCGGTGTGCGGTGTTCTACCTTCAGGGAGTGTGCAGGCTGTCTGCAGCGGAGGGAGTCGGCTGTTCTAGAATGGAGCGTGGCGTTGGATGGTGTGGGGCACGGCACGGGGGAGATAATACCATGGTACAGGGGACGGTAGACCCGGGGCGCAGCACGTTTTTCCCCATACGTCGAGGCGGGCAAAAAACGCGAGGGAATAAAGGGTTTACTTTCTTGCGTGTTTTGCAGGAGTTAGTGCGAGGGGGGTTGTTGTTGCGCAAGGCAAGGGTTGGCGGAATTACCGTCTTTCGTCGCCAGGATCTGGGGGTGTTTTTTGGCGACTTTTTTGCGTCCTTCCTTTATTTTTTTTGTTACTGTTTTTGTGAGGTTTATTTAGGTATGCCAGACGTGAGAAATACTAGCATGGTTGGCACTTTTGCACTTGAGGAGACTGCTTTTGCCTCTGTATCGTGTCTCTCTTGTTGGTTACCAAGGCATGAAGTGACACTGCTGTGAATTGTCGAAAGAGAGCAAGAGCTAGAGGTGGTTCGAAGGGTGATTCACTTAAAACCTGTCAAGATTGATCCGAAGAATGATCGGGACTTGCGTGTGGGGCAGCTTAGCGCCTTTTCCTACACATGAGAGTCTGGGAAAAAGGATAGGGGGATGATGCAAAGAGATTTGCGGGGTGGGCGTCGGTATCACGACGGCCATCTCGGGGATTCAATTATCGAATTATCGAGGGGTTTGTTTTAGTATATTGGTATCAATCAACAGAGTCACAGGCTACGGGCCTGCGACTCCCGGCTCGCGCTTGGATTGCGGAGAGCGGGGGGATTGCGCAGTGTCGGAGCGGGCGGGTTTGGGTGCAGAGGGAAAGAGAGAGGTTTGGGGCGGGAGGACGCCAACAACGGCCGAGATTTTGCTCTGTTTAGATGTTCCCTGTACACGTACCTCTCTGTCCGTCGGTCTCTTTTTCGTGTCCGTCCGGTTGTTTTGTTGGGCTCTTCAACCCCCTCATAGCGCGCTCGGCACCAACAGTGGAAAGTTTTCCCGGAAAACCGTTCCATGCAAAGAGGGCAACGCCGGAACACCACTAAGCTGTTTCTTGAGACGAGAAGGGGGGGGGGGGGGGGGGGGACGCGCACGGGAACGTGTCAACTCTGTGTGTGTTCGGTGTTCGTGTGTGTTTTGGGGAGGCTTGGTAGTGGGCAGGATAGCGTGTGGTTAAACGTCCGACCGAGCGACCGTTTAACATTTTGCCTCTGTTGGGTCTGTTGGAGTACCGTAGCGTAGTCCTTGCTTCCACGGCTGGCTGATGATGTCAAGAGGCCTGTTTTGCTATTATCGTGTTGTGCGTGTTTCGCAAAGCCGCACGGGAGAGGCCGGCACCTATTTGCTGCTGCTGCTGCTGCTGCTATTGCAGCCTGGACGAAGGGGCCGAGTGTACGGACGTAGCCCACCGCCTTGGCGTTTGCTGTGTAAGAATGTCCCGGTGTCCCTAGTGTGTTGTCTCTTGGTCTGGTTTCGTCGTTTCGTTGGCATACATGCGATTTGGAGGGCCAGAGGGCCGGCCACGGGTGGACGGCGATCCACGCTATGGCTGGCTGGCGAGATCTTTCTATTACATACATTCGTGAAATGGCATGCGTGCGTGCGTGCGTGCATGTTTTTGTTTCTAGTACCCGTGCGGCGAAAATAGGGAGAACAGTGACATTTGAGGACCGATTAGAACGCGATTTGTCGGTCCTTTTGCTACTTGCGCGGTTCTGAATGAACATTCCTCGCGATATCAAGGCAAACACAGGGTGAAACGCCAATCAATCAGGGTGGTACCTTGGTGCAGGCGGGCGGCAGCAGGAACAACATGCGCGAAAGAGAGCAGCGTCTACGTCTGTCTACGTCGACGTCGACGTGCCTTTTATTTGTTAGTACACAGGATGTCTTTTGTTTCGTTCGGTGTCAGTCTCGTTGTTGTTGGCTTACTCTCTTCTGTCTCTCTCGTTGTGTTCATGCTTGCGCCTGCCTTCATTTATGAATGCCTTTTAGTGATTTGGATGATGGTGATGATGACGATGATGCGGGCGTGAAAGCCGTAAATTAATGGGGCTGTGTTGTTGTGGCTTGGCGGACGAAACCCGCTTGCCAGTGTAAGTCCTCCTCTTTCTGTCGGTCGTCGGTTCGGTTCGGTTCACAAAAGCAGCAACAGCGGAAGAACAATGGGCGTAAGGAGTACCTACCACCACGTGGTCGGTGGTGTTGCACAAATATTATGTAAGGGGGCACGGTGTGGTTTCGGGCCGTCTAGGTTAGGCTCGTCTCACGAACGAGTTGTTGTTGTTGGTTCGTGTCTGTCTTTGTCCGGCTGAAGATAAAACAAATGAACAACAAGTAAGTGCCAAGATTTGAACGATGATTAATATGTCTATCTCCTGCAACGTGTGTGCGGAAGTCAGTCTGTCTGTCAGCGTGTCATGGCGTTGGTGCCCCCCTGTCCTACTATTGGTGGTATGTATCTACCTGAAGTACTGCGAGGAAACACATAATAATAACTTTAATTCGTTCGTTCACGATGAAATGTTCGGCCCGCCGTTTGTTGTTTGTTTACTACTATGCACACAACACTTACTTAAGACTGTTGTGGAAGACAGGAAGAATTCCCAAGGCGACGTACACATTCAATTCGAAGCACGTGCAGTGCATGGGTGTGCGTTGATAAAATACGTTGTTAGAGGATTATACTTTCACTTTCACCATGGCAGCCAGTTCCGGCGTGCATCAATTAGTAATTTTGTATGCATTTTCTTACAATCTTACAAAAAAATTCCTAGTGCCGGTCCCGTCAGCGGCGGGCTGCGGTCGGTGCTATGCATGCGGCTCATCAAAAGGGAGGCATCAATGAATGGCGAAAAACCACGAAGAAGGGGGGAGGAAAAACCAAGGATGGGGATAACCGCAGACTTTCCACGTCACCTACCGGTAATCACCGCAAATCAGGGTTTGATGTTTTACCTACCGGTAGTGACCTACCGCGGGGGGACAAACTTCGTTACCGCGAGGGGACGAAAGTTCACCATCCCTGGGGGTTCCGTGTCCCCCATCCCGGGGGGTTCTGTGTCTAGCTTTCTTTATGCTTTGCTCTTCGCTGTTCATTAACGTTTGTTTCTCGACGAATATAAATGTGGTTGGTTGTCGATGCTTCCCTCTCCACATCTATCTGCAGAGGTATTTTGCATGTATGCTGACGACCTAAACCGTACACCTACACCCTGCACAGCAGCACAGCTTCAGCTGCCGCAGCGTGCGGAGCGCAGAGCGCCCAGAGTACAGACTTTAGTAACCCGATCGATCATTCTCCATCTCCGTTGTATCCTTTTTACTACCAGGTACTATAATAAAAAATACGAAAGTTCTAAATATTGCATAACCCGGGGGAAAACATGTTACCTACCGGTATGCGGTTATCCCCATCCCCGGGAAAAACTCAAGCAGCTCAAATCGACCACCGAGCGGGGGGTCTTGACGTATGCCAATAAATTAGACCGCCCACGAAACGGTCAGCACGGCGCGAAATACACCCACCCCCGGAAGGATTCCTTCCTTCATCACTGGGCTACCCGAGATCGATTATCATCACATGATCTCCGAAGGGTGCAGCAGCTGTCGCCAACTTACGTCTCCCAGCTGGATGGGGAGCTTTCGTAGGCAGAAAAGAGCCTCCCAAGAAAAAGACGCAGGGAAGCTTTAGACGCCAAGTGTGAACGGGGGTTTGTTTGTGGTGAACGCCACCGAGCTATCTATGTAGTGATCGATTTGATGGGGTCCATCGTTACATATATATCCCCGTGCAAACTACTTCGAACTTGTGTGCGCGCTGTCTCTCATGTCCAGTCGGGATCTGTCTGACCTTCTTGGCTAACCAACGATTTCGTCTGCCTCCCTACAAAAAAATTGCTTCTCTTGGTTTCAGAGTAATTATTTATTTATTTTTTCCTGTGTGGAGATAAGATACCATGTGTCCTGCCGCCCGACCTCCCGCGTGTCGACCTACTCGGTCCGTCGGCATGCATGAAGGAGGTTACCAATCTGTTTGAAAGCGCTGGCGACGTCCTGCAGTCTCACGACTGCCATCCTGGACCGTTCAGGCCTGAATTATGTATCCCGCTTCCGGCTACCTTCGAATTTAGTTGCGAGAGCTGCCCCCCTCCACCGTCCACGGGCTGTCATAAGTGTGACTACCGTTTCGTCACTATTCCTTCAGTATGTCTTGTTAGGCAATCGACAGTTCTGTTGTAGCATGCGCGGTCGAGTGATCGTGCCTGCCTCGCGTGCTGCTGCTGCGCACAACCGTGTAACGGTTCCCACCGAATGAATGACGTCAGTTTTGCGGCGAGATTTTTCACGTCAGCCGAACTGGCTTTCTGTTCCGAAACATGGGAATTCTGGTCAGCTCTGTAGATGCCAACTTCCCAAAAGCGCTCGCGATCATGGCGGCCGATGCGCTCATGGACGCTGGCTTTCCCCTTGCGGCCTCTAGCAGCCCCAGAGCCCTGGGGCGTGCGCATGGAGAATGTTCTTCGCGGAATCTGTTATTCTCGTTTCTGCCTTTGTGGCTCACGGGTAGTCGGGACGGGCAGCCACTCAATTTTGGGAACAACAGCAGCAGCGCGAGCTACGCTTGCCCCTGCCTTCCCCCTCCCCCCTCCTCCTCACAATCCTCTACTCCCCACCACTCGCTCTTCTTAAGCGAATGTCTTCATCCTACGAAGTATCTTTCAACGTTCTCAACAACACTGGGCTGCTGTACATCGAGAACGGCTTCACCTACCGGGAGCCCATCAAGAAACAGCAGTACGTACCGCGGTTTCTTCCTGGCTTTGGCCAGTGTACCTCTGATCCATGGTGGTACCATCCTGCCCTATTTTAGGTCTCCCGTCGCTATTTTGTGTCCCGTGCATATTAAGAATTAGGGGTTAACATCCGTTTATCGCGGTTGTGTTCCGTCTTTCCTTCCGGATGGATATTCGTCATCCGCGATGATGATTTGCCGCGTTCCGTGACCAGGTCACCCATTTGGATTTTTCGTGCCAACTTCCTCCCTCGATCTATCTGGGTTTTGGGATCCTTGCGTGGCGGAATTGACGGAATGGCATCGACGTCGATAACTCGCGACACGGAACCTGCGTCCCCAAAATCTCTCGCTCTTCAATTCTTCTCTTGGGGGCCCCGCAATATATCCCTGTGTAATTAATTAATTAATTAATTATTTAATTTCTGTCCCCTTTCTCTTCCTACCCTTCTTTGCGGCAAATCTGCTAATAATATTAGCGCCAGGAAACTAATGCTCAAAGTGCTCCAAGGACACGGCCTGGATCTTGAAGAATGGGCAAGGGTGGCATGCGGGCAGCGTTCATCGGTGCTTCACAACAAGAGTGCTACGGTCACAGTTAGTGGAAGGGGTAGAGGAACGGCGCTAGCTACAGGCCGTGTGGGTGTCATGAAGGATGTGATCGATGCTGCGAGATGATTGATTGACACACGGACGGCCACATGGATAAAAAAACTGAATCATGCATTTTCTGCGTGAACTACAGCACAATCACGACATTCTCCTCCGGGAGGGAAAGTCTATCGATACGAGCAACGCCGAAATGTTGGAGGTTCGCTCCAATTCCACCCAACCCTATACACCCCGTCCAACTCTTCTTCGTTTGGGGGGCGCGAAGAACTTCGCACGCACAACTTCATTCCCCAAAATAAAAAACCATAATTCTCGATGGCAACGCCTCCGGCTGGGTGGAAAAGATGCACGAGCTCTAGTCTGGGGGGGAAAGCCTAGCCCGGCCAGGACACACACAACTAGACAGGCCAGAGGCGAAGATATTGAACCCGGTATCATTCGGTTTGTCTAAGGCTTGTTATGTGTCCGGAACTCGCCCCGTCATGCACATCACAAGACATCTCACAGGCGGAGGAGCCAATATGCAATGCAGATCAGGTCCGACCAGCAAACGCTGGGGCACACTACTACGCCTTCAAACCGAATCGATGGCCTTCCGCATGGACTGTGGATTTTCCCATCAGGGGACCAATCTACAGACACAAACCCACATCGAAGTCTCGACACTCTCAAACTCCCGTTGCTCTTGCCGGCATGGAACAAACACAACGCTGCCCCATATGCCTGCCAACGGGGGACGACGTGTTCTCTACGGTGGCACATTTCAGAAACCACTGAGAACGATCCTAGCTGGGTGCAACAACAAATCCCTGTGGCCTTCAATTCAACACCTACTGTAGGCCGACCGCGTCCGTAACGCGGGCTTGATCGGCGGGAGGGGTCTGCCTCATGAGCGCCTTCTGCTCAGTGTCGGAGACCTTCAGGGCGCCCTTTGACTATCCCTTGCAGACAAGGCGCTTCTCCTGGTTGACCAGAATCCCCGCGTTGGATACATAGTCTATATATGAAGAAGCGAAGGGCCTTCCCATCGGGGGATGCTCGTCGGAGCGGTTGCACGCACCGTAGACCGTCGGCAACACGGTAGTCTGGTGCTCCCCGCTAGAGTAGGTCTCGACCGCATCCCCGGCGAAGTGGTGGAACTCTCCGGCACGAGATGTCACATTTCCCATAATCTTGTTTCATTCCCGCAGCGAGGATGTCCACTGTGGACGGCAAGAAAGTCACGGTACCCGAGGGCGTGTGGCAGAGAAGCGAGGCCGCGACACCGGACCAGGAAGCGGCGATGCGCCAGCATCCCGTTCCCTTTGCGACCTTGTTTAACGATAACTGGTGCATGAATGGACATCCATCACAAGTCCCGAGCGTTGATTCAGTTGCCTTGTCTACGTCTCCGTTGCTGCTCTTCTTTGGTGAGGCTGATATTATCGCTTACAATCGATCTTGGATGGTTCCTTCCACAGGGCTAACTTGCGGGGTGTCGCCATCCAGTCCATCGGGCCTCCCCCCCTCGCCCCCCCGCCCTCCCCATCATCTCGATCGGCGGCGACTGCTCGCGAATGTTATTATTAAGTAGGTGGGCCCGCGTGGGAACAGCCGTCGTCAACTTACGCAGCAGCTGAGCGCAACGTTTGCGAATATAACCAGAGAGACGAGTCATCCCGTTCCGGCACCTGCTCAATAACATTCGCCAGCAGTCGCTGCCGATCGAAATGGGGGGAGGGGAGGAGGCTCGATGGGCTGGACGGCGACACCGCAAACAATTAGTGCCTCTGAGAGGGCACGGGTGCAAGCTCCGCTGTACACATCGTTAGACACCAGATTAGCGCGTCCGCGCTCGAAGGGAGACAGCTCGACACCGAGCAGGTAGAACTTTGTGTAGGCCATGGTGGCCGGACGGAGCCACGATGACCAACGAGGAGCGGGAGGAGACCCCTGGCCCCCGCCGCACCGCACGTCGAACAAGACGCGGGCCCGTACGCTCGAGCTGCCCGACAGGAAGGACCCGCACGCCGTGCGACCCACCCGCGGCCGCCATACCCTCTAGGGCGTCAACGCAGCGCGCCGTCGCTCTGGCGCTGTGGACCTCGACGATACGGGCCCGGCCTTCCAAGAGGCACCGGATATGCGGCTTCATCGGAATCGTCGTGGCGGCATCGCCCCTCTAGCCCCTATCCACCCCGGGCGGGGGGGCGACCCCAGAAGCGTCGACGATAAGGACGTCATCCAGGCCGCCTCTGTCTGCCACCTGGTACAGGTAGTGCGCGGTAGTGCACTGATCGGGAATGGCGTGGCCGTCCAGGCTCGGCCAGCGCACGTTGATACGCCAGACCTTGATCCCGTCTTCCCCCTCGTACTCGACAGCCCCCCGCATCAGGTGCTTGGAGTTGACAGGCAAGTTCAGGCTTTTAGCCCCGAGGGGCCACACCTCAACGCCCTCTTGGAGCGATCTCTTGCCCACTTACCGCCTCCAAGTCGGGCACCGCACGGCGGGTGACCTCCTCCTTCAGCCGCGGGAGATCTCACAATGTCGAGCAAGGTCGGCCTTACAGTCACGAAGGCGTCGAGTGTGCTGCCACGAAGGGCTGCCGACGCTCCGGGCCCAAACCATCGCGCGCGCTTCCGCCGGGCTCAGGTTCCTAGGCACCGCGGCTGCCGCAGGCGGTGGGTGGCGAACTCGACCGGGCTGGGGAGGGGGTACCGGCCCTGTCGCTGCCGCTCTTGCTGCTAGCGACCTACGTCTGGTGTAGTGCGGCATAGCAGTTGTTGTGTGGTGCAACGAGATGGTCCATGTTAGGATTACCTGAAGTTACCTCGACAAACAGACATTCGGCGCAAGTACATTCGACCGTCACGAACGCAGCGTCGTGTCAAGGACAACATAGATAGACAGAAGAACAGACGACACCTCCTGCGTCACACGTCTACATGTACTATTATAGCGGGCTACGAGCCAAAAACGAAAAAACTGACCTCAGGGTTCCTCTTCCTCTTCCTCAGCGTGGGCGCCGCCGCCACCGCCGCCGCCGCCGCCACCGCCGCCGCCGCCGCCGCCGACTTCGTCGGGGGCTGGCAAGCCCCGTCGATCGCGGTCACCCGGAGGTGTATCATCCCGGCGGGTTTCGCGTTCTGGATTAATGATATTGAAGAGTGCCTGGTGGAGCTCATGAAACGCCTGTTGTTTGTTGGCGGGACATCCCGACGCATTCGCACGCATTCCACATCGGGACAAGATACACAGGAAAGAGAAGCTCCTAAAGGAATCAAAACCAAAGCAGCTGCGGCCACGAATCAACAATAGCCGTCGGCTCAGCCTCATGTACCCCTTCTTTCTCTCGATGGGCACGAGAACATCGTACCTCCACGGCGCCGGCGCCGTCCCCGCTGGACCCGACGTAGGGTGTCGCTCTGGTCCCTGCCTTCGCCGGTCTAGAGCAAAAATAAGAAAAGCCACGAAAGACAACGAAGGGATGAGCCAAAGGAGGCAGGTGAGAACGCCAGGAATTGCAGGGTATAGGGATAATACGAACCTTCAGGTTTTCTTCCGGCAAGGGTTCAAAGGATCCACAGTCCGAAACCGAAAGGGAGAGGCCGCCGCAACCTTAAGCTAGACACCCAAGTACCAGTAGGGCGGCAACGCTCGGCATCCTGCGTTCGCATCGCTTGGTGCTCAACCTCTGCCCGCGCTAGACAGAGAAGGTGGGGCGTTGAGACGAGCGCCACACAGTTCTTGGAATGGACCCGACCGACAACTTGAAGCGAGGTAACATCCATGTGCTTCTCGCCCTGCTCTTCTTTGTCCTGCGAGCCCCGTTGGGCTGGGCGTTGTTGGGGCGGGGAGTCTGGTTGGGGGCATGGAGCACGGACGGCGGAAGCACGATAAAATTCGACCAAGAGCGGTGACGGCGAATGATCGAGAGTTTGCCGACGGAGGCATCCGTCTCACGCCACCTTACGGAACATGGCTTACATAGAATCAATCTGCGCTCTGTTCCGTTCGGAGGAGAGCCCGTCAAAGCTGCGAAGAGCAGCCTCGTCTCTCACTGATCGACAACAACTCACGCATGACCAAGCTTATGCTCTCACGAGGCCGCTTACCCATCCCTACCCGGAGCCTTGGCGGAGTCGGTCCGGGCTATTCGCTTTCCTCTGACTTCATCGAGGCGTGTGCTTGGTCTTCAAACCGCCCGGGTCCTTTCCGGCAGTCCTCGCCACTGCTGTCATGTTTTATCGGTACGCCGGGTAGGGCACACCATATCAGCGCGAGTGACGTTGCCATACTTGGAGGTCTTGAGCAAAGATATGACTGCTGTTGCATACGTGAGGTGCATTGTCGCCGATCGGGGTTCCGACTATCTGGATTGGGATGGGGGAGCGTGCACGCACGCACACACAGGAGCGGCAGGACAAGAGAAAGACCAAGACAGCAATCGAGGAGGGAATCATGGCGAGGAAGAGAGCAAGAGCTTCGAGCCAGATGCCCTTCGCCACAACAAACGGCGCAAGGACAAGAGAAGAACTGCCGAAAAATTGCTGTAAAAATGATTATGAGAATGATGGTGGTGAAAGCAACGAGGATGATGGTGAAAGCACTCCAAAACGAACTCGAGTGCAAGATAGCAGCCTTGGTACTACATAGACGTGTGCAGTTTTCTTCTGTTGCTACCGTTTCTGTCTTTCAACCGGAGAATATCTTAGCCTCCCCCATGCCGCCCCCTCACAGGGTGAACGGCATTTAGAAGTGTTTCGTGTTTTCAATCGCGTTGGGACTGGCGTCTTTTCATTGGTCAGTCGGTTAGCGCGGTCGATGCTAATAATAAACACACACTTCACACACACAGGAGTAAAAATAACTATTTCGGCGACACAACGAAACACCCACGCGTCCATCATGAGAACGATGTCACGAACTCACGACTTGCTCTGGCTGACCAGGCTATCTGTATTGGAGTCGCTCCCTCTACCGGCCGATCTGTCGCCGCGCAACTCGAAAACAAAAACTCAACACTTCAAACTACTATGCATATGCATTGACTATGTAGGATTTCGACTTTCTTTCTCTTCGCAGTCGTTTTTCTCCGCTGGGACAGCGTTTTTTCTCGCACTTTCTTCTGCATGGCACGCAGAGGACCCGTCGGTACATTACCCGTTACGTGTGGGGCTCGCGAGACACCAGTGGTGCGCGTTAGGGCCGCCTAAAGTCGCTGGGACTGGCTCTTTTGTCAGGGGTTGGGAATCCGAACCATGAAAGCCTCCTCGAACGGCACGAAAACTGAAAACCGAACTTTTTTTTAACCCCGCGCCACGCGCCACGCGCCACGCGCCCACACACCTGCTGCTGTGATTGTTGTGCACTGTGGAATAAAGTAGGACACAGAACTATTTCGGCAGTTTACAAGATCGTATATGATTGGTTCTAGAGGAATAAGTGTCGATTCACGTGTGACGTGCATGAAGAGGAATGCGGCGTGACTTCGACGATGAACATGTGGCTTGCCTCGTCGAGGTCAGTCCTGAATAATGAAGAGCTGTGTGGTGTGTCAACCAACGGTCTTGCATCTCTGAGGTTACGAAACTAACACGAGGGCTCCTCAGAGCACAAACGAACTCCCTCGATTGGACGAGGGTTCCACATTAACTATTTAGTTAATCTGGCGGTCTCTTCGAAGATCGGTCGGAGGTTTCAAGTTGTGTGCAGCAGTGGACTGGAGTACGTACCTCGCATCGAGTCGGTGTGAGTCTGCTGCGGCTGTGGCGAGGTGGGCTGCAACGATAAACAAAAAGGTCCTGGTCAAGCGGAGTGGTCAGGAGATGGCAGGGCGAGGCAGAAGTGCTGGACGCGGCGGCAGTGCCGGGTGGCGACGCGAGTCCCACTCGGGTGAGTGAGTGTGAGCGAGGTGGTGCTCGGCTCCACCCAGAAGTCGCCCGAATATGGGAAGACGCTGTCCGCTGCTGCATCGAGGCGGTTTCTGCTTCGGTACGCGAGTATATACGTGTGGTGGCGAGAGGCAACGAAGGTCGGGTGGTGCAAAGGCAGCCTACGTCGACATCCGAGTTGCTGCTGGTGCACATCCGCAAATGCTTGTCTTGTCTATGCTTTGAAGGCAAGAAAAACCTGACGGAGGCTGAGCTGCTGGAAGGTCTGTCGCTTAACGCCGAAATTTCGGGAGAGGCTTTGGTTGAGCCAGCCGAGGCGAAGGCGGGTGTGATCCGCGCGGCTACCATGAAGCCGGGCGCCTCGGTGCTGGAACGAGTGTATGCTGTTCATAGCGCGTTGGAATACTACCTGGCGGAGAACACGAATGTGGCGCGGCTGTACCGCGACGCCGACGACGAATGACTCGAGGAGTCGGCGCACGTAGTCAGCAAGGCTCTGGTGAAAAGAATTTCACCTCCAGAACTTAAGGGAAACGTCGAAAGCTCTCTGGAGCTCCAAGGAATCTGGAAGAAGGATCCCGGGTGTGTGCTAGCTGTCATGGTGAAGGAGGCAACTGAATTGAAAAAGATAGAGCAGGTCGACGCGGAGCGTAAAGCCCGTGGCGGAGGTCGTGCTGCTGGGGAGAAGTCTGACAAGGCGGCTCGTGGTGGTGCGTCTGGCAAGCCAAGGGGACAGCGTTCCGGCGGTGGGCAAGGTGGCAAGTCCGGCTGCTCTGGGAATTGCTGGATACGCGACAAGCCAGGCCATTTCGCTCGAGACTGCAAGAAGGCACGAACTCCCTCGATTGGACGAGGGTTCCACAGCACACTACCACCACACGGCAACTGGTGCATTCGTACCCACAGCGGGGATCAAGACTCTTGATGCTCATGGGAACACACCACGCGACACAGAAGTCCTCTCGCACAACTCTGGCAGTGATAAATGTGTACCACAGTAAAATTCGATTCCGAAAAATCGAAAAATTCAAATTTAGAAGTTTGGGTACGTAGCGCTCTAGATTACATCTATCTGTGACTGTTCTTGGGCACGTCGAGCGTCTCTTTGATCTGTTGTTGTTGGTGTATGCGTGCAAAGCCCCACAAACCATGGGAAACAAACACGATCACACAAGAAGAGAAAGTGATCTAACGCAGCGGATTACAGCAGCAAGGATCTGCAGCAAACCCGCTATAATAGCCAAAACCCCACTCGCCCACAAGGGGAAGTCACGGCGGGAGAATACAAAATACCCCGAACATATGATGCAAATTCCAGGCAAATTATTGTATGCAGGGTTGCACGCAAGCTGGCACTACCGAACGTTATGACGATCAACCATGCGACCGCGATGGCATTGGTTGGCCATGTCCTCTTGCGTCGCCCCGGGAGGCAAATCACCTACATACCTCCCGCAGGGGAACCTTGACTGCTGTTGTACCAAATGTTTCCATAAATCGCGCATCTCTCTCTCTTCTCCGCGAGCACAAACAAACACAACGGGGAGCGATGCCCGATGCTTACCTATTGCATGAAGCACACGTAAAATCCTCCCACGAACTTTGAACCTTTGAAATGGCGGATAGCAAGGGCTCACCTCGATCGGGAGGCAACACAGACGACGGGGGGCACTCCCCGCTCACTGTTGTGCCATCAAGGACGGCGAGCTGGCTATATTTGGGAAAATCGTGGCTGCGGGCGAGAGGAGAAACAACACCACCTTGTTGGGCGCTCATCCCGTGCCCTTGGTGCTCTACCACTGTGTTCCTTGAGTCGCCCACCTCTCCTTCCTCCTCGCGCAGTGTACATGTGTACATTCACAGGGGGAGCTGTCCCCCGTCGACAAGGATCCGGCGGTCGGCGGTCGTGCCTTTTTTCGAAATTCCGCCGCTGGTTTTTGACCAATCACAGATCAGGAAAACTCGTCCCGCACAACCTTACAACCTTCCTGCTGTGAGAAATCGGTCCATTCTGTCGGCCCCCCCAGCGTTCGTCTTTCTTGAGTCAGGTGGAGGTGTGTTCCCAGGTACAGCGTGAGCAGGAAGGGCTGCGAGGGCGTGTCGATCCTGAACGTCGGGAAGAGGCAACGAAGGAGAGGAGGTGCGAGGTTTCTTGGTATTTTGTTGCTGCAACGCTAGGTTGGTGTTGCTCGCCCGTGGCAAGGGATCTGTGGGTATGTACGTACAGCAGTAGAGCCAACGCGAGAAACGACCCGTTTATCCCGCCACACAATCTGCTGCCTAACGTTCTGGCTCTCTCTCTCGGCCATGGATGGCCGTGGCTCTGTGTTGCATATGAAGAGCCTAGAGTCGAGTTGCCATGCAGGAGGAGGAGGAGGCCGACCCGCCTGTGTAGAGATATTCATTGCGAAAGGGTCAAGGGGTTGGGCTGTGGGTGGGGCGCACCAAGGGCGCAATCTGTCACGGTCCAACATGTACTTCCAGAGTGTACAGCAAGTATTTCAAACCAAACGGTTGGTGATGTTGTAGCGTTGTTGCTAAACTCTCAAGCTATCAAATTCGATCGCTTCCCGGCTGGGGCGCCCGCTCCCGCGCGTATCTACAAATAAATCAACATGTACACTACACGCCCGCTCTCCTCCGCTGTTGTCTCTACGCATCTACTGCAGTAGCCTACTGCTGTGATGTACGTAATCATTCTGAAGAGCCAGACTGCCCGTAAGGTTGCTAGTCAGCGCACAGGGGTGCGATCGATTTTCAAAGCGTGATTTCTCCACACACTTCTCAGGAAAGCTCTCGATGAGATATTTTTCCCAAACCGCCCTGTTCGACAGTGGTAACCTCCGGTTGTGGAGAAATTACGCTTTGAAAATCGTTCGCACCCCTGTGCGCTGACTCGCAACCTTACTACGGTGTTAGCCCCCCCTGGAGACCGATGTGTAGTATGCTTGCAAGGGTACCAAGTAGATGACTGCTGTGAAATGTGAATCTGCAAACGCCGTCGTCAAGATACAAGTTGGGCATGATTCCCCGCCCAACCCTCCGTACTCCGTACAAGTACGCATGCATGCATTTTGCAAATTGCTTCCGTGGCACTACCTGGTACATAATCTCCGCTATTTTGCTGTTTTTCCGCCATTGTTTTGTCCTTGAATAAATCTCCGCCAGGTGTTCTCCGCGTTGTTACCCCCCCCCTCCCGTAAGACCCGCTGCTCACACCCGCTGGTCTATCCATCTCACCTCACCTCACCTCCTCGTCGTTTTCTCGCGTTGCTTGCCTGCCTACGACGTTGACATCAACATCCACGTGGTCCATCTATCCCTCCGTGCCTACTGCTGTCTACACCTCGTACCACCAAGCTGCACAAGCAAGCAGGGTTTGACACGTACAAGACACCGGCTGCTGGCTGCTTGCTGCCGTCGATGCTAACAAAGAATTCACCGCGGCTGCGGGAGAAAGAATAACGAAAGCGAGGTATATATACTAGACAGCGAGCAGCAACAAAATGTCCACCAAGGAGCGCACGGCGACGGCGGCGGCGGCGGCTTACAAGGATAAGCAGGAGCAGGTGCTGAGGATAGCGGCGTCCGACGTGGCTGCGGTTGCTGGTTTCCACCAATGGGTCGACGTGCGGGAATTGTTCCTCGAGCGCTTGCTATACCAGGTGCGCTGCTACTGCCTTTCGTGTCTCAGCACGGACCGTGTATTGTTATTGTTTCTTTGCTTGAACTGGTTCCAGCGCACCGCTGCTATCGCTCTTGACTTTCTCATATGCATATCTTCTAGCCCTCTACAGCAGTAGACTCAGTAGACTAGAACTTTCGTCCCCCCCGCGTTCAGGGTTGTTGTCGTCGTTTTTCCTCCCTGTTGAGCTGTTGAGATTTTGTTCGTCCCTCCACAAGTGTTTGAAAGAAATTGTTCCGATGTTTCATCTGATTTTTTTTGCTGTTCGGGGGAGACTGATTCACACAATCCTCCAAAAAATAACCTCCAGTTTTTAGCGTGTTGTTACCGTTGTACTCGGTAGATACTCCGGCCCGGCAAGCCTCGCTCTTGCGGGGTGCGCGTTACTCACGCCGCGCATATCCAATTTCCTATATTTGCTGGTCCTATGCATAGTATAATGTATGCGTCGGACGAGCGACCTCCGCAGCTCCTCGGGCGCTGGATGTCCGCGCTGCCTCCATGGTTCAGCTCGTGTGTTCCGTACATAAAAGTACATGTTGCATACCACAACACAGCAGGGGCTGTGTTCCATAGATTCGGGGTGTGTGCGTTCATATTGTATATCCACCACATATATCTGATGATGTGATGATACTATTAATAATAGATATCACCACCAGCGGCGACATGTTTTGGTCCCAAGGGTTCGGCGCGCACACGTACACGAGAACACGTTGCTGTGTGGTCATGCGTTGTTCCGATTATTTTCAAGTAGATAACCGTGACCGCTGTCGTGGGCATGCTCTGCCCACAAGCAGGCAACATGCAGGCTAAAGTATTGTATCATATGACTGCAACCTGCAATGTGGAGAGGAAATCACAAACTTGTTCTGTTTTCGCAAGAAAATAATACATTATACAAAAGGCCGACCGGTAATTTTGTGGATAGATGGGGATTGAATCCATTCGCTGTCTTGTGTGTAGCGAAACCTTCCACAGCAGTACCAGTAGATATTTTAGTTTGGCACCGGGCGGATGGGGGTGCCTTGTATATACATTAAGGAATAATAAAAACACACACAGAAAGACTACCCATTCGAGATATACCCACAGTCGAACGGGATGTGGTGGAGTCTTTTCAGTGAGTGGAGGGAAAACGGCTGAGTACTGGACTTATTTCGAGTCTTTTTAAGTCTATACACTGATGATTTATACCAGTGATGCCAGCTGGTGCTAAGTACAAAAACATCTCTATAGGTAACTTACATTTTACAATACATCCCCTGTAGTTCTCTACTGGGTCAACGACAAAATATCGGGGAGAATCCCTCCGTTGTGTCGTGTATTGTGTATTTTAAAGTGTAACCTTCACAGGGGACACGGCGCAGTGTCTATTGACAGCTTGCTGGTTTATTAGACATATTAGGAATAATATTGTAAAAATCATGAAAGGTGGAACGAAGTCTACAGCAGTACATCACCAGCCCTACATCACTCGTTTTTCAAATCTACAGATTTTTTAATTTCACGGACAGCAGGTGTTTCCCGCCGTTTTTTTTTATTTACAAATTGTTTTTGATCCTTTGGGGGTAACGTATCAGTAATGTTTATACAGCAGTAGATGAGAATGGTATACCTGGTGCATGGTAGGTAGGGCATACCATTCAGGTTGTATCATGTTAGCTTGTTTCTTGTTATGTTGGGTGTTGGTAAACACCATCAGTAGAGCATGGACAGTTTTCAAATGATTTACATCCAATGTGGTGGTTGTTGTCATATTCTGGTGAACAATCTGGAAGAGACAAAAATATGCTTCTAGAGCCTGTTTCCAGTAACGGAGCCTTGGCGCCATTTCTGGGAGCGCGACGCACACACCCTCCTGGCACCTCGCTCGCCACGCCATTTGTTGTTTCTGAAGCAAAATTATCCTTCGTTCCCATTCTAACAGATTGTTTACCGAGTCGGCATCATGGCCAGAAAAATCATCTGGAAAGTGAAGCGGTATGTTTTTCCCAGCAGTTTTGCCCACCCCTTTTCTAGAGGACAACGAACAACGAACACACTGCCTTTCTTTGTGCGTTTCCAGCTTTCTTTGCATAACTTTTCTGCAGTGTCATTTGCGGGAAGGCCGGTTGAACGACCACCACGGCTTGTATACTATGCACTCCTTTAGGGTAGGAGGAGCCGTCAGCCAGTCCCTCGCGGGGACGGTTGTAGAAGCCCTTGTGGAGTTAGTGGGGTGGAACACGAGAAGGGTAGCCCAGCGATACGTAGGGTCCATGATACACGGGGGGGGCTCATCCGCTAAGCGTCCGCGAGATCCGGATCGGAGGGAGCAGGAGCAGCGGTGTATCCAAGCAGTGGATTTGCCACTGCAAGAAGGCTTCGCGGAGACGTTTGCGTTCGGGAAATAGACTAATGGCTCGACACTCGGTTTACTGTTTTTTTTTTATGGAACCGCAGTAAAATCATGTCGAAATCATGGAACCGCGAAGGGGTTCTGCAGATGAGAACAGACTGACTGCAGAGAAGCTTGGAGCGAGCACCCACTCGTGACAAGCCTTCCCAACCCTAACGGAGGGAGAGTACGGCAGGAAGAACAGCCGTCCCCGCCCACCCAACTGCGCTAGGTATTTGGTTTGACTGGGGTTAGTATTCTGAGCGACTGCCGCGTTGACGACACGGAGGGCGTCAACGCAAGGGGTAGTAACCCTGGGTGGAGTCTCCGGGCTTTTGTAGCCGGAGGCCTCATTTCATCCCAAACTCTACATCGTTGACAACTGTCCCGCAGTGTTTTGGTCGTCCAACCAAGCGCTCAAGTGGGGGCGGGGAGAGGAGCAGTCAGGACGTCTCCGCGTGACCGAGCTGATTGGAGGGAAAAAGCAAACATGCGACAAAAAGTCACTGAAAAATAACTTGGAATAATTCGGACCGTGTTTTTTTCTATCCAACTCATCTACAGCTACAGCAGTACACCCCCCCGCCAAGGGCAGAGAATCGCTGCTGCAGCCGCGCGTTTCCGGCTTGCAAACAGCAGTAGGGCAGTAACCGTGGCAGCATCATGGTGTCTCAAACTCGAGTGAGAAGGGGCATCTTTCTCGGGCTTTTGGTCGTTCAACCAAGCGCTCAAGTGGGGGCGGGGAGAGGAGCAGTCCACAACGTGTCCGCGTGGCAAAACTGGTCAGAGACATCCGACAAACTGTGGCACTCCTGGCTGGAGGAACGACTTGAAATTTGTACCGTGGTGCCGTCCAACCACCGTTGTTCAGTGCACACACTAGCCACGGGCGGGCAGAGAAGCGCAGCATTCGCGCCTTGCAAACAGTAGCATCATGGTGTCCCCAACTCCGTTGAAAAGAGGCACTTGTTTCCTTTTTTCGAGCTTGGGAGCGCGCAGCACAATTTGGGAGGAGGCAAACATGTTGGTGGATTGGTGCACTACCGTAAACAACACAACGAACAATAATATCTTTCTCGGGACTGAACACACGGCAGGAGAAAGGCTTACATCGCGGGAATCAAATGCCGACAACTCAAGAAGTCAGATGACGATAATAGCGAAGCGCGCTCGATGACCAGGCTCTGTGGGTAGGGCTGTGGAGTGGAAGGCGAAAGCAACACCGTTCGAGCAGCAAGTGGGGGGGCAGTCTGCTCGCCCCTCTCGCCTTGTCTCATCACCAACCCCGTGTTCGTGCACACAAGCTCGCAGAACTAAAATCCTGCCTATTTGATCGGAGTGCGAGACACCATGATGCTGCTGCGGTCACTGCCCTACTGGGTGCAAGCCGGAAACGCGCGAATGCAGCACTTGTTGCGCCATAGGGAGGGTGTGTACTGTAGACGCGTTGGCTGGACGAACACACGGTTCTCATTTCAAGTCGTTTTTCAGACCAAGATTGTGGCTGCTTGAGCACCAAGTCGAATGAATCGACGCATACGTTTTTTTCGTCATGTTGTTCTGTGATTTGCTCTCTCTCCCTCTCGCCTTCATCCCCATTTCAGCGATTGGTTGAACGCCCAGAAGGCCGAGAATTGGTGCCTATTCCCACCGGAGTTTGAGACACAATGATGCCCGCGGTCACTTTTATTTCCCTCATACTGCTGTTCGCGCGCTGGAAACGCACAAATGCAGCAGTTGTGTCCGTTGATGAACCGCTCTCTGCGGAGTCCACCGCAATACGGAGGAATGGGTGCGAACGTCGGCTAGATGATTCAGCGGAAAACCCATTCACGATGGAGAGAAGTGTCGAAAAGTCGAGATTTTCATCTGTTCCCCAACAATCTCGGGCGGTATCCATTCTTTCTTATTTTTTCTGGTGCTTTCGTCTCATGGTCAACCTTGTTGTTGTTGATGACGATGACGATCTGTTGTTTTTTGGTTGACGCTGGAGACGACAGCAAACATGCCCCGAATCTCCCCTCTATGATAGCGTTAGAGCACAACAGGTTTTTTGTACCACATTGTGAAATGTCCAAGCCCGATCCCTTCGAGAAGAAAACTATATATATATGTGTTGTTCACTCCTCCGTTTCGCCAAACATCTGACAACTGCCGTTGTTGTTCCGGGCCAAGGTGTTCAAACACTTTCATCTCCATCTACAGCAATACATAAAACCACAGCAGCAGCAGCAGCAGCAGCAGCAGCAGCAGCAGCAGCCCCGCAAAACACTTGAACGCAATCAGCGCTGCTCGCCCTCCCCTCTCCCCCCGGTGGTACTTCCACTTTGGCCCCTCCCTTATTTACCACTTTTGTCGAAGTATAACATGTACATGTATCTGGTACGAATGGTTATTTATATTCGCCCTTCATCGCCGGTGCAGGACCTCGACCACCTCCTCCGACTGGATGCGGCAAACGTCGGCGCCGAGGTGGAGGATAAACGGCAGCGGTCGGAGAGGCTCTTGTCCAAGGCCGGCAATGGGCAGCTGAGGGCAGTCCGGAAGAAGGCCGGTGACGGTGCTGCGGTCGACACTGTAAAGGACGCGCAAGCACTGCGGGAAAAGGTGGCGAGACTCGGTGATATCTTGCGAATGTTCGGGGTTGTTGTTTTTGTCGTTGCTGTCTTCACACGTTAAAAACCGTTCCGATCGCTCTATCGCGTGTAACATTTACTTATTTACTCTCCCGGTGACTGGACTGACCCCCCCCCCCCCCCCCCCCCCCCCCCCCCC
>FN649741.1:7862559-7890713 GCA_000310025.1 Ectocarpus siliculosus
ATTTGTTTTCCCCGGGTGATCTTGGTTCCCCCCCCCCCCCCCCCCCCCCCTCCCCCCCCCGGCCGTAACGTGTATCTACACCTGGACCGCGTTAGGCCCGGTCCCTCCTGAAGGACGCGGAGGTTAAGAAGAAGCTGTCCAAGGAAGAGGCGAAGGAGCTCGAGAACGACCTTCTCAAAGACATCAACACGCAGTTCGGCACTCGAAATGAGAACTTCGCGCTGGACGTCTACGAGCGGCGGTGCGGGACGGAGGTGCGCCAACTCGACGGAGGCTTGGCGCGTTGTTTTCTTTTTTTTTTCGTTTTCTGTTACTGGATAGTACAATCCGGCAATCAACGGCCAAGTATCAAGCAGCGGTGAACGACATTTCGTGTGGAGATTGATCGGTTGGTGTAAATAGTCCGCGGAGGAAAGGTCAGTTGGTCTTCAGTAGGTTAACAGTTGTGTACAAGCGTCGCGTCCATCTTCCACAGCGCGCCTCTGTTGAATGTTGCAAGTTGAACTTGTTCTCATTTCTCTTTTCGCGCCTGAAGAGCAATTGAAGAGCATTGAAGACGTATGGTAGAAAGCATCGGAAAGTCAAAGAAGAAAGGAAAATTCGGCGACGCTCTTCTGCGATGCATGCGCACACAGCTCACGCGTTTTGTTCTCACACGCGGCATATATTGGTGAGATTCTGATGACTATGTCCAATCACACGATGATGTCCAATCACACCCACCCGGTTCGGTACTGTTGTGTGTACAACGCAATATTGGTACCAAACAACACGCGTGTGTCACATTACAGGTCATCTGCAGCAACGAGCGGATTTTGGTTTGGCCTTTTCCAGGCAGCAAGATCTCCGGAGATGGTGTGCCCGACAGAGCACTCGACCCTCCGCCTGAGCTTAGCCAGGTATGCATGCAGCCATGCTCTTTTAAGGCGTTTTTTTTTTTTTGCTGCTGCGGCGCCTTGAACGTGTTGGGGTATTTGTTTCGCTTTGGGTTAGTGCTCCTATTTAACGTAGATACGATGGCTTGGCTTCGGAGACTCAGGTCGATTTCGTCGTGCGTGTACATACAACTGCCGCAGAGTCGCAGAACTGAGCAAAGAGGTGGAGTAGCAATCGATCAGCAGCCACGGCTATGCACAGCGGCTGTGCTTGAAAGGTGAACCCGAAGTCGCCGATGCCGCGCTTCTTACCTATATGCCCGCGCCGAACACTTGGCTTGACCGCACAGGGGTGGACGAAGAGAGGATCGCGACGGGGTTCCGGCCGTTCCTCGTCGGCAGCCGAGCCCGCATTACCAGCTAGCGCCGCGCCCGAGCGTGCTGGACAAGGCCCAAAAGGACAAGGACAGGTTATCTCGTCGACGAGGTGCTCCGATGACCCTGTGGATGATGCTGCCGGTAGCGCTGGTAGTAACGGTAACGGTAGCGGCGTGAAGCGACCCACAGAGGGGAAGCGGGAGGAGTCATCGCCGGGCTTCGCTGCACGGTTGAGGAGAGGGTCGTGTTTGCCCCAGAAGGCGGCCCCGTCGCCTGCGACGGTGATGATGACGGAGTCGATGACTGATGGCGACGATGCAACCGCTAGGGCCCAACAGGAAGAATGCCGGAGGGGCAGCATGGCGGAGACGTTGCCGCCGGCGGTGGCGATGACGGAGACCGAGGACAAACGGAGTTCCATGACGTCCACTAATGGAGGTTCGACCGCGATCGCCTCCGAGGGAAGCAATTTCGGCAGCATCTATAGCGCGAGTGGAACCACGCCGCCGCCGCCAGCAGCAGCAGCAGCAGCAGTGGCAACGGCAACGGCACCAGGGGCCACAAAGACAAAGGCCGGTTTGATGAACTTGGAGACCTTCGGGGGCGACGCCGTTTACGCGTGGGGGGAGGGCCCTGCCGAGCCATCCGAACCGAAGGAAGAAGACGAAGCGGTAGCAGAAGAAGAAGAGCCGGAAGAGCAGGAGTGGTCGGTTTGGGCCCGAGATACGGAGGCGGTGAACCCGCCGCCGTCTGAGGTAGGACCCCAGGACGCCGGTAACGGTAGCGCTGCGGGAATGGAGGAGGAACCGGCGAGGGGTGCTGCCGGGTGGGGGTCGAAGACGATGAGGGAGAGGAGGAAGGAGGCGTGTTTTGTGGTCGTCGGAGCCGTGGACGGTGTCGCCGAGGAGGTGACCGATGCCCCCGAAGACGCCGAGAGTTGGGAGACGAGGCGGGTGGTGGTGGAGGTGAAAAACAGGATGTACAAGGCGACCAATCCTCCTCCTCTCTACGACCAGATCCAGCTCGTGGTGAGTCAAGCATGGGGGGAGAGTGTATCATGTATCATACCCCGTGTTGCTGGTCGTCCAAGTGCCGGAGAATCGTTTTGTGATATGGCTCGCAGCAAAACATCGCACGAGACACGAGGCTGTCATACAACCGCCTTCGTCGATTCAGTCTCTTTCCCTTTTTGTCTCGTTGTGTGTTTAGCGAGTATCGTGTATCGTTTGTCCCCCCAACCCATGGCTGGCAGACGTATATGCTCATGATCGGAGCCAGCGTCGGCGACTTGGTGCAGTTCGTCAAGACCACCACCGCTGGCCGCGGAAACGGCAAAAGAGAAGTTCCAAGGAAAGAGGCGCCGACGGCAGTTACAGCGACGGCAGACGATGTGCTAGTGTCGCGGGTCGAGCTTGACTGCCGGACCTACCGCCACCGCAAGCACTGGGGGCAGGTGGTCCTGCCCCGTCTCTATGAGTTTGCCAGGATGGTGTACAGGTTTAGGGGGGACGACCTCTTGAGGTGGCGCTACCTGCTTGCGACCCCGGTGCGTCTTGTTGTTGGGAATGAGTGGCGTGCAGGCCTGATGGGCTCCGTTACTTTGCGATTTTGTCGTTCAATGGCGCTTGGAGGTGAAAATGTGTCATCATCTCGGTGCTGTGTTGTAGGCTTGCGTACCTGTTGTACATATCGGGCATGTGTTTCTCATAAAGTATCATGTGCTATTCCTCGTTTGCTGCCCCTGTTGGTGTTTACATTGGGTCGTGGAAGGGTTTTTCATGTTTTTCTGATCGAGTATGTGTGGCCAACTGCCGAGCTTTTGCCGAATCTTACCGCACAGGCGGTCGAGGGTTGAGATCGGGCACGCGTTAGTAGTTACCTTCCGGCGTCAGCAGTTCCACCCGCCCTCTATTTGTGACCCAGAGCCTCCCAATAATTGTATCACATGATATGTATTCGTCGGTTATATGATATGCCCATCAACACCCACCCGCTTCCCCCGTTGTCCAGCACGTACATGCCTAACACTAAAAGCTCGTTCGACCAAAACTAAAATAATTGCGCACATGATGTCATGTATCCTCGGCACTACTGCTGTTATCCTCAGGAGGAGCAGCGGGATATGCTGGTGGAATGCTGCCCTTACTTGGACAGCGTCATCCCACGGGCACCAGCAACAGCAGCAGCAGCAGCGGCGGCGGTGCCACCGTCTCTGCCCTCTCCAACCCCGGGTGCCCCTAAGACGGGGCTCAAGGCGACCGGCCTAGACGGTGGTGGTGCAGTCTCAGGAAACGCCCCGGTTGATACTCCCGGGTCGGTGCCTGGTGCGTCGGCGCCTGGCGCGGCCGAGACCGAGAGCAAGAACGGCGGTGAGGATGCGCCGAAGGGTAGCAGCAGCAGCAGCAGCAGCAGTAGCAGCAGCACGGCCGAGGGGGGTCGGGCGACCGGAGCTGAGTCTGGGGGGGGGCACGACGAGGGGGTCCCGCAGAATCTGACCGAGGAGGAGGGCATGAACACCAGTAGCGGCAACGGTAACGGCAGCACTGTGACCGTGCTCTCTCAGAAGAGCAGGCGAGGCGAAGGGTTTCTTGAACCTCTGGGAGATGTGGCGGAAGCGGTGGCAGCGGCGGCGGCGGTAACGTCCCCTGCTCGCAAGAAATCCAGGGCGGAGCCGGGAACTGCCACCGTCGCGTAAGGCGTGGCGCTCTATGATTGACCGGTTGATGACTCTGTGCTAGGCCCAACAGCCGCTGCTTTCGGGTGAGGGTTGTCGGGAGCAGCTCATTGGTTGGATGTCTAACTTTGTTGGCGCGTATGCATATGAGGATAATTGTTTTACGTTCATCGGTGTAGTGGTGTCTGGTGACCCGTCGACTGAAGCTTGTTTGTAGGATTGACACCATCATCCCTCGTTCTGAACAAGATTCGGATCCTAGATTGTGGATTCGGATCCTAGATTGTGGTTGCTTATTTTCTCCTAAGGTACTTGTTCAGCCGTAGACAGGATAGGTATGTCCATTTTTGACGACCCGCGGTGGGTGGGTTCCGCCAAGAAACGGTATACCTGGTACTACATGAAAAAAATTGTTTTTAAGAAATTCTGTAGTTAGTGTGAAACGAAGTTTTGCATGTGGGCAAGCTTGACAAGAGCCTGAATAAGTCGTATCTGGTGTTCGTTGTTTGCTTTTGGTTGTCCGGCTGGCCACGATTTGAACGGGCTCATCAGTCAACGCAGGCACTTGAGTGTCTTTTCTCTCTGGGCGTTGCCTCATGTATGCTCGTTTGTACGCTAGCAGCAGGTAAGCATCAACGCGTGTACGTATGTGTTCCTTTGCGTGTGGGAACACATGTGTGGATCGGGGGTTCAGAAAGCTGACCAGCGTGCATTTTTTGGAACTGTTGTGTAGACTACATATATGCTCTAATTCATGGTGTTTCATCAAGCCGTTTCGGCGCTCTTATCCTTACCTTTTGTAGTATCGCTTCCATCGAGTGGGGATAAATACGGTGATGTCTTCACTACGCGTGAGCCTTAGACTAGTTGGGCCTTACGGTGGTATTTTTCCTGTACGACCCTCGCATCATTTCCTTAACTTCCAAGTCAAGACGGGGAGCATTTCCGGCATGTATCGTGTACGGGTGGGGCTGTTGGGAGTTGGTCTCCGTGGTCGGCACTAAATGATCCAACGGTGACTTGCGCGCTACAGTAATACGAAGTAATATTTACCGAAGAACGGTGTTCGGCGAGGCGAAAAGTTACAAAGTTCGCAGAAGGTGTTTCTCGCTCGCTCATCAAGAAACAAACCAGGACTGAGCGAACATGTTTTGGTTTCTTGTGTGGGAGGGCTGCAGTTTAACCAAACGAAGTTGTGTTTGACGCACAAGCATGACCATCAATATGGACAAGGAGCATGTCGCATGTTGAACCATTTGGAGCGTTCGCGAAGGGCAAGCTTAGGCTTGAGCAGACAAACGATTCAGGGACGCAAAAAGAAAAAAATGGAGGTATGCATTGGTAAGTGTCTTTGTAGGTCTCCACCTACTGTACTACAGTACGCATCACCAGTGTCAGTATATAGGCTTCGTTCAATTGTTTTGAGGGTTGCGCGAGGGCCACGCAGATCCATCCTCAAAAATTAAAGCAAAACCCAAAGGATTGCGAAGTCTTCCACGTGTTTTATGTGTACAATCACATCCTTTTTTTCTCGGGTCCAGGTTTCTTGGCAGTATCTGTTCATCCGTCCGTAGGGCCGAGACGATTTCACAGAAGCTTTTATAAGCTCGCGTTTACCTAACACCGAAGCGCGTTAGTTCACAAGGCTGGGATATTTGCACCTTCTTTTTGATTGTCATGCGCTGTGTACGATATGCTTATGACATTTGTAGGTGCGGAGATATAGATGATGCGGATCTCCGGCTGACCGACTGACCTCGGGGAAGCACGGAGTTCATATTTTTGCGCAGGATCTGAAACGTCTGGAGCGATCTCCGACGGATCTCCGATTTTACCCTCTCCCTCGTCGGACAGTCTACAGCAGTTCGCTCTGCGGCCTGTATTGCGCCCCGAGCGTAGCAGGAAGCAGGGGATGGCGACAGCCTTTGGTGCCCCTGCACCGCTCCCGGGGCAGCCAGGCTTTCGGGCGAGGCCTTCCGAGTCCATGGCTCGAGAAACTGCGGAGATGGAGGAGCGTCTCTCCCGGCTCAAGACGGATCTTGCAGTCGAGGCGGAGATGAGGGAGGCCGCGGGGCCGAGAGCGGGAGGCGCTCGATGGCGAAGCGCAAGAATCGACCGGGGATCCGTGCGCGCGTACGCGAAAGACGTCAAGATCCGCCACAAGCAGCAGCTGCAGAAACGCCCACCGCATGGGATCTTCGCCAACGCCACCACCGGGGGGGGGGCGGGCCTCGGGGGGAGCAAGGGTCAGCCGCAAGCAGGGGCTGGGGCTCGCGCGGCGGCCGCACTCCGAGATGAGCAGCAACAGCGACAGCAGCAGCAGCAGCAGCAGCAGCAGCAGCAGCAGCAGCAGCAGCAGCAGCAGCAGCAGTACTGGCAGCAGCAAGCTCGAGGCGACGCACAAATCAGTAGCAATCCTGCCGCTCCACGATCGCCGCCACTGCCGCAGAAGTCAGCTGAGCAGCGTGTTCGTCCGAGCCCGGCCTTCGCGAGCAAGGAAGTCACCCGATGGGGTGTAGGGGACACGCTGGGGTGGCTCGACAGTCTTGGGCTCGAAAAGTACAGAAGCGTGTTTCAGCAGAACGAGATTTCGGGGACGATCTTGCTGGAGGTAGGGCTGGACGATCTCGACTACATGGACGTACGCGTCTTGGCCCACCGCAAGCGCATCCTAAAAGGCATCGAGGATCTCAGGAGGGGCGGCCGAAAGAAGAGGGCATTGGATGCTAACATGCCACCACCCCCGGCCCCGGCGTTGGAGCTGCTGCCAAACCAAACCACCAGTAGTACACGTGTGAACAGGGACGAGAAGGGCCCACGGGGGGAAGGGATAGGAGAAGGAGGGGCAGCAGCAGAAACGACATCGCAAATTGCTCCAGAAGACTGTGGCGGAGTCGGCCGCCGATACTCACCCCTCAGCGGAGGAAATAAGCAACACTGGTCTACGATCAAGCCATTGTCGGAAAACCAAAGGGATGGTGGCGGACTATCACCAACAGCAGACAATCTTGCCGACGGACAGTACGACGAATCCGCTGCGAGCTCCAGCTTTAAAGATGCCGTAGCAGAGTGGCGTGGAGAAGGAAAATACTCGACGACAACGTCGGCAACAGAGGGCCGCGCTTCCTCTTTGCATCGACCCGCCGTGGTTGGCCGTGCCCCCTTAGCTGGAATGCCTTCTGCAGCTGAAGAAGAAAAGTATGAAGATATGCAGTTGGTGTTCAATGCCAAACCGGCTAGACCAGGACTGTTGGGGGGACGAGAAGGAGGAAGAGCAGGCATGGGGGAAGAGACAGAGTGCTGGGTTAATCCTTTCTCTTCTCCACGGATAGGCGTGAAGGGGGACAACTCTCAGTTGGTAGACCTCGGTCATGAACCGGGAGTTTCTTCCCATGGTACGGAGACGTTGACGGTGGCAGGTTCCAAGCAACAACAGGGGGTGCGGGAAAAGGGGCACGACCCGGCCCTTGCTCTTGACGAAGAAGCCGAACACGAGGCGTTCCGAAAGGCTGTGGCGGAGTGGAACCGCGGGAAAAACACCGGAGTCACGGCCGATGGCAGCGGCGTCCGGGATGGCAGTGCCTCTGGTCGTGGGATTGGGGGCATCAGTTCTGCTCAAACAGCGACAGAGGTGGAGATTCCTAGCAGGCGAACGGCGGAAGCGATGGCAGAGGAGCTGCGGAAGCAGATGGACGCCGAGCACTGTTCGCAGGCGAAGGAGCTCGAAGAAGAGAAGAGAGCGTTGCTCGAGGGCTTGGAACGTTCACGAGAAGGGGAGACAAAGGGCGACCAACTTGAGCTGGGCGCACCCGACGGGGGAACGGAGGTGGAAGAGCAGGATGACGACGCAAGTTGGCGCGAACGGGAGGATGCTAGAAGTGTAGGACCGTCTTCCGTCTGCTCGTCAACAGGGCGAAGCAGCGGCTCTGATCGCCAGGACGCGGAGGCGGAAAATATTGGATGCGGTGGTCATGACAGCAGTGGTGTCGAAATTGAGGTGGTGGAGTCGGTGCTTGGAGCCGACTTGTCGATTGAGGGTGGGGTGAGCTACGTCGTTGATGAATGTGATAGCGGCGATGAGCCACACTTTTGACTCACGGAGGAGGTTGTGCACAGGTAGTCTCCGTTCGTTTAAGCTGGTTAGACTAGGTGACACTCAAAGGTTGTGGTACGATGTTTATGCGTGATCGGAAATTATCTTTGCCAACGATCCTGATTCATGCCGACAGCTGTGGGCCATATCTTGGTTGAGGACGTACGTCGCGTTGACATGACATGAAATGACACGACACGACGAGGTTCTTATGAAACCAAACATCCGATACATCTTGTCCAAAAGCTGAAGAGTCACAATCGATGCCATCCTATCGATGAGACCTTCATCGGGGAGGCGAAACAAACAATGACGCCAACGTCGAAAGCGTCACGCAAGGGGACTGACCCGTGTTTTCAAACCTGCTTCTCGGTATGATGCCAACCACAATCCGTTTTCGGCCGTAGCCACAGTTTTTTATCAGCTGTGGGCCATATCTTGGTTGAGGACGTACGTCGCGTTGACATGACATGAAATGACACGACACGACGAGGTTCTTATGAAACCAAACATCCGATACATCTTGTCCAAAAGCTGAAGAGTCACAATCGATGCCATCCTATCGATGAGACCCTCATCGGGGAGGCGAAACAAACAATGACGCCAACGTCGAAAGCGTCACGCAAGGGGACTGACCCGTGTTTTCAAACCTGCTTCTCGGTATGAATGCCAACCACAATCCGTTTTCGGCCGTAGCCACAGTTTTTTATCAGCCGCCCTTTGGTCAGCGGCCTGCCTGTTGTATTTGTGGGCGATGCAAGGGTTCAACCGCTATGCCTGCACCCTGCTCCATACACAAGCGTGAAGCCAAAACAGTCACCGACGACATTGGCGTACATCGCAACTACGGCCGTCCCAACAAGGACCCGAAAACCACCCCACTAGCCCAAGAGCCTCAACATCGGAGGTCTGCACTTCACGCACCCGGGCAACGCATGATGCCCAAAACCAAGTCGGCACGGTCACAACATTTTCTTGGCGATATCTCCACTCTGCCGTACGCACGGGAATAAACCCAACCAAAACAATGACAACGCCACATGCACAGTACATATCGACTAAATAGGAACGGTATACGAAATCAGGTATACACAATCTCGGTTCCCTGGTACGCTGCCTGCAGCGCCTCGATGTCATGCTTGCTCAGCGACGTGTACCTAACGTTGACCTTCTCGATGGCGCTTATCTGGGGCGGGCACAGACCGTCACATACGGGTACGGACAGGCGGAGCCAATGCCGAAAATGCGGACCAGAGGGCATCAGCATGAGAGCAGTCTCGACGCGTGCACCTCGAAATCTCAAAAAACATTTTTCGGAAGTGCGCGTAATCAGCACATTCTGTTTTAGCCTAGACTTGTCCTTTTGTCCTTCTTCATGCCGTGGAGGAAAATAACAGAGACCAACTGCCTTTGAAGAGGAGACTTGGGGGAGCAGGCAAAGGCAGACCTTGGCGCAACGGAAACTAACAAACGCCTCCGCCTCCATTTTTTTGGAGTGTCACACGCCCTCCAGAACCGGAGATGAAAACAACTCCCAACTTTCCCTGAAAACGATCTTGCACGATCGGGTCGTTTTTATGGGCGTATGCACCATGGTAGGGTCCTCCCAGACATGTCCAACGGATAACCAAAATGCCTGCATGCCGACATCTGATTGTACAGGCGGTGGAGGATGACGACTTTAGGGTTAAACCTCCTATGCATACCCTCGGAAGGGGGTCAGTTCCATGCTGGACCAGCTGCCGAACCCCCAACCCTCGTACCATACCTCATACACACAACACACAGGCACCCCCCTCTCGCATTGGCACCTGTTCTACTGACGGTTGTCAGCAGGCGACACGCTGCTGCAGCTTGAGGCAGATAGACACGCCCGTAAGCTGCCACAACAGCAATGGCATATAGGGTTTGGTGTGTTGTGATTGTTTTGGGTATTTCATTTTTCAGCTTAGGGGACGCAATATGCAAAACAAGTTCTTTTTTCAAAAGGTACCGGATCCAAACGGAGTATGTACGGTGGCGCGGAAAATCTCTCCTCGGGATCAACAATGAACGCAGCAGTTCCATCGCATTGCATCGCTGACTGACTCACTCACCAAGCCAGCGTTGCCGTCTTTCTCCAAGGCTTCCTGGCGTTCGTGAATCATGTCCGACACCCCGTCCACCGACACCTTAGAGCACCCGCACAAGTTCAGATCCTGTCCAGCATTGGCAGAATAGCATCGGTGAGACAAAACAAAACGTCGCGGGGAATAGCTGAAACTCGGAACGCTTGCGCTCTGCTGCTGCGTAGTTTCTTTCGAAGAGAGACAGACTTCGTGCCGCCTCACACAAGCCAATCTTAATGCGACTGACTGCCCAGACAACGCGAAAGGTAAAGGGTTGTACAATAGGCCGACGACAGGCATCTCAAGTTTTGGGAAGAGAAAGAACTCTGCCGTTGTTACGCCGACTGCTCTATCTGCCGGTACAAAACCAGCGTACACACGGCTCAACCCGACAACGTGACTTTACGCCCTTCGCACTTCAACGCTGAAAGAACAGGTGATCTCACAGATCACCTCTCACAGATCACCTGGGCAGCAAACGACGAAACGTCAAAAACGAGATTCTCTCTCCGCTGGTTGTGCTCGAGACGCTATTATTAGGCACGCCATTCGCGAACACGGACAAAACAACGCAACGGCCCGCCCGCCCATCAATCAAGGACGACCATCTACCTGTGTGGCCTAACCATACCCCGATTACGTCTGCCTAGCGTCAGGCTAATTCATCACCGTGATCATTCCCCCCTCCCAAAAAAACAACCCACACACAAATGTTTCGAGCCAAATGACCTTCCCCACAACAAACGACGCAGGGCTAGAGAAGAACTGCCGAAAAACAGTTGTGAAAATGATATTGAGAGTGATGGTGGTGAAAGCAAGGAGGATGAAAGTGAAAGCACTCCAAAACGAACTCGAGTGCAAGGTAGCAGCCCTCGTAGACGTGTGCAGTTTTCCTCTGTTGCTACCGCTTCTGTCTTTCATCCGGAGAATTCCTTAGCCTCCCCCATGCCGCCCCCTCACGGGGTCCCAGTTAATGGCATTTAGAAGTGTTTCGTGTTTTCAACCGCACTGAGACCTGATGTCTGTTCATTGGTCAGCCAGCTAGCGCGATCGATGCTAATAATAAAAAAACACACAAACACACTCAAGTGCGAAAGGCAGGCAGCGCAAGAACAGCGAGCACACAAGCCACACATCACCCTGGCTACATAGTGAAGAGGAAAGGGTCACCGCTTGCTTTCTCCCGCCTTCAGCCCAGACAGCATCATAGCAGGTACCCTCTGCAGTATGGAGAACAGATACAGTAGTACACCCAGGCCAGCCAACACGTCCACAACCCGCAAAAACCAAAAAGAGAAAATGCAGGTGTTCAATGTTCAATGTTGCCCCCGTTGATCATTGGCTCTTTGACGTAGATTCATGGTAACCCGTACCGCACCATCTCTCACCTGTAGCCGTGGTATCGCCTGGGATGCCCACGACAGAAACTCGTCAGTGATGCACGTGTTCCAGTGCACGTGGAGCGACCGAAGGTTGGGCAGCAGGGGGGGAAGAGTGTCCTTCAAGGTGTCCTCCATGTACTCGATAAAGCCTTCGCCGATACATATGTGTTTTGCCCCACGGGAGACGGCGGACGACGCCAAAGTGACGCATAGGGGGGGAAAAGGTTCGGTGGGGCAAGGGGCGAGATGTTGATCCACAAGGGCAGGGATAACCAACTCGAGTTGGGCATGATCAGAGAGAGAGAGAGAGAGAGAGAGAGAGAGAGAGAGAGAGAGAGGACGGGGCTAAAAACAACGAGCTAATGCCAAACAAACCCCACTGCCATTATACATGTTTCAGGTCTTTTAACCGCAGTTCCACGACAAACGGTTTAAGCGATGACAGTCTTCAACGCTAAACCGTAACGGCGCACCACCAAAAGGAACAAACCAAGCGGAAAGCGGGGTGAAAAAACATGGCAATCGTCGCAAACGACGAACAGACTCTACCATTTAGAGCCGATCGTGTGTTTTGAGAAGACAAAAAATCCGTATCGGGTACCACACAACAGCAGGACAGAACTACAGCAACAACGCTTCGGATTGGTTCCAAGTCCTTACGCAAAAGGTGCGCTCTTGGCCCCGCGACCATCAAAACAGTCGCCAACAAACGGCGAATCGGGAGAAAAAAAACTCAAATCCAGGAAAAAACTCGTTCAAGGTCAAGGTCAAACGCCGAAACTTCAAGAACATCAAGCTGGCCCAGGTCAAACGCCGAAACTTCAAGAACATCAAGCTGGCCCTCTTACCAATTCGAAGGACCTCAAGATGCCGGCAGCGGTGACAGATCACCTCCAAGGTGTGCGTTGTCACGTTAAGCCCTGAAATGTCCAGCTCGGCAAACCTGATGTAGGCAAGCGTGCCCGGGGGGTAGAGGTGAAAGGCAACACACCAAAAAGGCCCAGGCAGGAGGGTTTGCGTGGTCATGACGCAGCCAAGACAGATGATAGGCGAATGGCAAGTACCGTAAGAGTGGGGGCCATCGCAGACACCCTACCTAGAACGACTTTCAATGCTCCATTTCTCCACAACCAATAGGCTGCCAACGGCGGTTTTGGAAACATGTATTGCGGTCGGCAGCTTTCGTTACACGTATCGGTCGGTTGGTTATTGCGCCGCACGCTCGCCCTCTTGGCTGCGGAGAAATCGATTTATCGTTCAGAGTCGGTCCATACGTACACGTGGAAGACACCCCAGCCTCTCACTGATGCGAGTTAGCCGAGGCGTGTGCGAGTCGGTCGGTGTACCCCACACACCACCCATACAACGAGACGACAGGAACAAAGGGAGGCAATGGCAATGCGGTACATGATAAAAAAATTGTCACCGCTCGGAACGTGGAACAAGATGGCAAAAAACACCCGCCGTATCAAAGACACCCTATCACCATCCTCCCGTCAAAATACACCATCGAAATATCTGCGCCGTGCCATACGCAAGGAACGGATATCTATCGTAGACAACAATCACTGGAAAGCAAGACATACGGCAACAGCAACACGGGGGGGAGGGGCAGCAGATGGTATGGTACATATCCCACCAATTCCAGCTGGCCCAAAGACTTACCGAGGCGCATTGGGGTGCAACCCGCAGAGAGCGTCCACCCCAGGGGCCGTGATGTTGAAGCACCCGCCGATGTCCAGAGCCGCTATATTCTTCCCATGTCTCACCAAGTGCTCCAGGGAGAGGTCCGTCAATTTTCGGCAGTTTCTAAGGGACAGGCGCTCTACCAGCGAGCACCGGCTGAGCAGGGATTCTATGGCACTATCTCGGATGTAGAAGCACGCTGTGAGGTCCACGCTCTTTGATGGCATTGGGAGCGAGGGAGAAAAGACCGAGGGAGCAGGGGGGGGGCGGGTTACAAAATGGGCAATTGACGAAAAGGTTCGCCTAAGGTGCCTGCGGTACATGGCAATTGGTATGGCATTAGTTACGGCGAAAATGGCGTCTGCTAGACCAGCATCACGACACAGAGAACAGGGGCAACGCACGCACTTCTCCGAGCTATACTTCACGTGCTTGTCCAGACGCAAACCGCACAACTTGTAGCAGCCCCAAGGCCCACCATCACCACCGCTGAGGGGAAGCTCACCCGTAGCATCGGACATCGCATGCTAAGCGTGTCACGGATGAAGGAATCCCCAATCTTGGAGTTGACCAAGGATACCGAGGTGAAGCTCTTGTCCAGGAACGCTGGCGGTGCGGGAAAGCTCCCTGCCTGCAGAACAAGGAGAATTATTGCACCGCACAGGACCAAAGGAGAGTGTGTAACATGCGTCAGCGGTTGTTGTGGTAGGCTAAAGGGGAGGTTCAATGAGTCTGACAGGCATTCTATGCATCACCGTGCTACGCCAGGCAAGCATTGGCTATAAGCAGAAGAGGCATTACTGTAAAGTCCAGTCGTCTTAGTCTGGTGTTCCCGTTCAAACACCGTCGCTCGCTAAATAGCTATCGCTAACCCTCCCAACGCTTTGCCTTCCTAGCTGAACTGCTGTGAATGGGCCCTAGTTCGGGGTAATATAGTCACTGTCAAGGGCCCCCTCTGCGGTGCATGCCTTCATTTTTACGTTTCACCCGTGTTGCAGGTCCCACAAAAAAAGCAAAAAAAATATGACAAAGGGGCTCCGCGAAAATCGATGACATCCCACGTGAGCCCCCATGATGGGTTGCCCCGTAACACTATCGGGTGCACACCTTTATCACCGCTGGTGCTCCTCACACGGATGGCTACGTGCCATGAAACATGCAGGATACCTCAAGCATGTTGTGTTCTCCACGCGCAGACAGTTGGTTTGCCCTGGCTTCCCTCTGAACCTGGCAAATGCCGTCCTATCAAAAGTGCAAGAGCTGCTGCTTCAAGCCCGTTTCGCATCAGTCACCACCAAACGTCACGCTGCTATCCGCATGCGAAGGAGTTCACAAATTCGCTCGAGACTTCGCCAGAGTCGATCACATAGGCATAGGTAGCATTGGGGTTTGGCGCAATTTTGGCTAATCGCCACTACGAGGGTGGTACCAGTGAAGCACTCTATCGCCTATACATCGACCAAACACGCCCCACACAGATACCTCCATTTTTTTTTGAAAATTTCCGGCAGATTCCCCCAAAAGTTGACCTTCAACGCTCTACACTCGCTCATAAGACGATCCCGTCCAGTTTGGACACGCCTAAGGTTTCTTTAGAAGGTTGGCAACATTTTGGATCGCCACAACAGCCGAAGTTGATGGCAAATAACGAATAACGGCCTGTCGCATAGGAATCTGGCCGCTGTGGGGGCTCCGCGTGATCGATGCCTTTCGTAATAATAAAAAAATCGATTGTTATGGGGACTTGCAACACGGGGTATTCTGTAAGTTTATATGCACAGCATACTGCTGTACACGGGTTATTCTGTAAGTCTACATGTAGCATACTGCTGTACATACACCCGTACCCGCCATAAAGGTATGTTATGCAGGCATTTCGTCGGCGATGAATTGAGAGTTGGTAGGGGGAAGGGGCCACCGCAAGCCTTGCACCAGCAGGCCACAAGAGCAAAGCAGTCTGGTGTCACGCATGCGCCAACGTGTTTCGACAGGGAGCTCGCAACTGCAACGTTGCCGCCCTGAGGTGTGGCCTTGGTTATGGTTTGGGGCCCACGGCATTTAGATACTTTGAGGAGGCCGTAGCAGCGGCAGAGGACAACGACCCAGCGTTGTAATGCAGGACAAGAGTATTGTAGAATCTCATCTCACCATTCCTCTGCCTTCTTCGACCAGCTTGGTGATGATCTTCTGCCTCAGACGTACCGTGTCCATGGCTCCTTTCCCGTTGCCTCCTGCCGCCCCAATTTCCGTGGACCTTCTAACGAGCTCCGTTGCATTCTTTGAGAACAGAGCCCTTTCCACCTGCCAAAAAATGGATGGTAGTGCGAGTTGATTGCATGCGAAGGTAGCCCGACATGAAGGGGAGGGTGAACGGTGGCAGCGCCTGCGATGGATGGTGGCTTGGACGCCAACACCATGCACGTCAAGTTCTTTACAGCAGTACTTAACACCAGAGGTGGAAAATTACACACAGCCAGCGCCAGCAGCCTAGTAGCGAACGGCGCTAATACTGCTGTATGTACTACACGCGACAAACTGGCGGAGAACTGCCCGCTTCAGCGTGAAATGCTACAGCAGTCGACAGATACACCGGCAAAGCTCGCCTGTTACGTAACCGTTGACACGTGGTATCATACTAGCATACACATCTGTCTACAAGTAAATAATCAAATAACACGAAAGCCTGGACTCAGTCACTCAGTCTCTCCGCCGCCGTCTCCACTATTCCGAGACCAAAGAGAAAACGCAACAACGGGGCGGTGTCTCACGTCTCACATACTTCTACATTTTGGAAGCCAAGTTAGACGTGGAGTTACGAGAACTGAGGAACTCTCGCATGCGGGTTTGCTAGACGACGAGCAGTGCTCGGTCCTGCTCATGCCTACGTGCTGGGGTGGGAGGAGGAGAAGATGCAGACGGAGAGAATCTCGAGGGGGCACTGCAGAATGAAATTCAGAATCCTTGACTGCGTTGTCAGCGCGTATCAAAATGGCCGGCAGCGTTTCGCTGTGCTTGCAACACTATGGATGATGCTGTGCTACGGCTGAGATATCTAACACATACATATGCTTGCATCGGCAGCGATTGCTTGTCCCTTCCCCCCGGTACTCTTGTGTGCGTGTGTGTGTGTGGAGAACAACAACAGAGAGCGGTTGAACTATTCGTCTCTCACCCGTTGAGGATTGAGCGATACCTCGGGGCTCTGCGCTATCTTCACAAAGCAGCTGTCCTCCAACGAGCGCATCTCCCCACTGCTCCCAATGCTGTTCGGCGATTAGTCCAGCGGCTGCTGCCGCTGCTGCTGCTCATGTGCTGTGTGGTGCTGGAGCTGCTGAGCAGCAGCCGGGGGCCACGTAGAAGAGATTTATGGAGAGAGGTCGTGTGTGGTGGTCTGCACATCTGCACCAGTCCAGCAAATCATCCCCTCCGTAAGCCCGCCTTTTGGCCTTGGAAAGATCCAGCCGGAAAGATGAAAGATCCAGAAAAAGAGCAGCGAACACACGACTTCGAACCCTCGAAAGATTCGGCAGCAGCCTCTTTACATGGCTTCTTGTGTCGTGCGCCATTAGTGCGTCAGTCAACAACGCCGGGACGCAAAAAAAACACCGGCAGCAGTGGTGGCCGGCAGCACACAATCAACAGGAGTACAGGAGTCGTACCGCCCCCGCCAACGATTGGACGGTCGAGGTCGGTCTGCTTGCTGCCTTTGCTGGGACCGCCGTGCTGCTGCAATCGATTGCTCTCAGGCAAGAAGGTTTTCTGTTGGGCTACATTCTAACCCCATCGTCTACAAACTACGTGAGGTGACAGAAGGGAGGAACCCCCAACCCCAGCAACCATAGATAATTAGTTCGCCCGCGCCCTCAAAGACACAACGTGATACACAGCAAGGAGGAGATGGATGCTCGTGATCTGCTGCAGCTTTTACGGTTGCACCTCTTCTCGTGTGCGATCGTGTGATCTCTCTTTCTCTCTCTCGCTCGATTTCTCCACGATCTATGCCTGCCTGTCCTTTCAACCATGTGCGCGAGAGGCGAGGAACTAAATTAGGCGTGTATGTGGCAGTGTGTGGTAGATAGATAGCTTCTCAGTCAGCATGGATGGGTAGTCTTTCTGTGGTTGTATTTATGTTTCCTAAATGTCAGCATCGATGGAGACCCTGACACAATTTCACTAATTGAAAACTAACTGATGGCGGTGTTCTTCTGTGATGATCGACGATAGATAATAGTTGGTAGAGACGTATGTATGTAGAGTAACTACAGTTTTTGGTACCCTAACGCGGAGTAGACAGACAGACGGCGAGGCTGGCTGTGGTGGGTGGCACCACATGGGTGAGAGGAGCGCGCGAGAGAGAGCAGCCCACTGCAATCTACCGAATCTACCAGACAGAGCGGTCTTTCTAAACGAGATAAATAGAATATCGATGGTCGTCTCGGACAGAACGGTCCAATCGGAAACAAGGTATACAAATACCCCGCGGCTCTGACTTTGCCGACATCAATAAAGAGTGATAGTTGACAGAGATTACTATGTGTACAGGACAGGCTAAGGCTAGACTACGAGTCTAAATGGCAACTGTTGTTTCAGGGGATCACCCCCCCTCCCCCCCAGACCATTAGGTCGCCCTTATCCCTCAATGGTGTGTAGACGTGTAGTAGACTACACTATTCTTTTCTGCGGCGTGAAGACAGAAGAAGACATCCCTTCGAACGGGGTATTCTCGAACGGGGAGTTCCTTAAATGTTAGTACTTCTTGCTTGAAGGCCATCTATCGAGAGCTACGTAGACTATATACTGTACCAGACCATTTTCTGCAAGCTGAGGTGGTGTTGTGGTAGTGGGCGTCGGGCAATAATTTATTAAGTCCCTTTTGTTCTTTGTTCAAATATTTAAGCACGTCGAAGCTCTTCGTCATCGGCGCACCTTGATGGTACTTCCGAACAAACAATAATGCGGATGGATGTCACCGAAGCGCACATGGGCACACAATGTTAATCCTGGACTCTGGGTCTCTTCCATTACAGAACGCGCCACCACTTAAGAACTTAGGAGTTAAGAACTTGAGCCTGAAACAATCCAAAATAGAAGAACTTGGCCATAAGAACAGGTGCTCAGTTAGAACGCGCCCTCCTCATGGTATTATACCAAAAATGCGCATGCAGATAAGAACGGAGCCCCAAAACGCGGCGGCTGCAAGAAGATAAGAAATCAGGAAGGATGGGTGACCCAAACAGCAGTTTGTTTCAGATTCGTGATGAAATGATTGTACCCGCGGAGGAGGGGGAGGGCGTACTCTCTGTCACGTTTCGCATGCCTTAGAGATAAGACCATTGAGCACACGTCCTCGACAGGACGCATAATTGCGCCCACGGGACGGGACCGATCACCGATGGCCAATCGTTCCTTCCTGCATATACTTCGAACTATTTTTTCCAAAGGTGGCTCAAAAATGTCGTCCCTAGTTTATCTATCCTATCGATGCCACTTCCCGCCTTTTGAACCCACTTTCTATGCCCCAAGTACAGGTACGTACCGTCTTCTCCTGGCTATTCCATGCCTCAAACATTCTTCTATCCCTGTAACTTTCCTTCTACGTGTCCAACTCAGTCATGTACATTTATCTACCCTTGTCGCCCAGCACGGACGGACGTTTCGCAACGACATGAACCCGGTCTTCGCACTCGGAGCAGCATTTACAGTTGAACTTGTCGTCTTTATTGTCTTCCTTCCCGAATCCTCGTCAACGTTCTCAAAGGCCGTTGTCCTAAGTCCTAACTTTGACCTTCGGCTTTGTCCCTTCATCCATTGGTCCATGTAAGTACTTATTTCAACATCCGTACACATCTAGACCCTCCTTATCGTTGGATCATTTTGTTTGATTGTGTTCTCTCTCGGCAAACGTAGCAGGTTTCTTGTTCTCAAACCCCTATAGACCTACCGTTTGTTTCCAATGGATGAACCCGATACCTACCGTTCGTTTTCAATGTTTCAACCTCATCGATTTAAAACTCTTCCATACGTCATCTGCAACCTTAATCCACTCCCTGGGTTGCCCCTGTTCTTGTTTGTCCACTTCGCCTCCCACGCTTCTCTCGGCAACCTCTCCTCTCCCATATCGTACACCATACGGTACTAAATACTTGCCATTTAGCTTCCTTACGCCTCTTCCCGATCGTAGGAGTTGGATCCGAAGGGGGGGCTTGCTCTCTCTCTCATGTTTTGGATGCCTTAGCGGTTAGACCATTGACCACGCGTCCTCGACAGGACGCAGCATTGTTCCCACAGGACCGATCACCGATGGCCAATCGTTCGATCCTACATTGATTGCCTAAAAGGTGCCTCAAAAATGTTTCCCTAGCCTATATATCCTATCGATATCAGTTCCCGCTCGTTCAACCCATTTCCTATGCCCCAGTACAGCTACCGTCTTCTCCTGGCTATTCCATGCCTCAAACATGTCTCTGTACCTTTTCCTTGTAGTTTTCCCAGCTCACTCATGTGCGTGTCCCTCTCCTTGTACGACGGACATTCCGCACCTACGTGAACAGCTCACATGTGCGTTTCCCTCTCCTTCTTGTACAACGGACATTCCGCACCTTCATGAACATGGTCTTCGCACTCGGAGCCGCAATCACATGTGGATTTGTCGTCTTCATCGTCTACGTTCCCAAATCTTCGTCTACGTTCTCGACGACCAATGTCCCCATTCCTACGTTTGACTTTCAGCTTTGTCCCCACATCCATTGGTCCATGAAGAAGGTATTCCTTAAATATTTTCCTTCTTTCAACATTCCGTACACATGCAGACCCTCCTTATCCTTGGTGTCTTTGGTTACGTTATGTTCTGCTCTCTCGTCAAGCAACAGATACATATCTCCTTGAACCCCTCTAGACCTTGCGTTTCCAGTGTATCACCTTCGTCAAGTTGGAACCGCTTCCATGCGTCATCTACAACAACAGTAACCCACTCCGTTGGTTCGTACACCCATTCTTTCTTGTTTGCCCACTTCGCCTCCTTGGCTGTTCTAGGCAGCCTCTCCTTTCCCATACCGTACATGCGGTACTGCCATCTAGGGGGACGATTTTACGACTACATTGTACACTTGCAGCAGTAGTGTCTCGTGATGAAATCCACCCATAAACCTGCGTCCTCTGGATAGGGCAATCTTTTTAGAAATAAGAAAATAACCCCGTTCATCATAGGTGGATGCCTGCTCCAAATAAGAACTTGGAAAATAAGAACATGTGCTCGGTTGGAAGCAACAATAAGCGTCCAGCCTCAAGCTAAATAAGCGGTTCTTAAGTGGTGAAGCGTTCTGTATTCTATTCCCCAACGACGATCCGGTCTGAAAACTGGCAGGTCTTCGTTTCCCCCCGCCGTGCGTCTCACAGAGGAGAGAGGACAAGCAAAGAGGAGCGGGAGAAAACCGCAATTGGACTACACACCGAAGCACCGAACAGACCGACCGGCAAAATATTTGTTTCGCAAGATTTTTTTGCAAGATGAAGATGCGAAGCCGGCTGTTTCCTCCTGCCGCCGGCACTTGGAAGCGCCGCCCGTCTAGACCGTTGTCGTCTCCGCCAACATGGCTCTGGTTGATGCTGACGTGTTTTTTTGGCACCGGGGGTTGGCCATCACCTCTCCTACAAGACGCACGGATGCAAATCGTCTCGGCAATGGCTGCGCCATACAACAACGAGGACGAGTCCCACGGACCCCGACCGGCAGTGCGGCGACTGGCTTCCACAGGCATCATGGAGTCTTCGATTAGGCAAGAGAGGCCGTTCAGTGGGGCGTGGATGAAGGGCTTCGTGTCCGACGAGCCCGGGTGCGGCGACCGCTGGCGAACGGTGGGCTACCGCTGGCAGCAGGAGGCCGGGGTGGTCACCAACTTGAACAGTTGAGCAACGGCTACGGTTTCTTTGTAATGGAGCAACTTACATAAGCGTGTGTGGGCATTTGTATTCATAGGAGCGTTGTACAGAGCTACATGGACGTTTGGAATGTTTCGAATGAAATTTCCGTTGGATTTGGACACGTAGTTGGCATCGTTGTTGGGGATTTGAAGGGCATGTGGCTCGAAGGAAGATCAGAACCTCCGCCCCGCTTTCGCCCTCTCCGAGTGAGCGCTGAGCGAAACCTGCTGTAATACGAAGAATGAAACAAGAGATCAAACAACAACTCGGTGAGTACCTCGAAGCTAGAAGCAGCGGACATTCTCTCTCCAACGCTATTGTTATGTTCCTCACTGCTGTCTGCTAGAACCGGGGCTTATATCGAAATTCTGGTTGTTGCCCCAACGGTGCCGGCACAACCATCAGCTTTGGAATTCTCTGAAAAAGGTGTTCCCGAAAGCGTCCGTCCGTCCCTCCACTCCTCCCGATCAACTCAAGGGTAGATAGAGGCTGCGACGGGGCAAACTGTCCAATAATATGTCATCAAGGTGGTTGTTGAGCGGGGGCTTTGATTCTACAAGTGCCGTTTAAGAGGCGGAGAGATAGTACCGCTCGCGGAGGTGGCCCCGAGGCGCGCAAAATAAAACAAGAATGAAATGGTTTTATCATTCGATTTCGGCACAGTGGTCGGTGGGAACGGTGCAAGCTCACAGGGGTGATTACCGAGGATCTCACCTATCGCACAAGTCCAAGATTGAGCTTTGTATTGGAGCTGCCGTGTATCGAGGTACATCCCTTTGACACGGGGTGCCACTTGTTTTCATTTAATCGGCGTGCATATGAAAGTTGTTAATGCTGAACGAAGCACACACACCCCTACACAAGTGTCGTGGTAGTTGGACCCTTGGACTAGTAATTAGGTAGACATTCCGATTTTGCGCCTTGTTGACTCAAGTTCCACGTTCAAAAGACCGAGAATCAAGAGCAAACGTGTCTTTGAGGTCGGTAGAGGCGGCCTAACCCTGTGCTCGGCGGCAAGATGCCTCTTTTTCAAGCGAACCACCGACAATTACTGGACGCTCCCCGTGCTCCCTGCACCTGGCCGCTGGAAGGAAGAAACTACCGTACACTGAAGACAGGAAAGCACGGTGACGAACATGAAAACAACAAAGACACCGAAGGTGGTGTTGATCTAGGAACTCGACCCATTACTTACCACGTCATTACTCCTCCCGTGGCCGTTACATTTCGCGTTTGTGTGTGTGTCTGTCATGGCCAAATCAGACCTCCTGGAGACCTGGGTGTACGCTGTCGTTGCAAGGCAACGCGAGGACGTGATGGTGGTGGATGAGTCTGGCATCCTTGACAACGTCTCCTGCGAGGCTTCTACCAAGGGGAACGTCAAGTCGGGAATGGACTGCATCTGGGCCCCGATCCCGCACCTGTGCCTTTCTCAGAGCCAGCAGGTAGGTGCCGTGGTTGTTTGCTGCGTCCTGTTGTGTATGCATCCATGTTTGTGAAGCGGGCCAGCAGCCGAGAGTGGTAGAGGTGTACCAAGCCGCACGGAGGACGCCATGTACCTCGAACGGTTTTCAGTCAGTTCGGTTACCTCGGTAAATGGGGTTACGCCCTTGTTGCTCAAATGTGCGGCTCTCATTGGCTCAAGGCTTGCACGAAACAAGACAACGGGGTTAGCCCCCTCAGCGATTTCGCCGTTCATGGGACCCCCCCCCCCCCTTCCTTGCAGTTCACAAACGAAGGGATGATGCAGAATGTCCTCGTCTTCTTCCTTTGGCAATTCGACTTCGTCTACGGTTTGCGAGCAAGATGCTTTTGGCAATGCGTGATCTACAGCAGTAGCGGCTTCCATTGCGATCAGAACCTGACCCCCAAGGGGTCACGATGATCTCGCCGCTGTCCCTCTGGTTTCCGGCCCTCAGCTAGTATGGAGGTAAGGACATTGTCAATACTGCCGGCGCGCTCTCTTCCGCCTCAGTTTCTCTCGCAAGTAAACCCTTCGCATGAAACGCTTGGCGACCTGTCCTTGCAGGAGTGGGAGATGTTCATGCGTACGAGAGGAGCCGCGGAGCTAGGCATTCGGTCGGCGACAAGTCTGACGTTCGACAGTGTGCAGAAGTCGATGCGTGATAACTCGGAAGACTGGCTGCGAGAATTGGGCCTGGACCTCTTCAGGGCTCGTCAGGCGCGTGAACTAGAAAAACAAAATCAAAATGTTGGAACGATAATATTCGTGAATCGTGAGATTTTTTCCCATCTGTCAGTCTATGTTGGACAACGCATAGGCCACACACTTAGGAACTTGTCACGACAAAAAGTGGAAACGTATTTAGTCCTGAGTGGACCATCCATCCATCACACCCTAAGTTCGCCATCTCACCCTTTCAAGTTGGTTTTCGGGAAGTACCTAGGTCTTGGAAGGGTTGACTTGGGCTGGTTCGTGTAGGGTGATGCAAATTCGTAACTTTTGTGGAGGGCTATGAATGATCGCACCGCCGTAAAGAGTTGGGTGCGTGTTTAAAATAAATGTATGTAGTTTAGGCACCCGTCGGTTTGTTCCACGAATCGATCTCTCTTGTCAATCCGTCTTGATCTAACGCCACCCACCCGCCTTCCCTTTGTGCGTCCGTCTTCTTCTGCCTTGAAAAACACGAACACCTCCTCGGATCGCTGGCTGCAGTTCCTTTCGAATGGAGTTCTGTGGAACCACGTGCAGCCGTGGGTGAAGAAGGACATGAACAAGCTGCTAAACCCTACTCCAGATGAAATCAGGCGGGGTCCGTTTATTGCGCTACACGTGGCGGATGGGCAGGGCAATCGGACGACAGCAAGCGGCACCCACGGGGGGGCAACGATGGGAACAACGCACGTCGTGGGGATAGAGGTGAAACGTTAACCGTTTTGCTTGTTTTTACGGTTGAACGGAGATCTGGTTACACGTATTCCTGTTGGAACTCAGAGTTGTCTACGCCTCTGTCGTGTGGACGGCCCTGCCAGTGGTGGGTGCCTATTATTGGCCTGTTCATGATCTGTGACGCGGACAAGTAGCAGCGAGACGGCAGTTGGCATGCCCCCCAATGCAGTGTGCGTCTCCTAGACCGTGCACCATGATGAGGGGGAAGCAAAACCTCTGAGGCTGCCGACGTACACCTTGCTCGACCATTATGCGTTGTTTTCGGGGTAGATGTCATGTTCTCTCGCGCATTCACGGCGCTCGTGTTTTTTTGGTTCTTTCCCCCCGACCTTGCGGCAGGAGTATCTTCACCGGGCACGACAATACCTGCAGCTCCAACAGCAAGTCGACGAGCTACTTGTTGGGGCCGCGCGGGAAGGCCAAGAACCGATAGCACCCGGGGACATTCGTGGCGTGTGGGTAGCGTCGGACGATCCGATCGTTCTCGAAGAAGTCAGGCGCCTAACCCCGCACTACTTTCCCGGCGGCAGTGTCTACGGGTGGGCCCAGAAAAAGACCGAGGAAAGGAGAATTGGCGGGAGCCTTTCGGTGAGGCTTTGGTTAACATGCGTATGAATACGTACCCAGTTTGGAAACTCTTGTTGCACCAGTGTTTGGGGTACCCGGCCGCGGGTATGATACACGAAGCCTCTGGGGGTGGTATGTGTTTGGTCTGATGGTCATGGAGGGACGGAGTCCCCTCCTTGCTTGGGCTTTCTTGCTCACCTCTGCATGTAGCCATACATACCAGCCCGCAGAGGCTCCGTGTATCGTATCCACCACCGGGCATCCCAAACAGGCCGCCTAGCGGGCACGGTACGATTCCGGAGACTCTTCAAAACTTGCCAGGGTTCAACGGCATCTCCAGCTCCAACACATTTATCACAACTTGTGGTACTTGCAAGTTCCTTCCGATGATAACCCCATCATCCCAGGTAACATCATTGCGGCTGCTGCTGCTGCTGCTGCTGCTGCTGCGTTCTTCCTCCTCAAAATAGGGGAGCAGCTGCCAGAGAGCATTTGGAATATGACAGGAAACATATTGTAGGCTATCATCCAGACTTCCAAGTATTGGAGATCTCGTAAATCAAAGTGAGAGGTTTGGAACATGGCTGCCTTCCAGAGATTCGACCCCGGGGTAGTTGTTATGAAATTCTACCTCCTTGCTGTGACGTCTGGGCACATCTGGTGAGCTACCACCCTCTTTATTAACTGATTATGATAGTACCCTACAAAGGTAGGGGTAGCAACGAACAAGGCATACTTTCGAACAGCCGTCTTGCTCCTCAACACGGCCTTCGTCCACCTCCCCTCGCCCCTCCCACCGCTCCCATTCCACCAGAGTTACCGCAGCTTCGTCTACGAGTTTGCAGATCTCATCCACCTTATTCGAGCAGATGTTATGGTGGGGAGGGCGGGCGACAGTGGTGTTGGCGTGGTGGCCTTGCTGAGGACGGCAAATCGCAAGCCGAGGGATTCCAGCCTAAGCGTCGACGCGTACTAGAGTCAGGGCGGTCAATCGGCCCGAGTGTATAGATTCTGTGATGGAGCTCGGGTCGCCAGACTTGAGTTTTGTCGTGTGGACATACGATGTACTTGGCGTCTGTTTTTAAGTGTCTGTGTGTCATGTCGAGGTTGTCTCAGGCAAGTCGATCGTTACACAGCAGTGAAGTTTTTCTTGATCGCAAGGGTTAAGTTCCACTGTTTTGACTCGGCCACTGTTTCTAACGCTTGGAATGAAGGTCAAGTTTCAGATGGAAGGAGTAGGGTCGAACGTGCGATTGATTCCGGAGACGCAAGACGCGCTTTCCATAACAAGTTCAGCTGCTGTACCCGGATGCTGAAAAATATGTCTCCTGCATCTATGGTTTTCGGAGCGTTTGGTTAAAATCATTTTCGTGTACGAGTATGGCCCCGTGAGGTGTGGAGTACGGCCCTAACAGCTCCCCAGGGTGTGTTGCCCCAGTACCTGCTCACGGATTGTAGGAGTTGGTCGGGGACTGCATGGATGGCAACAATCCAACAAGAGGCCAAGAAATGGGTGTTTCCGTGAACCCCCTATTGAGTGTTGATGTTCGGCATGTTTTTCTGTTTATATTTTGTGCGGTTGCTGGCAAATTTGTCGTGTTGTTCCTACCATTTCTGTATTCTCTAGGTCTGGAGAGGGCTTACAGGTGTCAGTCACCCTACCATCCAGAACGGGAGGTAAAGAAGTGCATGTGATATACGTGGCATCCAACCGTACGCGCACAAATGGACTATACATGCCGTTAGGTGTATAGAATACTTGTCGGGCATGTCCGACGGTCTGTGTCCTGTCTTCGAACAAACGAAGAATTAAACATCATACCGTCCAAGCCGGGACTCCGGTTCTCAAGGAAGTCGGTTGTCCTGGCGCACAATGCCGGCCCACTCGTAGGGGTTCCCACATTATCGTGTAAATGGATTCACTGTTATAAGAGTGAAATTCACTGTTATAACAGTGAATGTCACTCTTATAACAGTGAACTGTCACTCTTACAACGGTGAGGAGCACTTTTATAACAGCGACAATCACTTTCATAAGAGTGACGTCACTTGTATAAAAGTGATAGTCACTTTTACAAAAGTGATATTGACTGTTGTAAACGTCACTCCCTCCCACAATGAAAGTGAAAGCCACACTCACTTTCACAGACACTCCTACAACAGTCAAATCACTATTACGAGAGTCATTTCATGGTATGAAAGTGAATGATACTTTTATGAAAGTGACTTGCACGTCACTTTTATAAAAGTGCAGAACTAGTCCACGATACTATCACGTGCGTGACTTTCGTCACTTTTACGAAAGTGAAGACAAGTGACGAAAAATTTCTTCACTTTCATTAAAGCGCATGATCACTGCACGGTACATATCATGTGCGTGACTTTCGCCACCTTTACGCAAGTGACGTCATATGAACATAGGGTTGACTGCGTGTCCTTTGATGAAAGTTCTGCTTGTGCGCTGGCGCTAGGGCTAATGCTTAGCGCGCTGCCGACAATCTCCGAAGGCGCCCCTTGAAGTTGTTTTTGCTCTTGTGTTATTTTGTTGTGGTCTCTGGGAGGGTGAAAGGGTCCCCGCAATACCAGATGGTCATACCACTACCCCAACTGCGTATCCCCAAAATCCATCCAGACCAGTATCTTCACCCAAGTACCACAAACAGCCCCCTGCTTGGATAAAGGTACTGTCGTCCAAGCGAATTACATGCATGTGCCGTTCCAGGAACGGCAACTTAAAACATACAAAAATATACCATCAACGATATACCTCATACGCCAAGAGCCTACTTACCTTACACCCTTGAGAAAACTCAATCCGTCAAAAAACCAGAAATATTCTTGGAAAAATATCCAACAAGATCAGCATTATCTACATCAGCGTTGCGTCTTGCAGAACGATACTTGTATGCAGTACGCCAACACAAAATAAACCGCCCTTCCTTGTGAACATGATGATAAAACACAATCTGCGACAGCCAGTCAATGATCTCATGCACCTCCATTCTGAGCCTCACTGACTTTAACCGCAGATCGCATGACACACGGTGTTCTTTCAATGTCCCAAAATACAAGCAACACAAACCTCTAAATATAAGGGCACCAACCACGAGTACAGTCACTACGACACGTCGGATCCTTCCTCCAAATATACTATCCGACATCCACTAAACGAAAGGGAGCGCACTCGCCTACACGACATCCGTGTTTCTACCGTTGGAGAAGTTTCTGCCGTTGGTGAAGAATCAAATAGAAAAAAAAAAATATGCAAACAGCCCGCCCCCCTGCTGTTGCACATAAAAGCAAGCTCGCAACGATTTGGGCACAATCGAAGATGTAGCACCTGTTCCCCACACACCCGCACAAGACATCAATACCAAAGCCCAACCACTGAGCCGTTAGATCTCCTAAGCCTCACGTGACATTCTCATTGCGAATGCGCATCACACGCTGCTACCAAAAACCTCCAAGTCAACACGAATGTTGTTGTTGTTGTTGTTGTTGTTTTCTTCACATAAAAAAAAGCATTCCGGTCTCTCTATCCAGGACCTCTTTATGTCTGA
>FN649741.1:7891317-7915378 GCA_000310025.1 Ectocarpus siliculosus
TAGCACTCCTTCCAGCACCGCATCCTGTCGATCGACACCTTGCCGTAGGTCATCCCAAACTTGCGCAGTGGGGGGTCGTCGTCGTCGTCGTCGTCGTCGTCGCCGCCGAGGCCCTCGCCGCGGCACTCCTCCCCCATATTGGCGTCTGCCCCTGCAAGTTGGAGAATCAATGCACGTTGGAGGACAATATAGAGTTAAGGATTGGCGCTTAAGTCTATTGTTATGAATATTAATACTATTATGAAGGTCTCAAAGCCGACAAGAAGGGCAATCGCAAGCAGTGGGAAATGTGGTATGGTCAAGTGATTTAAGGTGTCTAGTGTCATGACTATAGCTGTTCTTCTGACGCAAAGTCAACGCCTGACCGCACGAAAACATATAAAGGCAAAGGTTCGACACCTACCGGCCCTAACATTCCCATGCAACCAAACAAACGAAACCCATCAAAAGGGACGGCTGTTACAATCGGTGGACCAAACATGGCGGGAGCACATGCAGGGCCGGGGCCCGCTCCGACGCCGGTGCCCAAAGCGAGGTTTCCCAATGACTAAGAAAACAAACAAACGCGGTGGATCTGGATACTGCTCATATCACAAGGCGAACAAACGAACCACCATATAATGATTAGCGTAGCGCAGTGTTCTAGGGAACCGAGGAAGGCGGCCCATCTATTTGAAGACCTAGTCTCTCACCGCTTGCACCCTGGGCGTCTCCAGCCGACGGCTCCCCCGCGGAGGCGGCGTGGTCGTCATTGCCGTTGGCAGAGAGGCCATCAACACCGCCGGCCACTGCGCGCTCTAGTCGACTGATCTCGGCCGCGTGCTCGGCCGCCTTGAGTCGGGCCTGGAGCAAACGAATTTCCGCAAGCTGCGACAGAGCAGCGTCGCGCACAGCGTGCAAATATTTTTCAATCAAGGGAACCAGGGGGGTACGTCGGCCCGAACATACGCAATATGTATTTGCGAGGCCATGCTACTTTACTCTTCGATACGCTTTCGCAGCAGCAATTTCTGTATTTTGAAAAGCTCAAGATCCTCTACACCCGTGCATGAAAATGGGACAAGCGCCGACGATAAAAGTGGGACATTTGTCGCGTACTGTAGGTTAGAATAATGCGTGCATGATGATGGTACACATGGAGTGTGGAAGTTTTGCGGAAGATGGTACATCTTTCGCGGAAGCGAGAATGGAGAATGACGTGTGGGGGCGTAGTTAGCATTTCCATCAATGCGCACACCCAAAGTAGACGCAGCTCCACAACGAGCACGAAGGAGAGCTGCACAAAGATTGACCCTAGTGTCTGTCGACCAAAAAAAAACTAGGGAAAACACTGCGGGGAACCCACCTCGTGATTCGGCACGCCCCCGCTCCCTGACCCACTTGCCGTCGAAGCCCGAGCCGTGGCCTCAGCGCCGGTGCTTCCCGCTGCAACGTTCTTCCGTTCCGTCTTCTTCTCCTCTCGTGCCTCTTGGAATTCAGTCGCTTGCTGGAAGCGAACAACCAACGAAAAAAAATGATACGGAGTATTACATTACTACATGTTGGCGCCTGGAAGGACGAGCAAAAAGGAACCTTGCGAAAAATACTGGGAGAGGACAGAATGGTGGAAAGGACGAGTAGGTTTGACGCGGAACCACAACGTGCAACACGCAACCCATCCAAGCACGGCCAGACAAGAAACACACGGCTGCTACAAAAAAACATGTGAGTGACGCACCTGAATAGCAGCGGAGGCGGCAGAGTTGGCGGCGGGCTCCTTGATCGCTTTTCGCTCACTCCTAGCCTTCTGTTGCTTCTCGAGTGCCGCCATAGACGCCCTACACGCTGCCTTCGAGGCGTCCGACATCTGGCGTGCGGTGGCTGCTATCTCGGCTTTTTTCTTCTTGTCCTCCTTGATTCTCGCGGCTTTGACGGCGTGGTCTTGGTCTTTCTTGCTTTTCGGGGGCTTCTTCGCACGGCCCTCTCCCGCCGCCGCAGCCCCCCCCCCTCCCTCCGCCGTCGCCGGAGGCATGGCAGCCGCTGCTTTCCCAGCAGCAGCCGCGGCCACGGCGGCGGCTGCTTCTCCCCCGCCCGCCGCCATCACCGCCATCACAGCGGCAGCGACAGCAACTCCAACTGCCGCAGAGGACGCCCCCGCCGTCACCTCCGATGTGTCTGCTGCTGTAGGCGGTGCCGTCTTCTCGCTCTTGTTGGCACCCGGCGCCGCACCCACCACGGCGGTGATGCCGCCGTCAACTTGCGTCAGGTCCACGTTGCCTGCTGTCGCTGTCGATGCCGCCGCGCCTTTTGTGACGCCGCGCTTCGGCCTCGTGGCCCCCGGCGCTGCCGCTCTCTTCTTGCCCATCTTGGTAGCACCCGGCGCGGTCGGCTTCGCGGCCCCCGGAAGCCCCGGTGTACCGCCGCGCTTCTCGGCAACTGCCGACCTCGTTGGCCTCTTAGGCGCCGGGGCCGTGGTTGAGGGGACCACTTCTTGTTCTTTTTCGTCGTCGCTGTCGTCGCTATAATCTCGAAGGATGGGTGCTTGGAAGAACCTATCGTCCACACCTCCATCTGGCTCGTTGGCCACGTCCAACACCGCCCAGTCTGGAAACGCAGCAGCAGTGGTTCCCGTCAAACTGGTGGTTTACCGGAGAGCCGACGTCGCTCTCCTCTTGCCTGCAGCACGAACCACGTCGTCACGCTGCACAAGAGCAAATGGGCACAGGGGGGTGAGGGCGGGTGTAGCGCGCAGCGTTCTCTCCAGTTTAGGAATTCTGTCGTATGAATGTTGCACAGCAGTGGGTGATCGTATGGGTTACGCCGAAGGTCATAGTAAGCGCGACCACACCGAGAGGACCCGGAGAGGCGAGCCCTAACGCTCAAAGTCTAGCAAGCATTGGCCTTGAAATGCGACAAGAAGAGCACTCTGTCGACCTGCCCTACCGCCAACCCTGCCTAGTCGTACGAATGGCCTACAAACATGGGCACGTGGAGGTCACACCCCGGGACAGTTTTGGACGTGATGTCGCCTTTCCCTACTTCCCATACCAGTGGAATTAGCTTACCCCGTGAAGCCGAGAATCGGAACCCAAAATGCTCGAGAGGCGGGAAGGAGAGAGAGCTGCACGCGAACCACACCTTGTGGTGCGGCTGGAAACTGCCAGAGCTGGCAGGCACTTTGTCACATTCTCGAAGGAATCACCGGTCAAATATGGTCTACACATGTACTCCGATTATCATGCTTCATGCTTTTCACTCACCAGCTGTGCTCCAGCGCCTTTGTCACGAATACTCTTTGCGAAGTCGGCCACCAATTTCTCGAGCTAGTCGCAGCCTGGAACGTACGAGCCATCCGGGATACGACCCGGGACGAACTCGAAACACTCCGGGTAGTTGCCCCTTTCCTCTTTGGGGGAGCAGATTCACGGCGAAAGGATGTTGTGCAAAGATGTGAACATCGAACACCACAAATAGCAAATAGGGTATGCTTGACGCGGCATTCCTCCTATCGGGGCTACCACCAGCGGACTAAACCACGTGACTGACACCAACCCCAGACACCATTCACCAACGTAAGACACCGGTCAGCAGGCGAGATGTTCACCTTTCGTTAAGATGCCCTTCACGATGGCCATCCGAAAGATAGGGTATTCGCAGTCGCGCCTTTCGTAGCAAGGCGCAAGAACGAACGGGCGGAAATCGGCATGATATTTTCGGATGACTACAGTGTGAGCAGCGTCATTCCGTCATCTGCATAGCCCCCTGTTGTGTGTTCGGCAAGCCATGCGGGGAACTTGTAAAGGGAGGTGATGCGATAGCGTCGGGAGCATAGGTATCATATGTCTCCTATCCTTGAATCGTGCTTTGAGGCTGCCCTTCGAACGAACACATGTACGCCAAGCGGTAACCAGAATGTAGCCATGCGCCGCCCAAAATACAACAAATCAACGCAATGTCGGCCGATTCAAACGGGCGATTTGACCCTGCGCCAATTAAAGGCATGCATTCGTGCCCACCGGCTACCTCATCACTCACATCTGCATTTTGTTGACACTGAAGGGCAAGAGGTTGGGATCGCGATCCTCCTCCGACCGCACTTCTGTCACGAACCCCCGTATCCAGGGTCTCATTCCAACCCTAAGCTGTGTTGCAACCCAACAAAATTCGACGGACGCGGGGACACGACGGGACGTGAGCAGTCCATGTGCCGAAAATAATCGAGGAGTCGACGAGGAGCAGCAGGAATGGACGGACAAGACAGCAGCTAGCGGTTTTCACGTCCAGGTGCTGACACCTGTACGTCCGGTTTAGCGCAGGCAACCACAAGCGGGTGTACAAGTGCTGTCGAAGTGCTACGTGTTGTTGTAGCCGACCTCGAACTACATACATATAGAGGACGCGCCAATAACGCTGCATGGTGCCGCCATCCACGCCTTTTTGGAAGCGACGCAGAGAAGGGAAAATGAACCTTCCCAGCATATTTTAGAGGCCTAGAGCAACAACATCCTATAGAAAGGTAGCACGATGTTCTGTGGTGCGCGGGCGCGGCGGAATGCGTCGAAACACACCAGACTGCGAGTGCCAACACCCGTCAGGTGTGCATGACTCGCAAACGTACGGGCAGTCGAGGCATGCACCCACCACGTCCGGGTAGGTGATCAGCATCCCGGCAGTGAGCCGAATGCCCTTCTCGCGCCATTCCTCGTGCTTGGGAGGTATATACTTATCCCCGTGCTTTTTCTGAAGAGACCACAGACCAACGCAACAAGGTTGTAACCGGGCGGCGGGGTGTGGGGGTGGGGGGGGCGGCGGAGTGGTCAAACGAAGGCTGGCGACACCGGTTGGCTGCTCGTTCTTGTTTGAACCGACGGGGGCTTGGTTCACCTAAGCTTCAAACCGCACCCCGTTGATCCGTGGCATCCTCTACGTACGGGCTGCAGCAGTGCGCTACAAAGCCCGTGATCCGTGGCATCCTCTACGTACTGGCCTGCAGCAGTGCGCTCAAAAGGGTGGTCATGATGTATGCGACGGCACACCACACGCATATCTTATCACGCCGCAGCATGCTGCTAACCTTCGGTTCGGCTCCGCTCATGATGCCACGAAGGACTGGATGGGCCTCGAAGGTATGTGGGATCCTCCGCACGAGCTTGTGAGGAAGACACCGAGCATGCGATCTCCACGACGTCTTGCGCCAGGAGCCTCCGCACCCAGCACCACTTGCGCGAAAGTGAAGGGAGCACCGCGAAAGAAAAAGTAAGGGGGGAGGCGGTTTGCACGGGCGTGCACGAGGCCCCCAGTTGCACCGCATTGCACCGCAAAGGCAGCAGACAGCAGACAGGCCCCGCGCTGCGCGGGAGGAAGCTCCCGCGGGTTATACGTTCTTCTGACTGTTGGAGAGGGACGCACTTCCCCGGGCTCATCTTGGGTGCCTGTTACTGGACTGCCATTGTCGGGTGAGGCGTGTTCGCTGCACTTTGGTAAGCAGCACTCCACGACTACGTTGTACCGGTACAATAGAGAGATGGACATGCTGTAGCGGCCAGTAGCGGCAATACAGGGTTAGGAGTATCGCAAGCTGAACGTCGAACGCGACGTGAAACTTGATCTGTTTGAAACGTGCCTCGCGTGTTGCACGTTGGCCGGTCTCGTCCCGAGGGAGTGCACCCCAACCAGCCGCACCGTCGCAGCTTTTGCGCTCGAGTTTCGTACACACCAGCCTGCACACCAGCCTGTAGATCTGTAGATGCTTCTTCTAATAACTAAAAAAGAAACTGGCGACGGTGCCGCAGGCGCCCAGCGTCAGTGCCTCCTCGCCGTACCTCGTAGTCCACAAATTGACTGACGCACACGCCCTCCACGTGCACGCTACCAACAGGTTGCCGTCGTCGACATGCACAACCGGAGGGTGTCTGATCAGCTTAACCCTGTCTAGCTCAACATTCGACACGCACGCCACGCACGTTTTGTTGACCCAAACCTCGCCAAACAATCCAACATTCGCTTCGCACATGCCCGTCGTCAACTTCGCCTCTGTTGGCACGCCGCAGACGGTGTTGTGCCCCCCGGACTTCATCCAGACATGAGTTTTTTCAACCTGGCGGATATCCTTCTTCAGGAGGGTGGTTTGTTTCATGGCACGCCCACTCTAGACATAGACTAATGGTTCTGGTCGTTGCGTGTCTGCAGCAATCCAATCTACGTCGAGACGTCAATAACAACCCGACAAGCCTGACCATGAGTAGGGCAGCAGCAGCATCTTTCCGGGCAATGACTTGTCCGTAGCGCAGTACCAGGCCCTAGTCGACTTGTGTGACAATGGGGGGGGCGTAGGGGACGTATTCGCGGCGTATCAGAGATCTCTTCCCAACGGTTCGCAAGCTGCTGCAGGATTTGTAGCGAGATCGGTGCAGTATGCTGGAGTGTTCTGCCAGAATGAGTCTTGCGACGACGTAGCCATGACAGTGACATTTCTCCAATCGGCGTTTTATGGGGTGGACGAGTGCTACCCTATGCGGCACTATGTCAAGACTTAAACGAGAGTGCGGGTCCAGTTACTACCTGAACAAACGCCGTCAGAGTGGTCCCGATGGCACAACCTGGCACGTTTTCTACGCCTGGGACCAAGGCATCCCCGAAGAAATCAGCAACAAGTCCGGGAAGTGCGTTCTGTCCGTGGCGTTCCTGACGCAAGTCGCTCTTACTCTGTCGAGGATGAGGTGGGTTCAGAAAGTGTCCCCGATATTGACACAAGGGGTACATCCAGACGGGACACTGTTTTGTCATTGGACCTCGACTTTCGCCCACCGCAAGTTGCGTTTTTTGTTCGGCATAACTTTTGTCCCACTGGTGCAGCTATCCCCCCTCGCTCGCAAACTCGTCCCTTGCCTGTGCCTGCAAGCTTTTATTTCTATCGTTGACACTGCGTTGACGTCCGCTGACACTGTCCCCTCGTACCCCCTAGTTTCTCGTATCCCCTCATTTTGTCGCTGACCTCATGTCAAACAACCCCCCCAACCAGAGTCGGCTTCACTGCCATCTGCAACGTCTACAACGATACAGTCTTGCGTTATCGAGGGCACGGATCGCCGCCGCTGGCGGTTGACACGCTCCTGGAGTGTTGGTCGCTCCTGGCGACTCTGAAAATGGCGCAAGGCGTAGGTGCGTATCTGCATTGCATTGTCGCGGGCGTGGCCATCACAACACTGCTGGGATACGCATGCCAGTACCCGTCTCGACTGTTTCACAGCGTAGAGCACTCGCTGTGTTGGCGGATAGACGGTGGTGCCGTGTTGGTGTACCTTGTTGGCATCCGAATGAAACGGGACCACCAAATGTGGCTAGTTTTGGTTGTCCATCGCACTCGAAGCTGTTTTCCCTTTGCTTTCGCCATCGTTGGATGATGCTCATTGCACACTATTCCCTGCTTTCCGTATTGCTGCAGCTTGACTGCGCTCCCCTGACTTCCTTGTGCGATTTATTGCGACAAAGGTCCCTGGCTAACCTTCCCGCCGGAAGGGTTGACCCTTGTCGTGGGGAACCCACGGTTGGTATGGGTCCGAGACATCGACGGGGAACAAAGCGGGTCTAATCATTGGAAGGGTCTCCGTGAGTTGATGGCGGATCAAAACGAGGGTTTCTGGGAGAACGTGGCTTGGCACAGACACAGCTGCGACCTCTGCCGCCCTGCTGTGCGGTGCATGAGTGCCCCCATGATCTGCCCAACCTCAGTGGGGCCAGGTGAGGAGTACGAAATCGGGTACGTCGCCGATTTGCGAGTGTACGTCATGAATACATACCTAACAGGTACTCCGAAATTCCCGGTTGCGCTTCGCGCGATGCTGTTGGTAGGGCGACGTATTTCAGACATGTATCGGTGGTTTGCTGTCGCTCATGAGCTCCGTTGCGCGCTTCGGCGGTAAGCAGTTTATCTTTTGGCGGTTGCAGCAAGTCCAACACTAGGCTAAGTAAGTTGTTAGACTGTATCGTTTCACATGTTTCGTGTTATCTGTATTCCCTTATGCCACTCTCCTTGAACGGTGTGTACCCTGTTATTCGCACGTCTGACGTGTAGGCGTGCATGCATGCCTCGAACGCCGTCTCTTATGTCGACTACTACAGCCTGCACTTCCCAGCACTTGCATCCTGCGAATTAAGCCCCCATCCTTGCCGTCGCAACCGACACTGCCGCCCCCGCCTGTTGTCTAACAAACCAAAGGTTTTGCGAGCACCACGCTCCTATCTACGAACATCGCTGCGCCGTTACCTCCCCCGAGAGCCTCAACGACCATGAGGATGGGAGCTTGGCCTGCGCAGAACTCGCTGACATGGAAAGGCGGTGGAAAATTTTCAACAACTTCGGAGACTACCGGCGCAAGCAAAGGATGCGGGCTGCTGGCATCGAAGTGGAGGTATGTCCGGCGTACGCCCTTACTGGTACACAACTTATACAATCTGTTGGTGTTTGTGATGTTTTCAACCAGCAGGGCGTGTGTCTGTCTATCGGCGTGCCATCGCCTTCGAGGAACCTATGACTCGTCCCAAAAAGGTTTGCCTTTCCTTTCGTGAATAGCGGCCTCGAGTCCGACGGCGGTAGTACATGCGTACATGCGTACAACCCTGAACCTGGTAGAATATGTTGAACGGCACAGAGAGTTTGCATGACCTGAACCTGGTCAAATATGTTGAACGGCAAAGAGAGTTTGCATGTTGTGTCCATCCCTGCTTGTGCTGAAGCGCCGATTACTGAACGTCTCGTTCCGCTCGAAAAACAACACTTTGTTTTGACCCGTCGATATTCGCTGTTGCTGCCGGTCCACCCAGCCTGACGACATCAAACTCTTGCGAGTGATGTTTTCAAGGCGCAACTCATACGGTCATCTGGTGGGCACCCTCAACTGCGGTATTATTTCGGGAATCTCTGCTCTTGCAGCTCACGAGGGCATGGAGTGCGTGTGCGCGGCCTTGGATCTAATGTGGCCTGACCCTCTCTCCAGGCCTGGAATCCTGTTTTACGGCCTCGCGTGCCGGCTCCTGGAATACCGCCTCTGGCACCCTCACCTGGGCTGGCTGATGTGTCGCTATATCGTGGACAGGTTGTTATATGTAACTGTTAGTTCCCTTTTTTCCCGTGCCACCGATGACGTGTCTACTCGTTTTGCTGAGCTCCAGGTAGGGGACCAATACCAATAGCGGTTGTGTTGTACCTCTGTAGTTGGTCATTGCTACTTCACGTGGGGCTTGCCTGTCATGTTTTGTGACCGCTTATCAACCTGTTCGCGAACCGGGTCCTAGCCCAACCGCTGCATCTGACCGCGACCTACACGGCGACCTACAAGTACCACTGCTAGCGTTTCCCTGCCGCTTTCGTGTGTTCCGCCAACCCCTTTTGTCATGGTCATTGATCTTCGGCTTCCTCTTGCTGTGGCGTCCTCAAGATTCCACTTTCGGTCTCACAATGAGGTACGAGTGACATTTCCTTCTACAGTGAACGCATGGGAAACAATGTTCCAACTTTAATTTGACTACCGTAAGTATCGGATGTGCGGACGCCTTTGAAAAGTCCTGGTCAGATTCTGATTGCAAAGGCGTGCGGAGACCGCGATACCTGTGCGGAAAGTCAATTCAATATTTGGAACTCGCTTTTCTCCGCGCACCCTGTGCGGAGACCCCGACCGACATGTGCGGGGACCCCGATGCTTACGGTAGCTAACCTTGCTTCGCCACCCCGTCATGTAACTTCGATTGCCTCGTGCCCTGGGACTCGTGTTGCGATATACTGTGACAGATTAACTGCGCTATCATCAATTCACCGGAGGCCCGCGACGATTCCACGCTCTGGCGGACAAGCCCCGAAGGACAGGAAGAATTTCGGTGGAACTCAAGTCGGGCGGAAAGCAGCAACAGCTGGCTTGAAGGTAGAGCGTCAAAATGTACATGTGTGCTCACCCGCCCTCTTGTCTTTTGTGTTGACCCCGGAAAAAGAGTTCACTTTTTATAATTGTTGGTTCACTTTTATAACAGTTAGTTCACTTTTGTAACAAGTGATTCTCACTTTCATGACAGAGACTTGGCGTTTCCCTGGCGACGGCACAACAGGGTGTTTTCGTTAATGCGAGACAGCACACACGAAACGTCCAGGGTATACATGTTCTTGTGCGATCTGGTCTGTCTCTTGTCTTCCGACTGTCTTGCCAACATGCACGCCCACACCATCAAAAGACCGATTTTTGCGCCCACGTCGTGTTTTTGTTTCTTTTTGCTGCCATGCTTTTCCCCTGCTTTTCTAGGCTTTGGGGTCGTCGTCAAACAGATGCCTCAAGTGCTGAGGGACTTCTTCCTCAACCACGCCATCCTTGTTCGGAATGAGACCCTTCTCAGGTCCAAACTGATGAGCCGGCACCCTAACTTCGATGGTTGAGATCGGTGGTGGAGAGATGCTGTACATGTTCTGGTTGTGGTGTAAACTTTGCGTTTGGTCAGCAGTTCACCGTTGTTTTTGCGGGTCTAGATTGGCATTCACCGATCGTCGGATAGGACCCCCGACAGAGACCTACTGTCACGGGTTGAGTGGTTACTGTCACAGGTTGAGTGGTTCACTCAACGACCTTCGTCGAGGTTGTTCATCTGCCGTGGGGTTCATTTGCGTCGTCGGAGGAAGGCCCGCGATGGTATCAAAGGTGTTGTCGGCGGGTGTAGTGTGCCTTTATCCCTTCACGTCTTGCTCGCGGTATGTGCGAACCTAGGTGAACCAGCCGTACACACACGTGAGAATCGTTCCAGCTGCACTGGGGGTTCGTCCTATTTATGCGGTGCACAACACGTACGGGCTTTCCTGCCCGAGGATCGCCATATCGCAATTACCTTCGTCACGTCATGCGCCTGGAACCTGTAACTGAAGTTGCATATTTCTATGATGCAATGATGCGCTTGGGCAAGTATGTGCTCGTCCCATCGTTCCGTTTCTTGATGAGAGCTGCAGAACTGCTCCAAAATCAAAGTCATTTTTACCGCCTGGCTGTTAAAGGTGACTTGCACGACAGTCGTTTTACTGTTATAAAAGTCCCCAAACTGACTGTGTTAGTAATGTGCACCCACCTCACTTTCATAAGAGTCAGCTGACTGTAACAACAGTGTTTGAACTGATACCTCACTTTCATAATGGTCAGCTGACAGTCGTTTCACTTTTATGAAAGTCCCCAAACTGACTGTGTTAGTAATGTGCACCCACATCACTTTCATAAGAGTCAGCTGACTGTTATAACAATGTTTGAACTGACACCTCACTTTCATAAGAGTCAGCTGACTCTTATGAAAGTGAATGAACTGACTGTTATAACAGTGAAATAACGATGACTGTTATAGGAGTGAGCCGACTGTTATAACAGTCAATTCACTGTTATAACAGTCAAATATTCACTTTTATAACAGTGAATCCATATACAAGATTGTGTGGGAGCCCGCACTCGTAACGAACATTTTTTGCTTGAGTTAGGCTTGAAAGCTCTATTCTGTCTCGACGACTGAGCACAGGATATTACTAGGCTACAGACAGGATTGTATTGTATTGTAGTGCCGGCGGCAGAGGCGAATTTCTTACGTCCCCATGGTTCGTTATGTTCACTACTTGGAGCCTGGGTTTCTTGTGATAGGCCCGTAGTGTTGTACTTAGTGGGGAGATGCTTGTCAAGTGATGGAGGTAGGACCTGGGTTGTGGCCGAAATATAAGTTATGGCATTTGGAGGTAGCCATGTGACGGTGCGTTACCGCGGTTATTTAACTTTGTCAGATGTTTGTTTTTGGACGTCATGCAAGATTGCGGCTTTGTGCCGAGTCTTGTGCCCTCCTGTTCACTGTGTGCGATTGGGTCCGATCGTGTACGATTTATGTGGCAATCAGTATTTTGGATTCTGGAAACACGGTGTGCATCGCACGGAGATACGAAGGAAAAACACGGGAAAGCAGCAACAACCTGCATCTGTGGTCGGACAAGAGGTCCAACCAGCTTGAGGTGATTATAGGAAAGAGGTGCAGATCTCATTACACTGGCTGGCGTTGTCGAGCAGAATCGAGCTGCTTGATTCTTGCGTTCTTTACTTTTGTCTTGCTCTAGTCTACATACAATAGTCGTGCGCGCTTCTTCTTGGGTCACGTTTTGAGTCTCCGGGCATGTATTTCGGCTCTCGATGGGCGGCGAGGTACCAGCGACACTATAGTACTTCCTCCGGACATGGGGCGCCAAAGCTTTTTTCCCTGCGGCCATCCTCGGGGGTTGAGCTCGGCAACCAGGAGGATTGTAGAGAACCCACCCGTCGGCCGCCGTCCCTGACAAAAATCGCGGCTTGGGCATTGGGATTCGGGCGAATTCTACCGTCATGTCAATGTGGAGATAAGTCACAAGCATTGGGACAGGGTGAGTGAGTGACTTCGCGTCACCGTTCGCTGACCGAAACACTAGGCGCGACATGCGAACAAGGCCACGGCCGAGGCGTGAATCCACACGTGGTTGGAGGGGAAACGAGAGAAAAAATGCTATTTGCAACATCGGCGGATCTCCACCAAGCAGATCTCCGCCCATAGAGCACCAATCGACCTCAAACCAATTGCACCGTGTAGGTAATGGGCTACAGCTATCTGAAACGTTACTTAGAAGCTGAATCGGACTAGTGGCTGCAGAGATGTGCTGAAAAAACGGGGTTCCGCAGCATATCAGGAACTAGTAATCGTCTCGAAGCTCCGTCCATACAGCTCCAATTGACCCCAAACCTTATGAATCGTGTTGGCACGGTCCATACCGTCCATACAAGCTATCGGACACTCACATTCGATATCTTCCCGCAGAGGTATGGTGAACAGAGGGGTTCCGCAGCGTCTAGGGGGGGGGTGTACTCATAGTCAGTCGTGCATGCCGTAGTCGTTAGACCATTGACCTCTCATCCCTACAAAGCCGGGACGGGGCATGCCGGGTTCTCACCGGGCTAGACTCTCACATCACTAAGCGCGAAGCGCCGTGAGGTATTAGGCGAGTCGCATGAAGGGTGCGCTGCATCCTGCTAACGGTGTTCGGCATCTTGTGCTTATACTTCCTTGCGTACGGATGACAGCTGCGTATGACTTCATTTATTTTCTGGTGCTTTCACTTCCAGAGGTATTGTAGGCGCTGTGCAACTGCCTCGAGGGTGCTTGGCCAATTTAATACAACGTGGTGCGATTATCCCCCTTGGGCGGAGTGAGGGTTCTCCACCCCGCATAACATTAATCCACTCGACCACCATTCATTCATGGTTGGTTACCGCAAAAAAAAAACGCAAGAAAAAAGAGCGGTAACCTGGTTGCCGAGTTCACGAAGTGATCGGCTTGTTTTACAACATCGCTGCCAAGCGACGAAAACCCAACCCCGATGGCAAATATCGAAGGGGGGGGGGCGTCTACGGGGGGGGTAAATTTCATTAGTCCCGCTATACCTCCCGTCACATAGCTGAACCGCGCCTAAATCTGACCGTACCGTGTTGACACGGCTCACAGCTATCATTCACGGCTCACAGCTATCATTAAAGCCATCGGGCTCCCCAATCGGACTATGTAGTGGGTGCAGAGAAACGCCTTCCCACGGGGGCTCAGTGGCTCACAGGCCGGTGGAGCAGATACGTCATATCTGCTCCACCAGGCTAAACGCTATCTGCAGGGTGCCATTTGCCCTGCGAATATCTGTGTTGTGTTGGCACGGCCCACAGTCATCATACAAGCCATCGGGCACCTCAATCTGATCAGTGGGTGCAGAGACACCCACGGCGGCTTGGCGGCTCAAAGGCCGGTGGAGCGGATAGGCCATATCTGCTCCATCAGGCCAAACTCTATCTACAGGGTGCCGTTTGCCCTAGGAAGACTTGCATTGTCTTGGCACGGTCCACAGCTATCATACAAGCCATCGGGCACCCCAATCGGACCAGTGGGTGCAGAGAAGCGCCCACCCACGGGGGCTTGGCGGCTCAAAGGCCGGTGGAGGATTGGCCGTATCTGCTTCATCACCAGGCCAAACTCTATCTACAGGGTGCCGTTTGCCCTACAAAGACTTGCATTGTCTTGGCATGATCCACAGCTATCATTCAAGCCATCGTGCACCCCAATCGGACCAGTGGATGCAGAGAAGCGCCCACCCACGGGGGCTTGGCGGCTCAATGACCGGTGAAGCAGATTGGCCATATCTGCTTCACCAGGCCAAACTCTATCTACAGGGTGTCGTTTGCCCTACGAAGACTTGCATTGTGTTGGCACGATACAGCTATCATTCAAGCCATCGGGCACCCCAACCGGACCAGTGGATGCAGAGAAGCGCCCACCCACGGCGGCTTGGCGGCCCAAAGACCGATGGAGCAGATTGGCCATATATATCTGCTCCACCAGGCCAAACTCTAATATTCAGCGACAGGCCTCACGCCGATAAGGTTAAAGCCCTCACAAAATGCCGCTACCAGCCAACGGCAAGGACCTGTGTTCTTTGCTGGGTGGGCTTTCTTGCTACTCTGGCGCAAATATATCAAGGGCCTGGCCATACGCGTAGTGCCACTCGCCGCCTCCTGCATCAAACGCCAATTTTCGTTTAAGGCTGGACATGGCGGATACTGGCAAACCACTCTTCGCGGAACGGTCGGAGCCTCCGGTTTTGAGCTTTTCCGGATTCGATCGTTGGTTGGTGGACGGCTCAAGTCTCCTTGAATTCCACGATCGCAAACCCTGAATCGCGTGACTAGGGCGCACCAAGACGGCCTTGGTATTCTTAGGGAACGTGTTAACTGGATTGATTGTCAATCCAATATGGAGCCCCCCCGACGGAACTCCCATAAAAAACAAAGTATGTCATAGATTTACAATCGAAGAGAGAGGCAACATGTACCCTCGAACTGAGGAAGGGAAGAAACACGTCCTTTCGAGGGGAAGCCAAGGACGAAGCCAAGGACGAAGCCAAGGACGAAGCCAATACGCAACACGCAAAAGTCGAAAGGCACGGCCATAATCTATTTTGATTGTTCCGGTGCGGTACAGTAGCGCCAAAAGAAAGTTAGACACACCGACAGCTTAGAGACGCCCGTCGATGTACTTTGCCCGAGCATCTTAGCGATGTCATGGGCCAGACGACTGCAAAACTAGGGCAGTCTAAAAAATGGACGCAACAACTGCGTCGAGTACACCCACTTGTTCCATCTCCAACGAGACAAGGCATTGGAATTCGCAAAGACCCAAAGGTCATATCGTTGTCCGTCAAAGGAAGGTTTGTTCGTCGAAGCAGATAGAATAAACTGGTGTTTATTTTGTAACAGTCGAATTAGAATTTGGCTTCATTTCTACCGGAAACCCAGGGTCACGGTGTTTGGAATTATTAGTCTATAGTTGGGGGTGTCATTCCGTGATCGAGTCCACGCAGGGGTTGTAGCAAAGTCGGGTAACGTGTGAGAGCTACAGAGCGCGTGAAGCAACGGAAGGACAGCAGCAGCCGCCTAACGCAGCAGCGGCGGCAGTTTAGAAAGTCGTCGAGCACTCAGTTGCGTCTTCGTCTAGAAGGACTTATTACACGTCAGGCTTCAACTCTTGGTGCACGTTTCGGAGGCTGACGGAGAAGCCCAAGTTCCTAGGGCAACGTGCCAGGGACCTTCATGTGTGGGAGTTGATAGACTTCGTAACCTGGTGTTTCGAGTCTGAGGGCAATCTAGCGAGTACAATATCCGGAAAACTCACGGCTGTGCAACATTTTCATAGGCTGGAAGCTTGTGTCGAGCTAGACTTGTCGTCTCCGATGTTGAAATGTGCGCTAAGGGGGATTGCGAGGAACCACGTGGCTATGGGGACGGTACGTCGTGTGCGCCTGCCTGTGTCTTGGCGTATGCTGCTGGACGGGGAAAGCGCAAGCCAGAACTGGGGGGAAGGGGGCAGAGTGATGTGGCTGTGTCTGTGCTTGTCCTATCTCTCTTCATCACACGGTCTGATGAGGTGTTCGCGAATGACGCGGGCAGGGTGCATGAGGCACACTGTCTTACGAGGGCGGACGTAGCATTGTTTGCCGGCGAGACGCAACTAGTCTTTAGTCACTATCGTAGAGCAGACCGTGTCGAAATGAGGTTTAGAGGGCACAAGGCCGATCAAGAGCAGAAAGGAAACATACGGGTTCGTACGCGAGACGAAGTCACCGGACCGCAGTCAGGTGTGAGAGCACGCGGCGGCGCGGTGGCTCTTGTGGTGGAGCTGTTATCGTGTCATGCGACGTTGCCTGACTCCGCACCGTTGGCTTCGTACCGTAGTGGAAGAGCAGTGAGAGTAGTGAGGTATAGTGCTGCCCTCCGTGCAGTCAGAGAAGTGGTAGCGAAGTCGGGGCGTAACCCCCAGGAGTACGCGTTGCACTCGTTGCGAATTGGAGGCGCGACGGCTCTTGCATCGGGCGGAGACATCGCAGAACGAGTGATTCAGAGAGAAGGGAAGTGGAGGTCGGATGCATACAAGCCGTACGCGCGAAACAATGTAGAGGATTCGCGGCGAGTGTCACGGAAACTTACAGACGGCAGCAGGATAGTATCGAGACAGCCGGGGGAGGGGACCGTGTGGGGAACGGATAGTTGACTTATTCGGTGGTCGTCCAGAAACTGACCTCGATGTGGGTGTTGTAGAATGGTGTGTACCATTTGAGGACTTGGTCAGTTTTGGGACTCCTGCGTTTGCAGTCGTAGTCCCCCGGCTAGTATTCGTGGGGAGAGAGATGGATTTGTAAGAGTTGACGCCGGCCTTCGCAGCTAACGCGGCCGGAGAGACGATGAGCGTTTCGTGCGTCTCTTTCCCCAACACGTAGCCTAGAAACCGAAGAAATAATGAAGCAATTCGAAAGAAAACAAAATAAAGGCCAAGAATTATGAGGAATACAGTAGTTCACTCGTCTCCTGTAGTAGTCTACATGTTTCTGCCCAAGTCGAACCCATTCTCCGGTGCTCCTTCTCACAAAAGTCAAAAGATCCCTGAGATCATGTTCAATGCCGGGCAGTACCGAGTAAAACGTAGGACGCCGTGCGATGCAAGAGGCACCTCGACGTCAAGACGCAGATGCACAGGGAACAACAATCACTGAACGACGATATCGCAAAGGGCAGGGAGCGTTTCTGATAGCCGACCAATATCGGCGTTAGTTACTAGTCCCAATGCTGACGCTATGGCGTGGAGAATGTTTATGAGAAATCATGGTTTTTTACTCGCGTATTCACGGTAGGGAGAAAGACAATGATCGGCTGTATGCAAATTTCAACATGTTACCGGGACAGACGCCTACATCCATTTTCGTGCCGAACTTGAATTCGTTTGCAGACCCGATTTTACTCGAGAAGGTTTTGCACGTACTTGAAGCGTGAGAATTGATCCTCTGCTACTATGCTGACGGTAACAAGCAATGAAGAATTCGCCGGGCATCCGGGCGTCCCCTCTCGACCAACGACCAAAGTGGTCCCACTCATTCCCGTAGTCTAAATTGCTGGTGTGTTGGGTGTCATTGTCGTCGTTGTTTTTGAGTTTATCGGCTAGTACCATTTGAGTGGACTGCTCTCTCCAATATCTCTCCCCTCCCCTTCGTAATTCCGCACTCCAGTCCGCGTCAGTTGGATCAGTATGGACATTAGAAGGTAATACTGAGAGGAGCGGAAACCGGAACGTCTATAGTAGTGGAGACAACAACAGCAACAACAGCAACAAAAACAATGGCTAGCAAACGAGGTTCTGGGATCACGAGTTGAACCCGATGCAGCAATTATGGAAGAAGATCTACAGCAGCACTAAAAACAAACACCCAACATCCCGCAACAACTTCGAAATAATCAGACTGAGAGAACGTTTCGTCCACCTCCCGCCGGTGAGCTAGCAGAACTTTGGCCATGGAACGCTGGTTGGTCTGTCTACTAATACGCTAAAATGTTTAGTATGCTTTCTGCCGTATTGTCTCCGCGGAAAAAGGGTATTCCCGACGTACAGTAGTCGTCCGATGTTGCCAAGGTGCTTGGTCCGTCCGGTAAGGATGAGGACCGGATAATCCGTCTCCCTGGAGCTACATAGGGCAGTGGAGGTTGATAGCCCTTGAGCCAACAACACAATTCCGGATTTTTAACGACACAGTTTTGCGTCGGGTATTTATCGTGTGGAGTTTAACAACACATATATACGTTCGGAATACATCCAAACAAGCAAAAGACCGGCATGGCGTTCGATTCGAATGGGCGCTGCTCTTGCTACGGCAGTACTGTAGTAACGCCGTTGCTGGCTACCGGGAGCTTCGAGGTCACCCCCCCCCGTTCGCACATATTTACCATCAACGCAAAACAACGACAAAAGAGGCGCACGGAAAGTAGAATCAATTTCATTCCAACTGGGCGTTTCATGGCAACTAATTCGCAACGCTTACTATTCTTACACAAACGACTATTATTCCAGAATACACGAAAAAACGAAAACAACAATTTAATTTCATTCTAACGGACAATGGGTGCACAAGGCACCCTTCACGGTCTACTTGGCTTCTGTGGTGAGATACTGCACTCCAGTCAACAACAATGTCCAAGCCTTGACGTTACTCTCCCACCAGCCAGCCACTGTTGTTGCCACAGGGCAAGCGGGCTCGATGACGTAGGGTTAGGGTTACTCTGCGGCGAAAGCATCGAATAGGAAAAGTGACTGTTGGGGAAACGATCGAGAATCGTCATCGATATGAAACACCCTCCCTTCGACAGGCCACAAGGTGCCGACCTTACCAGCCGACAAAAACGAAGCACACTTCACCACCGGGGATAGGCACTACACTACAGCAGTCCCCGACGAAAAAACCTGCGAAATAAATCAATGGCGTTTCACTATAATGCCAAGACCCCCACCACTCCCACACCTCGTGCTTGTGCTTGTGTTCGACAGTGATAGAAGGAGTGAAAAGCAACCATCTAGCAGGATACACGAAACATGACGTCATCATGCATTGGTGTATGTATCGGCTTCAATCGGTGAACTCAAAGCAGCAAATCCCACACAAATAAAAGCCAAAACTGTGTGCCTTAAACAACAACGAAATGGAACTATGTCAAACCACAAAAATAACAGACACCTCAACTCCAAATACAACAGCATCGAGAAAATTTGTACGAGAAAAAACAAAACAATCAACGACATGGAACTCCACCCCAACACAGTTAAATCCGCACTTGGTCAAACAACACTACGTCTTCGAGCGCTCGCTTCCCAGCGCCGCAACTACCAACAAGCGCGACCTCTTTTGGACACGACATCGCATCGGCATCAGCAACAACGACAAAATACAACCATAACAATCATGAAGCGGCATCAGCAACAACAACAACAACGGAAACAATCACGGAGACAGCAGAACCAAATATCACTCACTCCGAGCCCCCTTCAGATAGAAAGTGAGAGAGCATTTGTGTTTTCACGAACTGGTCCAACAGCAACCCGCAGTGCCGATTGTACAGCGGACCCGGGTACTGCTGTTCGTGTAGGCCATGCCCCGCCCCCCCCCGGCCCGACGAACGCCTCTGGTCATCGTAAAAGAGCTCCGCAGTCTTGGCAGCGGAAGCCTTAGCGCGCTTGTAGAGGTGCTCATCGAGCAGTATCGTGGCGGTGGAGCCTTGGCCGACCCGGAATGTGCTTTCCGTGGCTCCCTTCAGTTCAAAGCAAGAGGCGTGGTACTTCTTTAGAAAGGGGGCCCGCTGGGTTGTGACTTGGGAAAAAGAGGTACCCCAAGTATTGTGCTTGCCAGAATGAAATGGCAGTGCCAAATCACAATCAAGAACAAGTGCGGGTTTCAAACTTGGGTGTATTGTGTCAGTAGACGTCGACCAAAGGTTTGTTTTCGTTCCGGTGGTACGAAAAGTATGAAAAGTCGGGGGCGAAACGGGTCCGCACCGAAGCCCAGAACAGCTTGCTTTTGCCATGAAACAGAAGACGAACAAGAGCGTCCAACCATGAAGCGCAACTATCATCACACAACACACCTGCAGGAGCTCCGAGATGAACTCTCGGAACAGAAACCGGATTGAGCGGGCCGTTCCCGCAGCCCAGACACCGCCAGCATCAGCACCAGCACCTCCACTCGAAGGGCAGTCCAGGTCGTCCACCCCGGGGTTTAAGACGGAGCTGATGCGCGAGCAAACGACCCACATCGGCGCCAGCCCCAAGAAGTCCTTTGGCACGCAGAGGTAGTCTGTGTCGAGATGAACCTTCAGGGGCGGAGCGGCATCGGGTAGGGGGGGATAACCCGTGGCATGGAGTTACTTATCCGGTACTAGTAGCAGAGAACAGCTAAGAACTGATTGCAACATCCGTGATACAACATCAACGGGAAGGATAGGGTTTGAGCCAGAACAGGGATGGTGGTTAGAAGAACTGCGGGAAAACGATCGCACAAGCCAGCTAACGTGTCTCGCCTTGCGCGCGGGAGCATATTTTCACCTGCTTCGCGTTGGGCTCCGCGCTAAGACGACATCAGTCCACGCGACAAGCACGCGTCTTCCATGTCCTACGCCTATCCAGCGTTAGGGCAAGCACCTCACCTGTATCGCGTCTCTAGGCAGCTCCAGCTCTCTGGCCGTCACCGACTCCAGGCCAAGAATGAAAGGAGTGGGGCATTGCAGAAGATCCGCCGCCATCTTTCGAGGCAGAAGAGGGACGTACACATGGCTCCAGGACAAGGGCTGCAACAGCGACCTTCGCATAGACGGGGGCACAACCAAACGCGAGCAGGGGGGGGGATGTGAGAATGGCTAGGGTTAGAGGAGAAGGGGGGGGATGAGGCGCTGCTTGTTCCAATAGTTTTGGGCGGGCTCATGTTGTGCCCGCTGCCGGGAGCAGCAGCGAATAACTGAAAAATGCAAACACGACGGAAAGGCAACGATTCCAAGCTGAACGCAGCACGTGCTAGTGCGGGGTATCACCCGGGTTCTGAGCAAGGGAAGCATGCTTGGCCGAAATTTGAGCCCAAGACATAGGCGTCCCCACAACCAAAAATCTAGAGGGCCAAAGAGTCGAGCGCGAGTAGCTGGACTCCCATCCAGCCCCCCATCCCCGAAAGCAGTGGCCGTGCAAAGTGCAAAGGCGGACACCCTAACCCAAGAAAGCAGCATAGCTTTAGCTATAGCTATATCCGCATAGCAAGAACACTGAACTCACCTGAACACCTCTCCCGCCTGGGTGAGAAGGGACAGTCGCGAGGACACCAACACCACCTTTCTCTCGCACAACAGGGCCAACATCACCAGGCAGAGATTCCGCGGGCTCAGGCACCGGAAAACCACGGAAGGGTCGAAGTCCAGTCCGAAACCCGACCCATCTTCGTGCGCCACCGCCGACATATCGACTCCACCCTCAGTCGTCTCCCCTGGTTCTGCTCGGTCCCCTTGCCCGTGTGTCGCCCCACTGGATTGGCCGGGATGCCTAAGGCTTCCAGCGGAAAAGGACTTCGTCAAGACATCCGCCGCACTCGTCCGGTCCTGCGAAGCGCCCGCCGACCGCCGGCGTTCCTTGTCGTACCGATGGGCTTGGCCCTCTTTGTATTTCTCATCCCGCCGTTCTTGCGTCACAAACGGCACCAACACGTCTCGGAGCGTGCTGGGGTCCATCTCCGTCCATGCCCCCACGTGCTTCTTCTCTTCCTGCTCTTCTTCGTCTTCCACCTCACCGGAACCTTCGGAAGGTGCCTCTGCCACCTCGCCATCACTGCCACCGCGATCGTGGTCGTTGCTGCCGCCGCCGCCTCCCGATTCGCGAGCAGCCAAAGCCGGTCCTTCTCCCCCCGCGTGGGCGGCAGCAGCACCGCCCTCTGTCGCGGACCCTCTGGCTAATATTTCGTCCCCGTGGGCCGCCCAGTACGCCGCCAGCGCCCGCCGCATCGCCCCTATCTCGGGGCGAGTGGAAAGGAGGCACACTCCACTGGCCACGAAAAACGTGTGCTTCTGACGGCCATTGCCTCCGCTGCCGTCGGCAGACTCGCCTTGTCTCCGCGTCCCGGACCCTGAGCCACTGCTGCTGCTGCTGCTGCCGACTCCGCTCGACGCGGCGCTCATTGACCTTCCCTTGGAGGCGTCACCCACTCCCGACGAAGCAGCCGAAGCAGCCGAAGCCAATTCGTTGGCGTCCACGACCACCGCCGCCGCTGCTGCCGAAGCCGCGTCGGCTGGCGGCACGTCCGAGAGCGAACGCTTGTGCTTGTTCCTTCCACCCCCTTGGCTCGCGGCTGAGTCTGAGAGCTGTCGAGAAGCACCGTCCGTAGCGACGTCCATGGCCCCGGCCGCCGCCGCCACAGCAGTTGCCTCGCTGTGTCTGAGGACTGCGTCCTCGGCTTCTGGCGGTGGGGAGGAGAGGTAGACCGGGACTAGAGGTGACGGCGGTGGTGGTCCGTTGGGCAGCACGTCGGGAGACGGCGGCGGCTGGGGGGGCCGCGGGGAACGGCCGACGCCTCTGGAATCGGAGCCTACGGTGGGAGTTGGACAGGAGAGGTTGGGGGGGGGGGGGGGGGGTACTCGTGTCAACGCATGCCCGTAGTCGGTAGAATATAGACCTCGCATTCCTACAATGCCGGGGCGGAGCGATATGCCAGGGTTTTCGCCGGCCCGGGCTACCCTCTACAAGGATGACCCAGAAGCTGATAGTGTCATCATCTTTGCGTGGGGGGGGAAATAATTTTTCCTAGAGCGCTGCCGCATAACGACCTACTTGCTGCTGATATATGTGAAAACATGAGGGCATCATGAGGCCTTCCGTTGACAGTACAACCCGGATAGGGGAGGGAGGCGGCAGCTGCGAACAAAGATCACCACTTGGATTTGGAAAATTTGCGGTATCATCACCTAAGAAATTCCCAGCGCGACGGGCGTAGCTCGAAAACTTTCCCACCCCGCCAGAAGACGAGGACGGCGTTGGCGACGCTTCCACAGGCGCACCACCCGCAGCCGGGGAAGTAGTGGAAACAGCAGCGGCGGCGGTGGCGGCGGCGGCTTGTGTGCCCAACTTCGGGCTGAACCCCGACCCCGTCACCACCCGCGGTGAAGCCTTGCCGCTTCCGAACATGCCCATGCCCAGCCTAAACCTCGACGAGAGGTCCATCATGGATGGCGAAGCCGCCGCCGCTGCCGTCGCCTTTGTCTTGGCTGCCGCGCCCGTACCGCCACTGCCCTCAAGCCCACCGGGTGCTTCGTCCGCCCCCTGTCCGTCGACCTCTACTCGCAACTCCTCCGTGTCTGACTCCGGCGCCACTTCCGTTGTGGCAACGGAGGGCGGTAGGCTAGACATGGGCGCTGTTGAAGTAGGGCTCGGGGACACCTTATTCTGGCCCACCAACGACGACTTTCCGAAGATCCCCATGCCCTTCTTCAGCTTTAGCATCTCGAGCATGGACGGGGTCTTGTCCAAGGTGGGCGTGTTCGCAGCCTCTTTCTTCTTCTGCGCCGTAGCGGTAGCATCGATGGCGGTGGCCTCTCTTCCCTCGGTCGCGTCGTCGAGCACCGCATCTTCGACGACACCGGAGTCGGTCTCCCTCTCCGCTGTCGAGCTGACGCCACCATCAGCACTCAGCTGCCCCAGGTCCTCTTTCTCTATCGCCACTTCCTCAGCTGGCGCCATGTTGTCCCCCATATTGCCCCGTGCTCGGTCGTCCACAGTCTGCACCTCCCCGTCCAACACGCCTGAAACATGTCCTACGCCTGCCAACCGAGAAGGAGCACGCTCTTCTCCAACGGCAGCAGCAGTTGCAGCCCCATCGTCTACGTGCGAGGCCGTCTCTGTACGGCTAGATGCACCACCCATGATGCCGTCGATCCGAGCCTTGCTTTCTTCCTCCTCGAGCGGTCTTTGTGTATCTAGTGCAGTCGTGGTTGTTGCTATCCCCGTTGCCGCTGTTGTTGTCAGACACGGCGGAGGTGAATTCGAGCTGCTGCGGTTGATTCCGCGTGCAGCAACATCGGCAGCAGGCTCGCCCCCTATCCACTGCGACACGGGTCTACCTCGGCAAACAACAGGTGGGGAGGGAACGGACGAGGGGGGGGGGGGGGGGGGGGGGGGGGTA
>FN649741.1:7915478-7958578 GCA_000310025.1 Ectocarpus siliculosus
TTTTTAAGTTGGAGGGTTTTTTTTTAAAGAGGGGGGGGGGGAATTTGGGGGGGTGGGGGTGGTTTTGGGGGGGGAAAAAATGGGAAAAAGGTGGGGGATTTTTAATTGGGGAGGGGGTTTTTTTTGGGAAAAAAAGGGGGGGGGGGGGGTGGGTGGGGGGGGGGGGGGGGGGTGGGGGGGGCGTAGGGGGTGGGACTTGCAGCCCACACTGAGAAAAACGGAGAAGGGCGGGGATACTGTACATGGACTAAACAAGGCGCTGCCTGACGATCACACAGATAGCACCACCGTGTGCCGTTCGCTCTCCACGCAAAGTGTGGCATGCTCTCCCTAGGGCGTGACGCCTGCATGTCGTAGATGCATTTCATCAGCGACGCCTGTTGGCATCCCCTTTCGACATGGGCGCCTACACCGGTACAATATTCGACTTCCTCTCCTCCACACACACAGAGACGCCACCGGACACAAACGGTAGCATACCCATCGACATCTGAAGAACACGCGCAAGGTTCACGGCTAGATGCGGGGGGGAGCTGTTCATGTGAACATATGGACTCATTTCACAAATCTGTCGCATACCGGAACACCGAGAGGCATGCGCCGTAGAAGGTGCCGGCCCCGCTACGCCCGGGGGCGGCGAACGTGAACAGTCGAGGAGGAGGAGGCGGCACGCCCGGTCCAAAGCAGCGCCCCCGACTGCTGCCGCTTCCACGGCCACCCTTCCCGACCCCCGATGATTTCCCGCCGCCTAGAGGGGGGCACGCACGAGGGGCCTCTCCGCTGGCCGGCAGACAGGGGGAATAAAACGCCTCCAGGCCTTCCGGCGGAACGTCCAGACCGAGGTTGCGGGGGGCGACGCACACCGCGTGTTCCGTCTGGATGGGGGAGGGGGGGGGTCAACCGGTGCACGCGGGGAACACGAATCGCACAGAGAGTGAACGTTACGTGCCAGTGGGGTATGCAAAACGCAGTCGTGGCTTCCTCGGCCCAAGACAACTTTCGCCCGCAACATGGCAATGGTTGGAATGCTACATCGAAAAAAATATCCTACAGTAGTTCCCACCGCGGAAAGCTCGCGATATCGAACGGGGTATCATCCGGCAGGCTCTGAAAAAAGAAGATAGGACGCAATCGAACACAAAAAAAAACTGACGCATATGCAGTTGCACGTGAGCTGCATACTTCTACCAAAGGCGGCAGCGACACTGTCCCCGAGAGCAGAGCACGCCTTTTACGACGAAACAACCTCGCCCCGTGCAACCCTGGCCATACCGCCTACACACCGCCCGCTAGCCTCGTGCCCCCCCCACACACACCTGTACCGTCGTGATTCCTTGCTGCAGGGACCCCGAGAAGGAAACTGCCCATTCTGCACAGCCCCTGATTCCTTCCCCGACAACCCCACTACCACCGTCTTCTCTCGCCCCTGTAGGTCCTGGCTCTATCCCCTGGGTTTCTTGTACACCGAATCCCGAGCGACTTCCCAGAACATCAGGGGGAGATGCTACATCCAAGTCGCCGGCTACGCCGCCGCCGCCGCCTGCGTGCGTGCTACCGCCAACGCCTGCGGAAGAATCTGCTTCTTTGGGGGGCTCTCCCGGGACGAGAGAGCCTGACGAGTGGCTGGGCCGACGGCCTAACCTTCGCGCCGTGCGAGGGAGAGACAGGTGCTGGCGCAGGTCGGGAGGGGCTGGTTGGCATGAAAAAGGGAAACGGGGTGGGCAGAAAAGACGGGAAAGGAAGGAAGGAAGGAAGGAAGGAAGGAAGGAAGGAAGGAAGGAAGGGTCAAGGTTGGACGATGAAGGGCTGTCGTTACCTCATGGTTGATCTCTCGGGTATTTCCGTCGGCAGGAGCCATTCCTAGAAAAACACGGGATATAGGTATCCAGGACCTTCCACCCGCGCAGCGAACGAACGCGGCAATATGCTTGAGAACACCGAGCAGTGACCTGGACGTTTCGTCCCTGGCGCTATGCATACATCCAGACCAGACCGATATCAACCGTGAGAGGAAAGTGCTGTAACACTCTACCCGAATCGACGCGCTAGAGTGTAGCCGAAGCAGCTCTATCGCTCTTCTAACAAAACCGCTCTGGCCATGAACACGCCCAGTCCAAATCAATCTCATCGTACATGTGCACATAACCACGAGCATGCATCTGCCAAGAAGACCACATGCAAAACATCACCTGTGCCGCTCGAAGACCTTCCCGTCCCGACCGCACCCTTCTCCCCCCTTCGCCCCTGCTGACAGGCCTTGTCCCACGGAGGTCTGTGCCTCGACACGTGCGGAGGTAGCTCCACCCTCCTCATGACCTTCTCCAGCACCCATCCCCGGCTAGCCCTCCAAAGGGGTTCAAACTGCGGCCCGGACACACCCTGTACCCTCCCCGCCCGGTCGGACACCCGGGGCGCGTCTTCCTCCGGCGGGAACGGGTCAACTCTGCCCGGTCCACTCTTCCCGCCGATTCCAGCACCCCTGCTGGCAACGCCGGTTGGGCTTACCCCCGGGGCGGAGCTCCGACGTGCGTGGCTGTTGCCCGCTGTAACGGCTTTCCTCTCCCCGTCGCTGGGCGGTGTCCCGCCCCCCAAGAAGGCAAAGGGGCTAGCCGAAGTAGCCTTGTCGCCGGCACCAACCTCGCTGCCCCCGACCTGCTGCTGCTGCTGCTGCTGCAGGAGCATCTTCTGCCGCAGCGGGGGAGGCGCTCGAACCTGTCGAGGCGGCGACACGGCCGCAGACGTGCCTCTGCGGGCAGCGGAGGTCGGGCCCTGTGGCGGGGGCGGGAGAGGAGCCCCGCCTCCGATCGAGTCTCGCTGCTGCTGCGAAGGTGCAGGGTCGAAGTCAAGCTGGTCTGGAGGGCCGGGTGGGAGCCGTGCTGGGGAACGGGTGCCAGTGGTGAGCTCCGCGCATAGATGCTCGTGGGATGAGCTCGCTTGGAAGTCTGGGTAGACGCTCGCGCAGATCTGCAGTCGAGGGGGTCACGGAAGAGACAGTGGCGGGTGTGTGTGTGGGGGGGGGCTTTCAGAGAGTGGGGCAGCGTGGGGAAGGTGGCGGATGCAAGCAGCACGGTGCAAGCACACACACACGAGCGCGAAGAGAGGGCAACCGGTATACGAGCTAAACGCCATCGTACCTTACGGAGCACGTGGCGCTGCATGTCCAGCAGGGCCTTGCCCACCGACACCGCGTAGTCATCCCCGGCATCCCTCCCCTTCTGCGTGTCGGGCCCATCACCGCTGCTGGCGTCTCCAGCCCCGGGGCCCCCCATCTTATCCCCCGGCACGTTCTCCGCCAACAGTTGCTTTAGCGTGACGTATGCGTTCGTGTCACGAGCTACACCGAGGGAAGCGTGCGAGTCGGCGGAGAGGAAGAAGTCCCACAGGTACACAGCGGAGGCCACGATTGCGACTGCCGCGGCGGCTTTGAGTTCTCGCATGTCCGGAGAGGGCGGGGAGAAGGAAGAGGACCGGGACAAGGACGGAGTAGACGTGCTGACCCTAACGTTAATGTTGTTGTTGTTGTTGCTGCTGCTGCTGCTGCTGCTGCTGCTGCTGCTGCTCATGGAGGACGACAGCGTGCGTTCCCAGTCGTCGCTTGCCGAGTGTCTCCTTATCGTCTGGGATGCCGACGGGGATAGTGCCGGTGTGGGGGTAAGGAAAGGAGGGGGATTAACTATGGGGACCGGTCGCTTGACAAATGCCATCTGCTTTTCCGAGATTAACCTGATTGAGGAGCGCTGGGCCTGGGAGGTATCCAGCGAATTTCAGCGTACTTCTCTTGCACTCCGGGTATGCTGCACGTGGTACACACCAAGTATGAATTGTACTTGTGGCCTATGTCCGCCCACGCTCAACCCTCCACACATGCACTTGTTTCTGTACTGACAAGAGCGGCACCGCGTTCTCAAGACTATAGTGATAGACGAAGCACTACTACCCCCAGCGTTCCCGCCGCCATGATCGATTCCTTCTCTCCTGGTTCAACCCCCCCGTGGATCATATAACATAACCAAACACTCACCCCACTACTGCGGGAAGATAGAGCGGAGCCCCGTCGGTGTCGCACGGACCGTCTGGTCTGCAGCAGGGCCATACGAGGCTTGACCGTCAGCTCGATCTCCCTCCACACCTGCAGCCACCCGGGAGTCTGGGTGATGATCATGTGCAGCATCATCACCTGAACGCATTCGAATCAAAGGGAGAAGGATCGTCCGTGGCATAGGCACACACAACACGCGTGCGGAGAGACAAACCAACAGCTTCGGGTCAGGTCAAATAGCATCGTTGCCGTACTCACGAAAACGACATGTGTAAGGACGCGGACAGTCGAACTGAATCCCCTCCTCCCTTGTCCGTCGTGTGCTACGTGGATCACCTCTGAAAAAAATGATGGCATGTCTGAGGGATGTATTCCTGCCTCGCCTCCTACCATCAACCTCCTTAGTCTCCGCCAGGACAAATGCTTGCATCCAACCCCATTGTGAACTTCAAGTCGGGAAAACGGGGGGGTATCAAAAGCAGCGGAACGTCTTGCTTACATCTCTCAGCTCCTGTTCTGCCATGATTCTCTCGAACGGCACATGCACGAAATCGGGGCTGTTGCTGAGATGGGCCACCATTCTTCCCTTCCAAGGACTAGTCTTGAACCTGCAGCACGCCAAGAGCACCATGTTGTCATGTTTTCGTTGAGTCGACTCGCAACACGACTGCATCTGGATCGATCGGGACAATGTTTCCAAACATTGGACAGGCGGGGGTTGAACGTAACTCTCGAAGGCAAACACGGTGGATTCCTGATAAGAGAATGTCGTAAGCCAATCGAACCCGTACGACACGCTAACCTCTCAACCGACTCCCGGCATAACAACACTGCTGTGACGGGCGACGGGTTGTTCCAAGCTATAACATTCGTACCTTCTTCCCTTCCTTCCACGGGCACAACAAACAGCGCCAACACACCAGACCAAACGGGACAGCTCGTTGCCCCCCACAAGAACACACGGCCAACACCAATAATGGTACAACACCCCGTCCACCCTCGAAACAGTACCCGGGAGGGCGGCAGCAGAGGTGACAGAGATCCTGGCACAATTAGAGCGGTGAGCTGCGACAGCGCATGCCAAGCCAGGACCACAGCAACTCCGCCAACAGCGCAGACGAGACAGCGATAGGGACACCCCAAGACAGCAAGAATCAAATCAACGACACCCAAAAAACGGGCCGCCTTCGCGCGATTAAGAAGTTAATGAGGAAATATAGTAGGCAGGGGGGAAGCAGACCCTATCCCTAACCCTAACCCAATGTCCCCAATCGTACTGTATGCTTTATCCAACATGTTTACACAACACGATAAACCCTGCGCAGACTACCTGCAAAACACAGCCTACCGTACCGTACCGTACCGTACACCCCCGTCTCTCACCGGTAGAAGCATCCCGCCGTCAGAGTTTCTTCCACCTTCTCCTGAGAGGCCCGGAAAATCTTGGACAGGTCTGCCGCAAGAAACTCCACGGGCAGGGAAACCCAGTCCCGCGCTCCTACGGCCGGCTTCGTCCCACCGCTTCCCTCCCTCGTGCCATTCTCCCCTGCTTCCGCGCCATGTTTCGCCGAAACGTCGCTGCCTCCGCCCTCGGTGCTGCTTCTTGCTGCTGGGGCGGGAGGAGGGTCTGCCGATGACGGCGGTTCTCCAGCCTCAATGTTCCCTCCTCCTCCTCCTCCACCCTTGCCTTCTTGTCCATCTCCGGCTGCTGCGGAGGCGGTGGTGATTGCGTCCAAGCCCTCCCCTCCCCCGACGCCGGGCAATGACGATGCTGCCGGGCCGGTTCCGGCAGTCGACGCCACACCCCCAGAACCACTGCCCGATGACGCTGCGGCTTGTGGCTGTGGCTGCGCGACTTCCTTGGCTGTCTTAGCGGAGGGATCAGCTTTACGACCCACACTCGGCAAGCCGGACACGTCTCCGTCCCAGGACCTCCGCGTTCTAATCTTCGCCTGTCACACGTCAGGCAAGCCGGTATGTAACCCGAACAACACGACAAAGAGGGAGGGGGAGGAGGAAGCGTCGTCTAGCGAGCGGTGACCGTACTGTACTGTGCCACCGGGTAAACATTCCATGAAGCATTACATAAGATGTTCCATGCGACATTCTATGAGGCTTTAGCACCAAACAGTCTGTTTGGCGCAAAAGTTGGCTGTATCCGAAATATGCAATGGCAGATTAGAAAAAAACAAAAATCTGACTTCAGAGAGAGAGAGAGAGAGGGAGAGAGAGAGAGAGAGAGAGAGAGAAAGAGAGAGAAGTGGTCTGCAGTCTGGCGAAAACAAGAGCCAACACATAGATTCGACATACACCCCTCTTATCCCCACCCCCCTTCAACGTCCTAACCTGTCGCGTGTCTGTCAACTCGTGGACGTAGAAGCCCGACCCTGGCCGGAAGAACTTGTCGTAGACCTTGCTCATGTCGTCTCTGCTCGGAGCCATCACCGCCGACATCTCGAACAGCACCTGCACCTCCAGCCAGAACATGAGCCGGGCCTCATCCAGGCTGATGATCACGGCCTCCTTCTTGCCATCGCCGCCACCGCTGCTGCTGCTGCTTCCGCCGACCCCTCCGGTTCCCGCACAACGCACCTCTAGCATGTAGTTCAACAGATAGACCACCTTGCGGGGGTCCTGGCAAAACAGGTAGTGTCGTTGTTGTGGGCAATAGCAGTAGTAGTGTTGTTGTTGGTGTTTAATGTCAATAGGAGGTGCAGGGCCACGGAGGTGGAGACCAAGAGAAAAAAAGAGCCATTGCGTGACTCGATATTTTTTATCAAGTGCACATTGCTACCTCCAACAAGGGTTACCGGCAATGCGTCGACAAGCGGTGGCAGCAGCATCACCAAAGCAGCGGGTCGACTGCCCTTTTATCGCTGAATCGCCCGAATGGGGCAGAATCAACACACGCGGTGGATGCGCTGCAAGTGCACAGTCAGTTGTCGCGGGACGATACTTCTTGATGTCAAGGACGAGGTGCCCCACAAGATACTCAGGTACATATCTCCAACGGCCATTGCCTGTCCTAACTGTTGCGTCCTGTGCCCGGTGGTCTGCTGTGGCGTAGATTGGTAGAGTATAGGTGGGGCGGGAACAAAAACAACTTGAACCACCAAAATCTTGAAACGTCACTCACCAATGCGATGTCTCTGAAGGTGAGTCGGGGCGAGACGCGCTCGAAAACCATCACGACGTTTCCCTTGCGAGGGTCATCCTGCTTAGCAGTGATGAAGTCTCGGAGGCGGTCCTATAAACGGGCAAGGGGAGAGGGGAACGGGTTAAGGGGGAGGGAGCTTGTGCGTGTTTGCGTTTCTTAAATTGGCTTCGATCGCACTAATCGGCTGACCAACTACACGACGTCAGTCTTAGAATTTGTGTCGTGTGTGCCGTTCATAAATCGTGCGTGCCATTATCAAAAATAGCACCGACAGCGACTTGCTACTCGGCTCATGATTGAGATTTCCTCTCTCTTCATGTGTCGCCGAGGTAAATGTATAACGAATGGATCTGATCTGGGAATGCAACCGACGAGAGGGCTGAGGCCTGAATCCGTACAGGTGTGGTTCTCAACGGTTATTCTAGTGTGACTAGGCCAGTTTCGTGCACTCTCGACAAGGAACCTTGTCATCATCACATCATCACACTTACAGTAGGGACGGGACTGTAGCAGTCCCTAGGGTAATGAGCGGATGGGTAACCCTTTTGGTTAATTTCTCGGAATGCTGACCGACGTAGTTGGCTCGCGCACGGGAGAAATACGCTTTCGAGAGACAAGAGCAGTTTACACCAACAGCAAGAACAACAGTAGCAACAACAAGATCACGTTATTGTGCTCAGCGCTTGGTCTCAACATCCTAAAAATCACGCCTCTCTTTGGGTCCGTTCCTTGGGAACAGCGAAGAGGGAAAAACCATATAGACCGGACAAAAAGAGTACAGCTTGCAACACGCGGCGGAATTATTCCTCCCTCCTCCACCCAATCTATTTCTGACTGTCCTCACCCTTCGCCGCGCGGTCTCGATGGCGGCGAGAGCCACAGGTAGCGTTGCACCCTCGACGCTCTTCCCGTCTACCGACACCAGTACGTCCCCGACACGCATGCATGCTTGTGGTCCGGGGGGGGGGTACGGTCCTTCCGCGAAACCGTTGGCATAGACGCCTGCCCGGTGCAGCGTGGGAGGGAGGCAAGCAGGGTAAGGCGACCGTACAACAAACAAAATAGGAGTCGGCGTAGACGAGCGTTCGGTGCGACCTTGTCATAAAAGCAAGGAGTACGTGAGTCAAGACGTCTTCGATGGAAAGTGTGGAAGCAAGAACAGGAGGTACTGAAGGAAGCCGCGATCATCGATCGCCGTACATGCAGCAGGCTTCACGAAAAGAGGACGGGCTTTGGGGAAGGGAAAGCAAATGTAAATGTGCGTTCAAAGAACAGGGGTGGGGGGTGTAACCTTGTAAAACCCGCATGCATATGTTCGCCTCTTTTCCCCCACGATGCCAACGAACCAACACATGGCCAAAAACGCAACCCTCGAATCAATCAATATGTTCGGGTGCGACTAGAAAAAATCAGCCGCACGTCGGGTAGCGCTCTGCATGCATCGTAACCAGCCTACCGTTTGCATCAGCGGGAAACAAGTATTGCCAATTAAATCACACGAGGCCACATGAGATCATCTCATTCTAATAGTCGTTCAAGTGTGTGCTGCCTGAGAGTACCAGTTGAACAGCAGTAGTGCGGAGAGAGAGGGGAGGACGCTACATACCGAAATTAGAAAACCATGTCCGGTTACATGTAGACGATGACGAGGATAGGATAAGATAGGATAGGATAGGATAGAACCGAGGGCCTCGGGGACCGAAGCCAAAAGGACAGACAGGTACAGATGTACATGTATTACCAAATGCTTCCAAGTTTATCGCAACGGGAACTATATTCAGTAGTCTAGTCTACAGCAAATCTGTTGGAATAGGAATCATAATCACTGTACGCAACCGTTGTACCACACATAGACGATGTTGGCATGATACCGTACACGACTCCTTGAGAAGAGCTTGTAAACATCCACATCACACGGCGGAATGTGTGCTCGTGTGGTGCCCGTCCGGAAAACCAAAAGCACAAAAAACAATGGCGTACGTGCATGTACGTGCCCAGAGGACAGCCGGTTGACCAACCTTCGTGCCCAGTGCAAAGTGTGAACGACAGCACGAGCGGCACAACTATCAAGACGGGGATCAGGCAACACACCACGCAGGACTGCTGTGCTGCTGTGTCTGCTGTGTGGAGATGCCGTGAGAACTCCACTCATCCAGGGACGAGTCCCAACGGAAATTCAAGCTGCGAGGTCACACCCTCGATCGTTACGACAGCACCGGTTATCCCGAGGGCAGCCTGCATTCAAATAAGCATGTAGACCACGGGTTCAGACGGACCTCAGCTCTCAGCTGCACACGTCTCTCTCCATCTCATCTTGGAAGTTTTTCAAGTTCTTCCATTTCGACACCAGGTCCGTACCAGTACCGCCCACATAGGGCCATGGGAGCTCCACACAGAGCAGCACAGCTCACAGACACACGCAGCAATAGCGCAATACAAAGAGAAAGCGTCAGTCTGTCAGTCACCTCTTCTGCTCTTGGTCTGGTGCAGCTTGAGGCCCAAAGGTGCTCCGCCCTTCTTGACGATGATTTCATATCTCCGAACTGGCCAATTCGGACCGGACATCAGGGACAGGCCTGACATACCGTACACGAGCGGTTCGGCAACAGGAGCAGCGAGTTTCAGGAGGGCTCCCTCAACAGCAGCGACAGCCCCGTTGTTGGCCCTAAGTCGAGAGAAGAAGACCAGCGGGCGGTATCCAGGATTGTAATCTTACCACCTCCAGCCCGCAGCCATGATGACCCACGCCGATCTAAATATTTTGACTGTGCTTACCTCGAAAGGAAGACGTGTGTTGGTGTGTTGGGGAAGACCTGGCGCCCTCACAAGCAAGGAACCAGCACCCTGCTCTCACAAGCACCAAGGACAATGGATGCGCCGACACAGCCTAGCGATGGCACATCTGTCTGTGCAGTGTGCAGTCGTCAAGCCCGCGTGCACAGCACACAACCGGCACACACAAAGACACAAAGAACCAAAGAACACAGACCGGGGGGGAACGCAAACAGGGACGGTACGCCACGCATGCCCACCCCCCACCCCCGAACGATCTCCGCAATCTCCGCTATGTTTTGCACTCTTGAAAGATTGGAAGTGCGATGTACCCGCAGAGCCGTGAGCCACAGCAATAGCAGGTGGAGCTTTACAAAGAGTTTTCTCTCTTCCTTCTATGTTGCTGTGCATGCGTGCTTGTGTGCAGGTGTGCGTTTTTCCGGGTCCTTCTGACGCTTGTCATCAGTTCCTGACTCCTGACCTGAAACATTTTGATCTTTGGAAAGTGGATTGGAAGTGGATCATCTCCGGAGACACTGCACTACACCGTAGATCTTACAGGTACAGTCTACAAGGTTTCGAGATTTGAACGACCAAGCCGGGGGCAGCTAGGTAGGAGAGGGCTTCGCCCGAGAGGGAACTGGCATTGGTGTATTGTGGCGTATTGTGTTGTTAAATGTTTGAGGGTTGGTTGTGCAACCCACCATTACCCGTACCCACACGCAACAACGGTTTTAGACAGACACACACATGTAGAGGAGAAAATTCCATATTCATTGCGTGTTTTGGGTGTCCATAGGTCGGGAGAAAATGAGAAAATGGACCACGGGAGAGTCCCATTCCTGCCAAATCAGGGTACATTCTCGAAAATCAGGGTACGATTCCGGAGAAAAGTAACCGCGGCAAGGTAGCCATGCCCCAGGCTCTGTGGGACACGAAGGATGCCGACCGGCGTCGACCAGTTACAGCTGGGCTCCTGTTACTTCTTTGACCAGAGGGTTATTCATGTACCCTGCTGTGTTCGTTTAACCGCCCTTAAATTTTACATACATAACACTACGGAGTATTCTTCATAAAACCCGACCCTGCCACACCAACGTGAATATGTGACGCCTTTCGCTCGCACGACTTCCAGAGGTCCGGCATACTTCCCAAAAAATGAAACCACGACGTCGCCCTTCTGGGAGACAAGAATACTTCGGAAGTACCAAATACCGTGTACCTGCGACAGCCGAAAATCTCAAGTGACTGTGTGTTGAACGTCATACTGCGGGCCTTGTAGTACCAGGTGTAATGGTACTAAACTACAGAAATACAGCAAACCGCAACGAAACAGCAGACAGCAGTAGCTCTAGAGACCTGGGCATCGTGCCTATTTAACACACTACAGGCATGTGCTGAGAACCATGTTTCTCGCGCGAGTGAACAAGTTGAAACCCACGCGTGGTGGCGGTGCTCAGCAACACCAGGTTTAATTCAAACACCGCCGCCGTCGCCTCCACTAACTGCCGCCGTTACGCCGTCGCCACTGCCTCCGCCGTGTTCCGCCAAGGCCAACGGTCGCATACGGTTGCTGTGGTGCGACAGAGAGACCAGTCTGGCCGATTGCGATCCCGATCCACCGACCGCCCCCCTCACCCCTGAAGAGGCTTCCCTGTCCCTCCTGGCGCCACAAAAAAATGGCAGAAGAGGAACAGATGCGCCGACGAATGACGAGAGGAAATTGACCGAGCGGCCGCTGTGGCCGGCCTGTAAAATATACAGGCATTGCTGCTGCTGTCTACCCATATTGGTGGTGCTATTTGAGCGCCATAACCACACCATGTGAGTAGGAGTCATATCTTTGTGGCAATCTGTAGCCGCTTGAGTCAGCCCTGAACACTACAGCTGCGAACGAACAAGTGAACAGCATGCGATCGCACCAATCACCTTTGTGCGGTGATCTGCAGGCGCTTGAGCTCCGACCTCAGGCGGCCCTCATCCCTCGCCCTCGTCTCAGCCTGCCCGATTGTCTCCGACAGCTGGATTGTAAGCTCAGAGAGCTAGTCGGAACAATGACAAGCGGTGCAAAAGGCAAGGGTCAAGCAAGGGGCGAGTTTCGACATTGGCATGTGTGTACAGTAGTGTTGATCGACCGGGCAGAGTGTTGACAGGGAATAGAGACGTGGGTGAAGATAGACATGGTGTCGGAAGATTTCGTGCGCTTGCCCGTCCAGGCTACATACCCTGCCAGACGCCCTGGAAGCAAGGCACTTGCCTTGCCTTGCAGCAATAACCATCAAATCCACCTTGAATCTATCCCACTTTCCACGAATATCGGGACACTATACACTATACACTATACACTATACACTAAACCAAGCGTGACGATGAGTAGTGCTGTTGCGGTCGCTAAAAATAGTCAACACACCCAACGGCAGGCCACGAGGAAGGAAGACAACATACAACCTTGCGGCGGGCATCAACGAGCTGCTTCTCTAGCCTTGCGTTTTCCTCCAACCCGCGTTTTGCCACCGCCGCCGATCCGTCCCGCTCCGTTGCAAGCTGTGCCAGACGCCCCTACAGAGAGATCGATGGGGAGCAAACAAACAACACCCTTGGTTATCTTGGTGGGGTTCGGTCGCAGCACACTGCAAAAAGATGCTACAAGCACCAAACAAGAAAAGAAACGGCGAACATGATGGTACTGACGCGCTAGGACCAAGGTCCTCAAAGACATACCTCGAAAAACGCGGGAGGTCCTTCGCACCATACTCCGGCGAGGACGTCTCCATATCGTCGTCGCCAAGCTGCTAGAACAGTAGTTCGCTTAACGAGGTTGCCAACATCACTTGAAACTAGAACAAACAACTACCAGCCTGTTGTGAAGAACGACGCAGCGAACCACATCGCGCTCTTCCACAACAACGCGGCATGCCGAAGCTGGATTATCCAAACCTGAAGGTCGGTGTTTCTGGAAGACAGCCTCTGTGCGAGCTCCCCTTCCTCCCGAAGACGCCTCTCCGTCGACAAACCCGCACACCTCTCTCGCTCCTGCGCTCCCCGGAGCTGCTTCTTGAACGACGCTTCCACCTCACCCACCCGTCGCTCGGCCTCCCTGGGGCAGGGCACACGCATAATAATGGGGAGAACGTGCGAAATCGTACAGATAGTACCGTTCTTTCCGTTTGTGTTGTTGGGAAAGGGCGTGCTATTCTGCACATAAAAGCGAATCTCTCGTTGTAAAAAAACGTATTTCTCGTTGTATCAGAACGTATCTCTCGTTGTCTGTGCGCCAGGTGAGGAATGAGCGAGATTGACTTTGGTTTCGTGTGAGCACAATGAGAACAGAATTGGCAGCTGCTTGCACCGCTCAAGACGAATCAATCCTTGACGCCTGAGATACACATGCCCCACACGAACCTCGTACTAGGCGGTCTTCCCCTAAATACCTTTCATAGAGATAGGGTTGGCTGCAACAAGAATACCAGACCGTTAGCGGTAAATAGATCGTTCTTGGCACTAGGTTTGGTCTCGGCTGGGAGATACTTGGACAGGTTTTCCAAAAAAGTCCGACTGCTTCCGATCGATCGAAATTGCCCAATTGGCCTTCCTAATGGCGGAGGGACACTTGAAAATGAATCCTTCAAGAGTTCGGTTATCCGTTTCTATCCATGTAGACGAGGAACGCGGTAATCATTAAACACGGCGAATAATGCGTGTGCGTGCCATGTGGATGTGGTTGACTAGTCTAGAACCACTAGTGATTTCGGTTGTCTCTCTCTCTCACACACACAAACACACCTTGAGCTTCTCTCTAACGCCGCCGCGTGAGTGTTGGCTTCTTCCACTTCCGCCTTTCGAACCAGCACTTCTTCTTCCAGCTTTCTGGAGGACAAAACGTTGCGAAGTAACCATTGATCAAAGTGCATGGATAGATGACACTTGTTGTCCTGAAAAACCGGAAACACAAAGAGGGAACCGTACAGAACGCCGCAGCAACCAAAACCATAAAATACACACCATTCGTGCTCGCCGCAGTCCCGCTATTTGCGCTCAAGACGTAGGCGCGCCGCACAACTTTTTCTTCTTCCCATGTTCTTCGTATAACGCGGTGGGTGTACAGTAAACCAACAACATCGTATCGGCAATGTATGTGCGTACGTACGACGGACGAATGCATATATGTCTGAATTTTACAACCTGTCCAAAGCTGAAAAGAACTCACAAGGAGCTGTGCCCCCAACAGAATGAACAGGTAAGGGCTAACGAGATCGACCATGGGTGTGTGCAGGGCGTCAAAGCATTGATAACCCTATTCTCAAAGAGCACCACTGTCCAGAGAAGGAAAAACCACGCCATCCCGGCACCTACACCTATCGCCAGATATCATCACGACACGAAAGTACAGGGTAAACTTTGTCCAAAAATTGCGCACACACAGTGTACCTACCTGGTATACTCCTCCCTAGTCTCCTCGAGCAATGCCGCTAGCCTCTTGGCCTCTCTCTGACGGTTCTCGGAGTGGTCGGTGGCTGCCCTCAAACTGACACGTATGGCATCCAGCTCTCGTTCCCTAACAAGCGCGACGATGAGGAATGGAATTTGTTACAATAGTGCCATCATGATCGTAGCTCCAAAGCTTGCTCTACCTTCCCGAGCGGTGCGTTCTGTTCCCAGTCAGACTACCAATGCTGACGTTAATGGCGATGATCCAGTAGCACGGCTTAGCGGCCTTGGCCGTACAGTTCGCGTGATATCTGCGATGCGAGCAAGTCACGTTCCGGTTATTGAATCTTTGAACTACATCCTTCACCGTAGTATCGACTATCAAAATCAAAATCAATCTCAAAATCAATATCAATATCAGTATCAATATCAATATCAGTATCAGTGGGAAACTAACGTTGCTCTTGTTCCTACACTGACTCTGAGAACATATCACTGGGTACTGCTTACCATAGCGTGCGTTACAGAACCAAGGCCAGACGCACGGAAGGGACCCAGCTTGTAAAGAAAGTTTGTCGTACAGTACGCCATACGGGCATACGTGCGCCGGCGCTTAGAACCCATGAACAGCTGCTGCATGCACCCAAAGACATGGCAGGATATGGTGGTACACAGCAGCAACAAAAAAGAACTGTGGTCGTCACCATCCCCTAGCCGAGACACTCCATCTTCCCGATCCTTCGCTGGGTCTGGCTCGGGGGTGCTCATCGCGACCGTGGGTTAGATGTTTTACGTTCTATATCGTCGGAAACTATTGCACACACGAACAACGAACAACCTAAATGACAACACCCACGAGACCATCTCACCTAGCTTTAAGCGTGTCGTCGAGGTGGTTCTCTTTCGCTCTGAACGCTGCTTCCTTAGCATCGAACTCCCTGTCGGCGTCGACGGCGTTTTGCCTAAGCTCCCTGGCGGCGGCCTCGTGCTACAGTATTGGAAACCAACACACCAACATACATCAGTGTTATGCATAGCAGTCAGAAGGCAAGGGTAGTGGTTTAAAGCGTACCACGAATGCTGGTCAAGGTGATGATGCTAGTAAAAATGGCATGGTCCTGGTGGCAAACGTTGTCATGCCCTGCCATGCCACGCCATGCCAGTCGACCGCGTTTCGGTTCCCGATCAGGAGGGAATGGAAAATTGGAAAGAAGATGGGAACGCATGTATCCAGTCCACAAACGAGCAAGGAGACTCAGAACGGTAAAGTGGCTGCTGTCAGCCGTTTCACGTAGAGGCGAACGAACGGCTTTGAGTGCGGGTGCCCAACCTTCTACCAACGCTTCCAACAATGGTGACGGCGCAGGTGGAAAGCAACCCAACCCCCAATCTAGCCTCACGTCGCCACGCTTGCAGCTCTCCAGCGTGCAGTGCAGCTCGCAAACCTTTCCTTTCCCTAGGCCACTGCGACTACGGACGCCGCTACATTGTACATTGGCTGCCCTGCCTGGCTGTACCATGTACCATGTCGTGTATCCCGCAAACCATCCCCCATGTGCGTTACCTTTCAGATGCAGATAGTCAACTTCTCCCCCGGGACTGTAACAATAAAAACATGCCACGCAAGACACAGAAAACTTCCGAGATTTGAAATTTCGCGCGTTTCTTGTTGCAGAGGTTCTGAGGTTAGCTTTGCTCACCCGCACTCACTTTGTGGCCTCTATGGTCTCACCCCTTGATCTTCTCCAGCTTCTGCCCCAGAGCAAACACACTAACCTCATCTCGCTTGGCATCGGCCTCGAGCACCCTCTCTTGCAGCTCGTCGAACTTCGCCTTGAGAGTCTCCGTCTCCGTTTCCACCCCTTGCTTGAGCGACGAGTACACCTCTTCCATCCCTGCGCGGTCCCTGGCGGCCCGCTCCGCCTCCCCTCGTAACCTTGCCGCCTGTGCTGCAAGGTCCTGCATGTATTGGGTGGAAGAACGGACGAAAAACGGCGTGCGTGCGTGTATGTGTGTGTGAGTGAGTGTGTGTGAGTGAGTGTGTGTGAGTGAGTGCAACATCTGGCCGTTGTGAGAATGTGTTTTCATGGGCCTTTACGTCTGATTATTGTAGTAAAGCAGAGAAAATGGTGAAGGGGAGACGCGCGGGGAGGGGGAGTGTACCATCAGGTGGATGACGCATGCACCGTGTGATCATGAGCTACGCATACTGCTGTGTTGTTCTGAAGCCTAACCGTTTGCGCATGTATGTCCAAAGGTGGAGATGGGCAAAACATTCCACTAAGGAGCGAGAGTTTTGATTCCCCTCGGGTCCCGTTCTTCTACGGTTTGTGTTGGGGACGCTACGACGATGGTGATAGTTACTTGTTTCGTTGCTATTATCGTGATGTTGCTGCCGCTGTACGGGCACTTGTTATGTTTGTGTTCGCTTGAAGTTCAGTGATGTCGACCTCACCTGTATCTCGCGATCTCGAGCGGCGACTTGCGCCATAAACTTGTTCTTCAGCGTCAGCACGGCCTCCTCCATCTCCCGCACGTGCCCTGATGCATCCGCCTGTCACACCGCGAAGGACATGGCACAACAGATAGCCTTACACACTTTTCACATCATCAAGGCACAGCAGACAGCCTACAGGGATCGTGAACAACGCACATATTTCCGTCGCATGCGTAGGTTAGGCCCGATAAGCTGTGCTTGCCGTGTGCGAGTCTCGAGCGCACACAACTCCCGACTTCTCTTGTCTGAATGAGCCAGTGCTTCGATGGCCAATGATAAAAGGGGACGTGTAGAACACCTTTGCCCACCTTGCGCGCTTCTAGTACCCTGGCTAGCTCCCGGCGGGACTGGATCTCTAGAGCCCTTGCCTGATCTCTTGCCAGGAGCGCGTCCTCGACCTTGACAAACGAAAAAACCCCGGCACAACCAGCAAGAGCGTAACAGGTCCGTTTGTCAATCTCAGGGTTCATTTGAATTCCTCAAACCCCTCTTGAACCACTCCAGGGCACAGGGACTCACGTGCAAAGTTAAAACACTAAGTGGGTAGGTACTGCTGCAGGTGGATGATAGTGGGCACTCATGCCAGCGTAACACCAACCCCCAGCTTGCCGACAGCCCGGACCCCGACTGAAATCTAACAAAGCCCCAACAAACAAACCATGCAAGCGATAGAACAGGATACGTATTTGTAAGGCAAAAAGAAGCATCCGCAAGATTGGCGACGGATTGTTCGTTGGAACGGCGATTGGCGACGTGTCACCCCTTTTCTGGGGACTATTCCCTCAAGATGACATTTTAGTCAAGACCGCATCCATCCCTTCGCAGTGCATGGTGTACCCCCTGTAGTCAGTCAACCGTAACCTTCAACTTAGACCCACTCCTTTCTCCTGTGGCCGAACCTGAAATTGTTCTTCTGACTGCCAGCCTGCCTGGCTCTACAACCATTTCTTCTCTTGGAGAGAGAGAAACTCTCTCTTCCCTTCTCATTTTACTATTCATAGAGCCTGCATGTGCAACAAATCGACATGAAAGCATTCGACACCTTCCACCCACCCCTCTCTCGCCCACTTCCCTGACGTTACACCTTACCTTCTGCTTGCTCTCCTTGGCGAGGCTGGTGGTTGACTCCTCCCTAGACGAAAAGTCAGCGATCTGTCTCTCCATGCCGGACATCACCTGCACAACAGGTCATGAGTAGCGGCAGAGATACCAGATAGCGCAAGCAACTATTTGGTGAGTGAGTACTTCGTATATCGCAGCGGAAGTCTAAATGGTTGAACCAAACTAGTGAACCACCTTGCTTCCACTGCTTGAACGAACGATTGAGTTCATGAGGAGCACTACAGCAGTACGGTTCTCTCGGTTTACCGGGATCATGAACAGCGGGAAATAACTCACCGCAAACGCACTGCAAGCACGAAGAAAACCGGGCATCTCAAGCATTGGAGCTACGGCCAGGGTGCACACCCCTCTCGACTCTGCCTACAAAACCGTCGCCACAACCTCCCAAATTGCCTTAGCCTTAGCGTATGTGGCAAAGATAACTTCACCTGAACACGGTTCCCGTCGGGAATGGTACTTTACGGGCTTGGAAATTGAGCTCGACCATGTCCCCACACCTTTGTCAACATCCGCCATCAACATGGTCGCCGAAAGCCACATGCACCGCGAAGCTTCGAACACTACAAGTGATACAAACCTGGAACTAGACATACATGTCGGTTTCCTCCAACAAACGGCCTCAGATGAAAGGGAGACTATAGCTCATGCAAGGCAGATTTTTTTGCCGGTAATCCCGAGCCTCATGCCTCACATACCTGGAGCATACCCTCGGCATCCCTGCGCGTGGAGTCGAGCTCCCGCTGCAGCTTCCTCGCCCTGTCTCCATTAATGTCTGCTTCTTGACCCCGAGCCGCCATTAGCCCTGCCCAAAGGCCCAACTGAAGTTAGCTCATTCAAAGGAGTTTGGTCTTTTCTTTCTCGAGGATTATCTAGCCTATCACACATCGCACAAGAAACCACAAACTATCAGATCAGAGAGAGGTATGTGTCCAGCACGCGTTGCACCCGAGATTCAATCTCGCAGGCACACGGTCTGTCGAAAGCGGGACCATCGATGGCGTTTGTCGTAGACGCATGCTCGCATGAGTCGCACATATTCCCTCAATGCCTGGCTCCCTCCCCATGGGCACGAAATACACCAGTCTCGACACGAAATACAATTGCCTCAACGTGTGTCCGTTTCACTCTTTTCTCTATTTCTCACTAACCGGTGGAGTACGCGCACCTCACGCTACTAAACGAAATGTTATTTCCACCAAAACGGGGGTAAAAACCAAGTACACGCAACTGTTGGTCAACAAAATAAGGTGCAAAACCTTGACGACTTTGGATGCTAAGCGAGAGGCATCGTAAACAACGTAATGCCCTGCTCTTCACTCACATTTTCATAGCTTGTGGTGCACGAAAGCACGATCGGGTGATCGTTGGCTCCACCACCCTCTACTTCGGCAAGGCAATGCCTTTGTACCACGTACGAAAAGCTAACGTGAGGATATGAAGATACCGTCAAACACAGAAGGCAAACGCGCTCCCCAGCGAAGCACTGTAGACTATATCGTAACCTGTAGACTATATCGTATCGCATCTCAACGTAACCCAACGCTGAGTCTGCTAGAAGGTGATCCGGGCATGCTCTGCCGCACGCCCTACCGCAGGCCCTGTTCTGCATTCCGCTCTCATACATGTATCTTGGTCACGAGAGTCGTTCTCTAATGACGAGATTCCTCTCAAACTGCCGTGGAGGAAACAAGGCTGCCACGGCACGAACCAAGGATGAAATCTACCCCGCAAGCGTTAAGAAAGCCGTCGTGATATACCTTGCAGCTCGGTGATACGCTGACCCGTCGCGCGCACGCGCTCCGCCGCAACGTCCGCGTCGTTTTCGGCCTGCTTTTCCATCGCCGCGCGGTCGGCCTCCATCTCCGTCAATTTCACCGACAAACGCCTCGCCTCTTCTTTCGAAGCCCCCAGTTTTTCTCCCACCTGCAATGAAATATGAGAATCGACAACATACGATTTTCGATTGAGCTAGGAGGTACGATATAGGCTGTGCTAGGAATGACTGTCAACCGCTTCTTCCCATGCAATAGCAACGATATCAAAAGCATACAAGAAATCAACGGCACCATTATCAACAACGGCAGCACCAATCGACAGGCTAACCACAATTAGGAATGGACTCCCACCTAGGTAGAGAGGCGCGCTTGCGTCACCCTCGTTTGACATTGAATTTCGCACACAAAAGAGGGGTGAGGCCCGTGTAGGGCGTGGACGCAACGGCGCACAAGGATAGTCTTTTTGGTAACAGCAATGCCAACACCATCACTACCATCATCCAAAATTGACTCGAAAATCGGATACGGACAGTATTTCGGGAAAACAGTCTTTCAGGAAACGAGAGTGATAAGGTTGCTCGAAACAAGCACATGCCTGGTACGTGCGTATCGCCATATCAATACTGGTCCCCCAGGGAGAAATCAAGAGCCAATCCATCTTCAAGCTAGGCATTAGGCATTTGTTTGTTTCGAGTTGTGAAGGCCACAACAGCTCATCTCCACAGTAGTCTCTCACCAAGTACTCGCCTACCTCCCCTCCTTGTTCCAGTCTTCTACCATATTTATTCGCTCCTTAAAAGCCAACCGGAACAATTTTCTCTCCCCCTCATTTCTTTTTTGTGCATTCTTCAGAGCTGAGCATAGGTGACGTTGAGGAAATTCACCCAGTTGAAGGCAGGGCAGAAACAACTGAAAAAAGAAGTACCTTGACAACCCCTTCTCTCCCGCACGCAAGGCATACCAAATAACCCCGCGGACGATCAAGAGGTATCGCGTGCTGTGGAGTGACTGGCGCTCTTTCGTCGGCCAGTCCGCTAGTGCGGTCGATACTACTAAGAAAACACACATACACACACACACACAAACACAGCCGCACTGAGACTGACGCTTTCGATTGGTCAGCCAACCGTGTACGCGGTTAAAGCTAGAAGACAAACAAACACACAAACCCTCGCCTCTCCCGCTCTTACCTCTGCGAGCGCTGCCTCCCTTTCTGACATGGCATTGACGGCTTTCATGAGCTCTCCCTCGGCGTGGGCCTTCTCTCTCTCGAGTCGAGGGACCTTTTCTTCCAACGTCCTGCAACACCAATACCAACGAATGTACGGCACATTCACAGGAGGCGCTAGGGCTTATGACTAGTTTCGAGGGTGGGCGGCGCAGTGTACGGCAGGCTTCAGAACTAGTCGCGGGACACTTGAGGCGAGCGTGCTACCTTGCGACAAGCTTGAGCGATATCCATCACCACGGCTGGGTCCATGTCAGTATTGTACAATAGCAGGCACAATCCTAACTGCTTCACTACATTGAGGACATCGAGGACACAAGCACCCTTTCAGAAAGTTGTCCAGGGCTGTTGGATCGCAAAACAGCAGTTCTGGTAGGGGTCCATGTTTAGTGCCGATAAGTGCCCAGAAATTCGCCAGCACCATACCGGACCGGCACTATTCAAACTATCGAGAATTACTTGGAAATTCAGTGTGTGCACACCGAAAACACTGTAACGGCACTATACCGGACACCGGCACTATTCAACCGGCACTAAACAGGGACCTCCACTGTACTTTGAAACTTTAAGGTAGCACAAGTTCCACACAGGAGGTGTTAAAATTTTGAACATGCGAGTAAATTACCGTAGGCCGACTCCGGCCTCGCTGAGGGCCTTCGTCAGGGCCGCCATCTGCGCCTCCCGATCCTCGAGCTCCTCATGCACCGCATCTAACTCCTTCGCCATCGCCGATGTCTGGAACATTGTATAGCAAGATGAAACATGCGCGTCAACGTACGGTTGTTTTGCCAAATGATTCGAGACTGTAGTCATGGGAAGTTGCTTCGATCCATGCACGAAGGGGGGTCCAACCTTAACACCAAGAGGGTTGTGTCATGCGTAGCGGCCAAACTCACGGCGAGGAAGGTGCAATAAAAGGGACGTTAGCAGACAGTCTCCGACGGATGTAAAATATGCCTGTCGATATGTTGTAGACGGGCTAAACCCGCCCGGGCGGTACTCTAAACCACGACAGCAGCCACACAATCTCTCACTTATACCCGCCACCGATCCCCCCACGCCTTACACTTTTCTCTAGACGCTTGATGTTACGATCATCGACAGCGCACACCAGCGTCCATCCCCTTCTAGTCTGGCACCTCGTCAATCGCGACGGCATCCTTCGCCACAGACCTATCGACAAGTTCGTCGAGATAACTCGGTAGCTCTCCTTAAACACTCGATATGACCACCCGGTGCCATTTCGCAACGGTTTTCTCCCTCCATGTAGATCTGCCGGTTCAGCACGAAAAATTGGGTCCTACACTTTCTGCTGCCGAGCATTTTCCCGAATTCCATTGAAAACCGGAAGACAAAGATGACGTCACGCTTCGCGTAGGATGTAGATACATACCTGGTCTGCCATCACGGTGTTCTCTGCCATGAGAACGTTAATGCGCTCGTTGAGCTCTCCCACCATCTCCCTCGCGCCCACACCTCCCAGACCTCCCGATGCCCCGGCCTGCTGCACCAGTTCGTCCAGCTCGCGAGTATGCTCTTGCCGCAGCTGGAAGACCCGAGAGGGACAGCAGTATTGTTTTCTTGTTTGCCGAGACCCGCCGCCACAACAACGTAGCAAAATGAAATATATATGATGACATTCCCATTGGACATCCTACTGGTAACTGCAAGACCCCGCCGAAACAAATTTACCCAAACAACCGAAGGGAGACAGCAGTACTCTCTTCTTGTTGAGTCGAGACTTACCGCCAAAACATCGTAGCAACGACAAATATATAATGATATTCCCATAGGACGTATGCTACTAGTAAATAGCTGTGATGTGAAAACAACCGTCACACCACAGTCCGTGCAAGCCGCACTCCCCGTGAGGGAAAAGACGCTACGTCGAAAAGTTGCCCAAGGCTCCAACAACTCAAGAAACAGCAGCAAGCGAGATACTAGAGACCACACTCCCCTCGAGACAATCGACATGCTCGTGTCTTACAGCCTCCCCGCTTCGAACAGTCTGTTTCCACTTGCCGTGTCGTTCTCCTCCACGAGTTGATGCGTCCGACCAGCGAGCTCCTCCATGCCATCCCTCTGTGCCGCAACCTGCCCCTCCAGGTCCTGCGTCGGTAGAAATATCGCTCGCTTTTCAAGCATTTTCAGCCTTTTGCCACGCACCACTTTCATGCCTTTGGCCACGGATCGGTTGAATGCTACCGCTGCCTACCACGTAAGAAGTTACGATAGACACACACCATGCACCACCGAGAGCCAAATCACAGCCATAACCTCTGCAGGACCGGCATCAAAGGGAGGGCACACCGTTAGCCAATCAAAACCAAGCAGTGATACCGACCGACCTGTATCCTGGCGTCGTAGGCCGCGAGAAGGGGAGACATGACCTCCGATGACGTCACCCACGGGGGAAGAGGAACATCGTCCGCGGCATCTTGCCCGCTAACCTCTCCGCCACCCTCTCCTCCTCGCCCCCCGCTTCCGTCTGCCCTTGTTGCCGTCGCTGAAGCAGCCGCGTCTGCTGCCGCTCGTGGGAACCGAACCTGGTACCTCTTCAACTCCGCTGATACTCTTCTTACCTACGGTTTGAAGTTTGAAAGACGTGGAATAGTGGACTGCGGTGTACTTGTGATCCAGGATATGTTGAAGGGTTGGGAGACGGACTCGATCTGTATGCCATTCACTCTCTTTTGTCATATTGAATGGTTGAGGGTGGCGTGAGAATGTACGAGATACGGCAGATGGGGTCGATGGCATGACCTAGTGCGTAGCTATCGGCGTCGCTGACCTCAACCGCTGCAGGTACCGACTAAAGGCACTCTGAGAGGGAAAGGAGACGATCTACAGCTGTTTCTCGGGGTCTGTTCCGGGGAACGTTCTACGGAAGTTCGTAAGTTTCTTACCTGATCCTGCAGAAAGGCGTTTTCTTCTCGTGTCCTGGCCAACTCTTGCTCGTACAGACGCTTGTCCGCCAGAGCGTCCACCACAAGGGCCTGCCTCGTTCGAAAGTCGAAACGAACTGCGAGTCAGCACATCTCCCTCCGATACAGCCATATGGCTGAGGAGTTTCAGTCTGTACACATCTGATCCCACGCCCAACAACCCAACAGACAGCAGCGCCTGAATTAAATCTCATTATGTAGTTCCCTGCAAGATGACGATTATCTGACTGATGCGCACACGTTGTTTCCCTAACGACGACCACACGACATACCTCACGCTCTGTCGGCGGCTGCAGCCCCCCTTCGCGATTAATCCATGCGCTGGACCGTTCCGCCTGCGGACCGAGGCGAGGGATCCCGCCCGTCGGGCCAATCGTCGCCGGTCCACCTCCGCCTATCTCCATTCTTGCTTTAGTAGCGTACCCAAGGGTCTGATCAAACACAACAATGGAACACCCAGGGAGGAGGCTTTGTCCGGAGAAACCCAACACCTCTTGCTGGAGAATGGCTGACGGGGACGTACGATATGAAGTATCAAGCCCAAAAATTGACAATAATGCTGAACAAGTCCGACGCGGCTAAAATATAAACGCGGCTGGAAGTTGCAGTGGCCACCAGCCAGGCAGAGAGACAGCCATGGGGTACCCACATCGTCACGGGCGCAGCATGCCTACTGGTACGCTCGCAGATGCTACTACAATCTAGCGATTTTCTACACCTACACGGCAGTGACTGCGGAGTATACAGCTAGCGTGCTCGGCGGGTTCGGCACTGACGACTGTTGCGGTTGTGGGATATTCCACTCTTCATACTCTCGGATCGAAGGCGTGCATGCTTCGGCCCGAGCACCAGCCCCGTCTGCCTTCATAAGGGCAGAACTTCGTCCTTCTACCCTGATTCCGTATTCCTTTTCAACCGCTGTTTTTTTATCGCACAAGCAAGAACATCGAATGCAGCAGTGTTTATTTGTAAACGATACACAACGATGTGCATACGGGCACACCTCCTTATCATACTACTCGGGAATATTTCTGTGTTGGTGCCGTAAAATCATGCCCCAATTGCAAATGGAATCTAGTGTCGATGGTCCACAACAGGGGTATAATTGTGGACGTTGGATGGTCGAGGGAAGGAGTCCAAGCCGAAGTGCCAGATTCGACGTGAGAAATGACGTGGGCAAGAAGCAGGGCTGCTAAAACGTGCTTCGGTAGGATACATGTAGCTGGGTCTCTCTCGCGAAGAGCTAAATACCGTAGAGGCAATCATCACACGTACAGTCGCCCCGTGGCCACACGCCTGGTACGGCCAAATTGAATCCAGAAGGCAAACGCCCCAGGGGTTCAGCTTAATGTCTATGTGCCTGATGTCCTGGTGTAGATAAGTAGAAGACAAGCGTTCCCATTTTGAGAGGAATCGGACAAGGTTCGTCGGTTGTAGCCTAATCCAAAGTGATTTCGGGCCAAATACTCCAAGACGAAAGTCCGGCTGAGGAGTCCTTCCCTTATCTACGACTTCTAGTACTTCAGCAGAAGGTGTAATACAGAGGCGACGTGCACGCTGGCACGCTCAGATCTGTTGTTAGGGCTGTGATATCGTGATATCGGGATATCGTGATATCGGGATATCGTGATATCGAAGGCTGTATTCGCTAAAGTGTCGCTGGGTCCTAAAACACCACAAACCGCCACGAGCCCTTCAGTTAACCTCCTGCACTACGCGTCAGTTGGACCAGTACGGACATTAGAAGGTACTGAGTGGAGATCGGAACGGCTTTTAATGTGAAGACAACAACAACAACAACAACTGGTATGTACAGGTCGTCGGTGGGCTACTGCTGTACAGTAGACCTGCAGTTCAGGAGACTGGCCTCGCACACGAAAGGTGAACATGTGCATATATACAAGCCTTTGCATACCGATGCTGTGGTCTGCCACCGCTGTTCATGGAACGTACACGCGGGGAGGATCATAAGCAATCTGCTGCTGTTATCCAGGGGAGGGGAGGGCAGGATAGGAGTACTGATCATCAGTTCCCAGAAAAGGCACCGGGCAATCGAACACACACGTTCAACTTATATTATCTACATGATGAAAGTTGGATTCGTTGTGCCAACCCACCTCTTTGTCTGCCGAAGCCCGGTTCAGGTATCTAGCTCACCTCGTGCTCTCGTGCAATCGACAAAGAGGACGCAGCACCAGCTGCGAAGCCGCCCCCCCGGCGATCCCCTCGGGCGGACTTGCCACTTGGATCCAAATAAAGGAAGAGCCTCTGGTCCGGCCCCGAGCAATCTTGTGCAGATGGATACCAAGATGCTAGTCGCAGAGCTGATGGGCATAGAGTAAAACCACAACTACAGCACGTACAAAGGGTCAGCGGAGCTGAGAGCTGAGAGATGGTCGAGCACCCTGTCGACTGCTGTCGAGTTGGTTGGTCGGTGGGTTGGGTCGTTTGTTGTTGGGCCGGGGGCCGAGGGCATCGCAGATTGGACCAAAAAAGATACCCCCCCATGAAATGCGGCGGGATCGAAGAGAGAAGGCAGTGTTCTGTACTGTGCGGCGTGTCTGTCTGTTCTCATGTCTCCCCCTCAGCTCCTCAGCTGCTGTCCGGTGCTGCGTGCTGCGTGCTGCGTGCTGCGTGCTGCGTTTTGATTATGGGCGTACGCTTACCTTTTGGGGAGAGGTGTTCCCCCGGTCGGTGGGAGTGGCAGCAGCAGCAATATAACAGCCACAACTTCACATGCTGCTGTTGGAGCTGAAGCCGTTGTCAGACCGCCGGGCTGGGTGAGACGCCTCCAACACGTGAAGATGAGACACCGCCAACAGGAAACTCGTGGTATTGCTACCGGCAGAGGTGATCCGGTAGCCAGTGGCAGACCGGGAGGCTGGAGACCCCGCCAGCGGATCGGCTTTAGCATCGATGGCACGACATTGATCGGGGTGCTGTGGGAAGAGGATGGGTTACGGAACCTTGGCTTGTCGCAGTCTCTTGACTGGAGACACGACGGGAAGCCGGGAGAGACGGGAGGTGTCTACAACGCCCAAAGAGATGTAGGAAAGTATTTTGGTGGTATTGGTTGGTGGGAGGGGAGAGTCTGAGGCAGTGCAAGCTAGAACAAACACCCGAGGCACGTCAAATGTGGCAGAAGCAAAGGGGCGGGGACGGTGCGGACTTCGTAGCCAAAAGAGTTCTTGTGCCATTGTGCACGGGGGGGAGAATTCGGGGGGGCACGAGGTTGGCGGCAAATTTGAATCCCAAAGGAATAGTGTGTCGGTAAAACCGTTTTCCATTGGAAGCTTCCATTAGCGTCACATACGATGGAGCTACATCGAGATGACGTCGATTGCGGGGAGAAGCATATTGCTCTTGCGCTCCCGAAGCCTCGAGAGAACTCGGAGGCAGCGAAACCTTGAGAGAAACCATACGCCGCCATGACGGTCTACGCCGTGGTTGCCAGCGGCGACGCCCATTGCAAATGTGCCGGCCGCGTTGTCAGCTCCGCAGGCCCCCGTGGTGCCACCTGCGACCCAACCGGACATGTTTTCTTCGTTACTTTCATGCCGTGATCTGGGCAGCCCAAACCTCTCGCGTGCTATACGGCCGTTGCCTTAAGGGCGCGGGGGGGGTTCGCAATGCCTCCTCTGAAATCCAGGAAACGCCTGCATATCTCAGTTTTCCAAAGTCTAGCTCCAGCACAAAACTACCATCGCAAATTAACCGTCCGCAGCGGTCGCTCGTGCACAATGTTAGTGTCTGAGATTGTAGCCCATGTGATGCACTGCAGGCTAACGGTCCGCGATTTTCCAAACGATCCTTCTATCATCGAGATCGGTGAGCTACAAGCAGGATGTTTGAAGCTGCTGTGCGGCCCGATTTTGAAACGCTTCGAGCACACAGCAACGGCGAATCAGCGCCTCTGTGAGTGTTTGGGGCCGCAAACTGCAGCGCCGCTCTTCCCTCACATGTCCTACTCGTCGCCGTAGTCGATTTGAATGTCTGGGGTCATGTATTTGTAGGCCAGCTTGAAGCGTTTCAAAAACGGACCGCACAGCAGCTTCAAACATCCTGCTTGTAGCTCACCGATCTTGACGATAGAATGATCGTTTGGAAAATCGCGGACCGCTAGTCTGCAGTGCATCACATGGGCTACAGTCTCAGACACTAACATTGTACACGAGCGACCGCTGCGGACGGTTAATTTGCGATGGTAGTTTTGTGCTGGAGCTAGACTTTGGAAAACTGAGATATGCAGGCGTTTCCTGGATTTTGTAGAGGAGGCACTGCGAACCCCCTCCCCCCCCTTAAGAGCGGGCCCCACGCTTGATGTTGCCCGGTTGTTTACTCCGGATGGGCTCAGGTGCGCGGATGGGTCACATGTGCTACGGTCATTCCGTCTGAATCCCATCGCAGAATTGAGGCTGCCTGTGCGGGGTTCGACTGCCAGGCCTGACGATTGCGAGGGGGTTTGGACTCGGGAAATGCTTGCTACGGTATCGGCATTCGGCAGGTTCGCCGAAGCCAGATCAACCTCAACTACGACTCCAACCGGACTTCCTCGGGGAGCTCCACCAATGGTTGGCGCTCTCTACCCTTCAAACCCTAAGCCATGGTGTCACGCACGGCACGTTTTCGTATCTCTTCTAGCGGGTCCCCCGACGCCTCCTGCATCGGATTTCGGGAACGGCGGTTGAGACGGGCGAAGGGCCTTTTCGAGGGGAAGAAGTCTCCCGCGCGACGGGTTGTCCAAGCTCATCATCGACAAGTAGGAGGTGTTCGCCCTCTTCCACGTCATGTGGCAGTTTGATACGATAGACAAGAGTTTCCCTGACGCCTGACATCGTGCACGAGTGCGGATCGCCGCCGACAACTAGCCAGGGGGGAGTTCAACCGCGGCCACGCGCGCGACCTTGAGACCAGCGCGTTGTTGGTACAGCTGTTCGCCTTGCCGTCGTCGAGCACAAGCTTCTCGTAGAACATCTTGTTGCGCAGGGAGGTGCCAACTGCCGACAACGGGGTGTCGGATGCCTAGTTCTACCATCCGGTGACTCGACTGCTGTGCCTGAAGTCTGGCACTTTCTGAGACGCGTAGGACGCACTGTTATAGTTGTTGTGTTGTGGTGATGGTGGCTTGTTATGTCTTCACAGAAATGTTAATACGCTTTGTCTCTAGCGTCCATACTGGTCCAACACACGCCGTACCCTTTCGCAGGCGACATTTCGGGAGAAAGCGGTCGACAATGGAGAGCCCACCTCCCCCCGTCGACACACGGGGCTAAGAACACAACTATCAAGAAGTCAAGACGATATCCTCGCAGGATTCTGTCCTCATGCCCATGTTGGTTCTCTGTGTGTTTGACGCTCATCGTGTATTCACCGCCGAAACAAAGCCCCGGTAATGCCATCCCCTCACCACACACCTAAAACTTCGGGGCGGCTAAGACCAAGGCAAGGCGATAGCTGTTTCTTGCTCCGTTCCATAACCCACAAGCCGCACATTTCTCCTCCACATGTCCCGGAATACTCCATTCCACGCCAGGTAGGTTCTCGCCGGCGAGGCTCTCACCCCCGCCGCCGCGCGCCGATACATGAACAGAAAGACACACCTTCTGCCGCAGTACGTAGTATCTCTCAAAATGTTGCTGCCTCGGAGATTTCTTGAGGCTTCGGGACCAAAGGAGACAGGTGAGCTCTCTTTTCGCGCATTCCCTGATAATCAACATCAGCGACTACACGATTACAGTAGTTCCATCGTCTGTGCAACTCGAGGCCTTCGACAGGGTAGATTCAATTTTCTTTTGTGTCTCTTCCTCCCTCGGGGCGGACGAAAGAGAGAGCCGTCTTGGTAGGGCCAATGGAAGATGCCGGGTTGGGACGCCTGAAACACTAAATCCGGGATCGAACTGCCGCCTGCTCTACCAATGGTCAAGGCATGTGGACTGACGCCGTAGACGGCGTGAGGTCCACGTTGAATGGGCCAACGTTAATCTGCGGCTGAGTTTCTTCCCGCGAAGTCAGGTTGTTGTCCAGCACCGGAAGGCTCTCAAGACTGCCGCATTCGCAAGGAAGGGGTGGGCACACCGTACCGGTGGCACCCGTGTCAGCTTCGGTACTTCGCACATCGACGACCGGCCGCGGGGGCTTCTCTGCCAGCTCCCTGGGTGGGCCGCCGCACCCAATGGCCCGGGCTCCTGTGTCGGACAGTACACCTCCATGGGTGCATGATTCGGCTGCTTCTGGCGCACGATTGCTGCGACACAGCCGGTCGTGGGCCTTCTGGTGGGCGGCCGGGTCAGAGGCGGCTCGGCGCCGACGGCTAGGTGGCACAAGAAGGGCAAAGGTATGAAAGCGCCTTTCTGTCAGGCTCTCTGGCACGGTGTCAATAGACACACCCAAAAATGAAAGGCAATCAACCAAGAAGATAGACCTATCCACCGGTTGCGCTTGTGCTTGACGCCCAAAGTTAAAAGAACTGGCACTTGGAACGTGCTCCGCGCGAAGAACGCCTTCGCAAGAAATACAACAAAGAATGATTTCCAAAAAAAACAAGACTATTGTGGTCTTAATTCCTGCATACTGCATGAAAGTCCCACTGACCACGGGTAACACGAATACTTCAGAGCGAGTGGTCAATCGCAGCGGATTACAGCAGCAGCAGGACCTGTAGCAAAGACACCACTAGCCTAAAAGCACGCACTCACGCACATCGAAAAGTCACGGCGAGAAAATAAATACCCGTCACATGATGCAAAATTCCAGGCCAATTCTGCAGCGCGTACGCAAAACCGGCACCCACTACAAATACGGAACATCATGACGATGATATTCAACGATGCGACCGCGATGACATTGGCCTTATCCTCTTGCGTCGCCCCCGGGAGACAAGCCACCTAACTCCCGAAGGGGAGCGTTGTACTACTGTATACATGCCGATCTAGAAATAGCCACCGATCGGCACAGATGGTTACACCACCATCGACCACGCCATGGGTATCGATAGTACATTATGACACCTTCGTCTAGCAACAGGTAGCGAGTGAACGTGCAGCGCTCTATCTATCAAGAAATAGGTACGATCGACAAGACTGTGGGCCTTCATCGTTGCCATAGCTATCGATCGATGATACAGTAGTTTGATATTGGAATTACAATATGCGATCATGCTGGCATTCCCAAAATTATTGCATAACGCAAGAGGTATCGATCTACATACCTACAACGATACCTATCGATAGGCCACACGCCTCGCCTATCGACAATCCAACACGCCATTGAATAGGCTATCGTTCGTGGTGTGGCCGCGCACTGCCGTCATGCCTTTTTGGGGATGGCGGAGGCAGAGCATCACGCTGGTGTGCACCATCATGCACATACGGTGTCGCCGGCGGCGGGGATGAGTCTTTCTGGGTAGCAGGTGGCGGGCCCCGAGTATCTTTTCCCCTGATTGGAGTGGGTGTCCTGCTGCCGTTGCTGGTGCTGTTCACCCCGGCCGTGCTCCACGCTGTCCCACCGTTGGAAGGAGGGGCCGGCGGGTCGGGGTCCGTGCTCTTCGCGGTCCGTCGGCGACCTAGGAAGAATCCAAGTGCTCCTAACGCCAGCGCGCCGGCCACAGCGCCGACTACAACGCCCACCATCGATGCGCCTTCTTTGTCCAGACGAACAGCGGAATAGCAGTGATGAGCGTTGATGGAGGCGGGACTCTGTTAGCCAACGGCTGGTAGCAGGACCACGACATTTCGACGCCTCAACCCCAAGCATTGCAGGGCTACAGTAGTCTTTGCGATCCCTCCGTCGCATCACGCAGAACTGCGTGTACAACATGTGTGTGTGCACCTGCCCATTTTCTCAATAAAATTTCTAGCACTTTGGAAGAGGTAGACGGCAACGGGAGAGGGTCCTTTTATCGGCAAACCTGGAGGAATTCTGAGAATGAGGACAACAACTATCCACCGTGAAGGTGGACCCCCTCTCGCTCTCAAACATTGGCCAGAAACCCTTGCGGCCACGGTTTTACCCTGCCTTGAGGTAAGCCGCAAGCTGAGCGGAGGTATTTAGGTAGACACAAAACACATTGAACAAGCGAACGTCTAATCCTACGGAAGAGTATACCGCAGGGGAGTTCGACGAGGGAACCGACGGGGGTTGGTTAATTAAAGTCAACACTGAATCGCATAGAAAAAGGCCAACAGTGGGCAGAAAAAAATGCGAGCGAGAGACCAGACATACTTTTGTCCATGGGGGTTTCAAGACGGGCTTACGTCGGCTAAGCCAATCTCGTTTGCGTCATGACGCATACTCTTCCACAACGCAACCGTTCTCCTGACGCGACCCGTGGGAGGGCGGTGACTGGGGATGGTGTGAGAAAAGGAGAATTGAGGCTGAGAGTAACCCCGTACAAGACAGCAGCGCCGAGCAATTGAACTCGCTGCGAATGATAAAATAGGCGTATTCGGTCGCTAATTGGCGGCGCCATTTCGCGTTCGCGTGGGTATTCGGCGTATGACACCACCTCCTATCCTCTGCAATACATTGTCGGGGAGATTGATAGAAATCGCCGAAATCGATCGACTCGGTATCAACCACGAGATAGGGGCGTTTTTCTCATATACGTATGAAATCGTGACGACATACAAACACACGACGATGACCCCTACCGCATGTAGGAAGCACACAAGCAACAGAGGTGGGAAACAGAACTAGGGGAAGCTGAAGCCTTTCGTTCACTAAATTAGCGGTGATGACTACTAGCCCCGTGACAATGCGGATGGAATACCGTAGCCTTGAGGAGGGCGGCCGGTGTTTGGTGCGGAACTATATCACTCCGGATGGCCGTGAACTGGGCATGTTTGGAGAAAAGCTGGGGATATGTCATTACTCGACCGCCTAGTACCTGTTTTTACAATACGGCATGCCCTTGTTAAACGGGAAATGTGGCATCAAGTCTCTTACCTTCTGAACCCGAGCCGGGTGGTTGCGTAGGTTGTGGGGTAGATCCCGGCGCGGCCGTGCCCAGTGCAGGTGTAGCCGCGGGCGCAAGTGTGGCCGCTGCCGCGAGAACCAGGTTGGCGGGTATTTAAGGACGTATTTGGGTTGGGACACTCGAGAGCTTCGCCAGTTAGTCATGCTTCACCCTACATACCCCCAGCCGGAGGAGCGGGAAGCCGAGCCAACAAGGGAAGCATGACAGACGACCATCCGTGGTGGCATGGATGCGCGCACTCAAGCAGTTGGAAGAATAATCACACGTTCGGAAGACATGGTGCTCGAGAAAGTCTTGAAGTATTGATTGGGTCTCTCGACAAACAACGGTCGGAAATGTAAACTACAGGATTCCTGCCGGCACATCGGTTCAATTCCTGCCGTTCGGAGTTATTCCAAAAGATAATATGACCCTACACAGCATGTAGGGAGCACACCAGCAACAGAGCTCGGTAACCAGCACTAGGGGAAACTTAGGCCCTTCGTTCACTAGCGGTGATGACTACTAGCCCCGTCACTTGAAGGATAGAATAACGTTGCTGTAAGGAGGGCGGGAGGTTTCGGGTGCGAAATTTATCACTCCGGATGGTAGTGAGCTGGGAATGTTTGGAGCAAAGCTGGGGATATGTCATTATTCGACCGCCTAGTGCCTGTCTTTGACACTACGGCATGCCCTAGTTGAACGGGAATGCGGCATTAGGTCTCCAACGTTCTGAGCTCGAGCCGGGTGCCGGCGTAGGTTGAGGGACAGATCCCGGCGCGGCCGTGCCCAGTGCAGGTGTAGCCGTGGGTGCAAGTGTGGCCGCTGCCGCGAGATACCAGGTTGGCGGGTATTGAAAGACGTATCTGGGTTGGGACACTCGAGAGCTTCGCCAGTTAGTCATGCTTCACCCTACACAACCCCGCTGGAGGAGCGGAAAAGCCAAGCCAACAAGGAAAACACCACAGACGACTTCCTTGGTGGCATGGATGCGCGCACTCAAGCAGTTGGAAGAATGATCACACGTTCGGAAGACATGGTGCTCGAGAAAGCCTTGAAGTGTTGATTGGGTCTCTCGACAAACAACGGTCGGAAATGTAAACTACAGGATTCCTGCCGGCATATCGGTTCAATTCCCGCCGTTCGGAGTTATTCCAAAAGATAACATGACCCTACACAGCATGTAGGGAGCACACCAGCAACAGAGCTCGGGAACCAGCACTAGGGGAAGCTTAGGCCCTTCGTTCAGAAGTGGCGATGACTACTAGCCCCGTGATATGCCGGCGGATAGAATAACGTAGCCTTGACAAGGGGGACCGGTCTTGGGTGCGGAAAAATTTCACTCCGGATGGTAGTGAACTGGGCATGTTTGGCGGGATATGTCACTATTCGACCGCCTAGTGCCTGTTGTTGACAAAACAGTTGAACGGGAAATGCGGCATCAAGTCTCTTACCTTCTGAGCTCGAGCCAGGTGCCGGCGTAGGTTGAGGGGCAGATTCCGGCGCGGCCGTGCCCAGTGCAGGTACAGGCGAAAGTGTGGCCGCTGCCGCGACATATCAGGTTGGCGGTTACTGAAATATGTATTCGGGTTTGGACATTTGGACAATCGAGAGCTTCGCCAGTTACTCATGCTTCACCCTACATAACCCCGGCTGGAGGAGCGGAAAAGCAAGGTCAACAAGGGAAGAATGACAGACGACCTTCCCTTGGTGGTACGGTTTCGTGCACTCGATCCGTTGGAAGAATAATTGCTCCATTTGCTAAGACTTACTGCTTGAGAAGGTTTTTTGCAGTATTGAATGGGTTTCGAGACAAACCGTGGTCGAAAATGCAACCTATGGGATTCCTGCCCGCACATCGGCTCAGGTGCTCTCGAGAGGAGTTATCACAACATCGAATATGGCGATGCATGTCTGCTTACTGCCCTCGTAGGCCATCAGCTGAACCTATGAACAATTTGTTTTTCGTTGCAGACGGCGTCTTGGCGCAACCTGGGCATGCTAAATCAAGGTTGCATCTAGTTCCTAGACATCGGGAAGCACTTGTGGTCGTGGATGAATCTAGACTATGGGTGTTGGACAGTATCAGTTCGTTGACTGCCCAAGTCTCTCGATGAAGAGGATCGACTTGAACGATAATGTACTACGGATCATGCTTTGCGGGCCTGTGTTCTCTCACCACAGGTGTACCCTTCATCTCCGGGAGTGCACACGTTGTCGATCACGCCCTCAATAGAACACCCTGGGGTGTTACACCAAGGGGGCTGTGGCATGCAGTTTACATGTTGATGTAAGTACCCGACCATATTTTGAAACAACAGTGGCGACACAAATTCGCGTGTACTCTGTTCAGTGTGTGGTCCTGGGACCAGAACTATTTGATGAAGGGTCTTGCGTGTACTGGCGAGTAACGGTTGACGCCCCTGTGCTTTCCGAGTGCTCGTTTCTATTGGACAGGAAGTGGAAAAAAATGTGTTTATGGTTTTTCAGATGTTTACCAACTGTTTGACCTACCAACTGTTTGACCTAGCTTTTCAAAAAATGTTCGACACCGTTCCTTCGCTATACTGATGTAGCACTGAGAGTGGTTGGGTACTTTTCCGAAGATGATTTTATTTGTGTATGCGGTTGGGGTGCGATTGCGCCCCCCCCCCTAGAGAGAGAGAGAGAGAGAGAGAGAGAGAAAGAGCCCTCTTGCCTGAGGGGTTTGCGCAAGGACAATACTAGGATACACAGTGCTTTTCCTCTTGTTCCATTCCTGGGATAGCATCGTCCCCAGTTTGACCACCACCGTTGAAGGTGCCTGCGCCACGAACACTCTAGGCGACCGAGCTAGTTGGGTGCATTAGCTGGTGGCGCAGATGTAGCATGGTGCTTCGCATCATATTGCATCCAGACAACGCACGCCCCCGGGTATCCAGCCGTTGTAGGTGGATGCAACCATCGCGACGGAAACCTGTACATTTCGAGTTTATATCCCTGGGGGCCGCTACTGTAGAACCAGCCGTGCTCGGCCGTCTTTAGAGACCTTGAGACCTGGCAGTCGTTAGCAATGGCGGAGTTGCCTTCGGGACGGCGGCGCCAAGAAACTCCTTAGTTGTTGGTGGTGAGGTGTCACATAACACACCAATATTATGCTTGGTACTGGCAAAATGCTCTCCTCCAGGAGTCTACGTCTTGTTGTTACTTCACCTCCCGGTTTTTAATGTTGAGACATGACATCGATACATGTGACGGAATAATTTCGTTACCCCAGAGCGACTCCTGGAGCGCAAACATAATGCACGCGAACGTGAACTCTATCACGCACGTTTTCGTCTTACATGGGTGCTACAACGTTGTCCTACCATTGACGTTCGTGATCCGGGCTCATCTGATGTCGTGCAACCATAACGACACAACACTGGGAGTCGTGGCATCCCATACAAGGTGCCGCACGTGTAATGAGGTCCACAGTGTACAACCACGCCCCTTGGGGGTCTCATGAGGCGTGCTGAATCGTCTTGGGGTGTCATGAGGTGTCTTGGGGCGTCATAAGGTGTCATGACGCGTGGTCCTGTGCAATGGGGTGTCACCATGAGCTGTCAAGAGCTGTCCTGACCTGTCATGAGGTGTGATGACGTGTGATGAGCTGTCATGAGCAGTGGCGAGCGATCACGAGCGCTCATGAGCGCCCATAAGCTGTCATGAGCTGTCATGAGCGGTCATGAGCTGTCACGAGCGCTCATGAGCGCCCATGAGCGGTCATGAGCGGTCATGAGCGGTCATGAACCGTCATGAGCTATCATGAGCGATCATGAGCCGTCATGAGCTGGGATGAGCTGTCATGAGCAGCCATGAGCTGTCATGAGCAGCCATGAGCTGTCGTGAGCGGTCGTGAGTGATGGTGAGCACTCATGAGTCGTCATAAGCCGTGATGAGCTGTCATGAGCTGGCCGTGAGCGCTCATGAGCTGTTGTGAGTGATCGTGAGCGCTAGTGAGCGCTCATGAGCTGTCATGAGCCGCCATGGGCGATCATGAGCGGTCGTGAGCGGTCGTTGGCACTCATGAGCGCTCATAAGCCATGATGAACTGTCATGAGCTGTGACGAGCGCTAGTGAGCGGTTGTGAGTGATCGTGAGCGCTCCCGAGCGTTCACGAGCCGTGATGTGCTTTCATGGGTGGTCATGAGCGGTCGTGAGCGGTCGTGAGCACTTATGAAACGCTCATAAGCCGTGTTGAGCTGTCATGAGCTGCCGTGAGCGCTCGTTAGCGCCCGTGAGTGATCGTGAGCGCTCATGAGCGCTAATGAGCCGTGATGAGCTGTCATGGGCGGTCATGAGCGGTCATGAGCGCTTGTGAGCGGTCGCGAGCGGCGATGAGCGGTCATGAGCGGTCGTGAGCCATGATGAGCTGTCATGAGCTGTCATGAGCGGCCAAAAGGTGTCCCACGAGATGTGTCATGATCATGCCTGAGACGTATCGTGGAACGTCTCAAGAGGTGGTATGAGGCATCTCACGGCCACGCATGGCACCTCTCATGAGACGACCCATGAGAGGATTCATGAGACCTCTTGTGAGGTGTCTCACGAGCGGTGTCATGAGTGGTACCGTGAGAGGTGTCATGGGGTCTCATGGTGCCCCGTGAGCCGCCTGATGAGACCTCATGGCACCTCACGAGCCATCCCATGAGGTGTTGTGGTGCAAGTCACGAGGTCTCATGAGGCCTCTCATATTCTGTTCAAATAATGTACATGACCCTCATGTATATACCTAGGCTTTATATGTATCAATACATCCGTTCGGCCTGGTAAAAGCAACCGTATCTCGGTAGGGAAGGCCCTGAGCAGAGACCTTGGTGGCTAGTCTAAATGTTGTTGTCAAGAAAAAAACATGACCCAGAACTATTCGGCTGCCGACAATTCCTCAGTTGGCACATCGAGTGTCGTTTTGCGATTCACCCTTCCGTTTCTTGTGGTGCGTTGCAGGGGCAAACGATGTGACGATTGGTCAAGGACAATATTTTGGTTGTCTATCTAGGGTATATTCTTCTTGGACCCCGAGGCCTTTCTTTCGTGTTCTGGAACTGATTCCGATTCGAGACACCTTGCGTTGGGGGCAGTGTGAACGAAATAACTACTCGAAGCGTGTCGTATTGTCGTCTGATTTAGCACTCGGCGGATGTGTCGTGAGATCTTCCTACCGAGCGCGTCGTGGTGTTTCCAGGCTACCTGACTACTGTACTGTGGGTTTGCTTAGATTGCGTGCTTGGATTCGTGATTTTGATTTACGGGAGGAGATCAATATATGCTAAGGTGGGCAGCCCAAGGGTGTAAACGTACTGGCCACCGCGTTTGATCGCGCAAATGTTGTCGTTGTTAATTGCTTTCCGGTAATGAAAACTCCAAGACATGGCGCGACGACGGATCATTCGAGCCTTGCTGCTTCTTGTGAACAGCGTTTTAGTGAGCGGGAAGACAACAACAGTGTAAAGGGCCAGCAGCCGTTAGGCTGTTGCAACGGTTGGACCTAAGGGGTTTGACCGTCAACCGTTTACCTACATTCTCTGCACTGGTTAGCTCTCAACAGGCAGGGCACGGAGACTATTCGCCAGTTTCCTACTGGTGCGCAGTTCTTTGATAATGTATCCTGTCATCACATGCATCCCTCTTCGGGTGTTCCGCCTATCGAACTAATCCGGGAGGTATGATGTGTTGCCATTTTCCGATTCTAGTTGGTGGCGTTGACAGGAACCTAAGGAATAGTTCCAGCTTCCCGTCGCGGGACCGTGATTTGACAGGGCCCATATGTGGGCACGCCGGTGAGCTCCAATCACTTGGGTCATGTCGCATTTCGTGCCAAAACGCAAGGACGATGACAGTTGCTGCATGGCTTGCGCACCTTGTTGTAGGACACGTGCCCTGTTGTTTTGTCTCCAACGTTTCTACTTCGCTTGATTTTGAATACGGACTCTGTCCATCATCCAAAACTCTGAGAACCCAACAGTTACCCATTCCCAAGTCTTCCCGCTCGACAAATGACTGGGCCAATAGACTATTGTGGGAGCCTCCACACGTGGCAGGTTTTTGCTGAAACTGATACCATCGTACAGCATACAACAGACCCACCGTGCTCACGCAATATTACTGCTGTCAAAGCTTGGGTAGACGACTAGACTATATACTAGTGCTGCGTTCTCTATGTTGCCAACGGTGAACAACACAGGATACAGCAGTAGACTAGACTGTCTACATGTACGTACGTGGACACGTACAGACACGTATCAGGTAGGAAAGAAGACCAGCCGGGCCAAGCTTGGCCGGGCTAACACGAACGCAGAGGGGGGGCGGTTGGTTGACGCCCTCACCTTGGGGTCAGTCCATGGTATTGACATCAGTTGTAGATCAACCAAAAAACCCAAGGATATATTATGGAACTTGTAGGACTAAACATGCGCAGTGTGTTTGAGCCCGTCTGCCGTGGCCACGAGAGAAGGATGGGGGTAGACAGCATTACCGGGAGCGGAACTGCTGTCAGCGCTCAGCCCGCGTCGGTGTTCGTATACACAAGACCCAGAGCCAGACGATTCATACTGCTGTATACTAACTATATAGTACCTTGCATACATATCTACAGCAGTATACAACAGTCATGACATGTTCTTACAACATGCAAGCAGGGTGGGAATTGCCCACGTCGCAAGTTCAGATCCTGGGCTGATGACACGGGACTGGAGTCACGGGCCTCGCTACAAGTACTGCTATTTTCCATGAAGATGCGGGGAAACTTGAAACTTGGGGGAAACATAGGGCGCACGAACGGTCCATGGTGCCAAAGTTCGTGCGCTCTCTCGTTTGGCGAGAGACAAGCCAACGCGTGCTCGAGGGAAGAGGCTCAGGGTTCCAATGTATATACGTATCCCGAGGTAAAGTTGTAAGCTCATGTTTGCCCGATGCCGCGGCGCATGAGGGTAATCGCTAGGTTCCTGAGGAAGGTTACTGCGCGCGAGCTCCACTCAAGGAATGTTCCGAGAAATCGTATTCCGACATAAATAAATGGAGACCACCACTTCGACAAGTCGTCACCGTAAGGACCAACCAAAGGACATTGTAGCAAACTGCCTACACCCCCACCCGCCACATAGAGCGAACAGCAGCACCACGGTCCGTAGTTCGAGCTCCCGGCAGGGTCAGCCAGCCGGAAACAGTCAGCTCCCGCGAGGAACCTTGAGGGGCCAGGTCGGGTCTGTCTCTGCATCACGGCCCCACCGGGGTCGCGTCACCATGAGGTACTACATACAGTACATATCTACGGTGTACCTGGCCCCCATCTTGTTATTTTCACAACCGATCTCACACAAGTTTTGTCAATCCGCGCGGGCAGTCCATGCTCTGCCCATGCCCACTTCATGGACATCCCATGGGAACTTCATGGACTGCTGCTGCCGATGGAGTGCCCCTGAAAGTGTGCAGGAGTGTGGGAGACCCACAGCACTATTATAGCAGCGGGCCTCCCGTTGTTCTGTACTCTACAGTAGAGGAGCTACGTCGACAAGTTGTAGCTACTGTTGTAAATGTGGTTCCTCTTGTTCGTTGTTGAATTTGTTCCTCTTTCGCTCCGCCACAGAGTTCTGTCAACTGCTGTTCTCGCCGCCAAGGCCCTCAATCACCAGAACTGCGGGTCGTCAGCAGTAGGTACTGACGTGACCTTTTCAGCTACTACTATTGTAGACCCGCAGCCCAGGAGATACTGTAGATATCCGAGATGGAGAACACAGCTATGACAAACGTTGAGAGTTGGTCACTGGTGTAAAAAAATGCACCGCATGTGCAATGTGCACCATCGACCCTCGACAACCCGCCCCAGCAGCAGATCTGAACGTGCCACGCGCCACCTCTCCATTGTGTCCTCTTCTAATAACAGCCTCTCAGGTCAGGGACTCGAGAAAGGAATACCTTCTGTAGGTTGAGCGCCCACAAGTTCGACTATTGGCTCGAACATTTTTCGACCGCAAGCAGTGATGATTTGAATTTTCAAGAAAGAATGTGTGGTGGACGTGGTAACTTACAGTTTTGTTTGTTACAGTATAGTCTTTCTGCACCGTACATAGGACTGCGTACATACCTACTTGTTTGTCAGTACAGCAGCAGTACATACACAGCAGTATTTACACTCGTAAATTCTCGAGCGTGGGGGACACGAGAAGGCTGCGCTGAGGGAGCTGCTGGCGGGGGCTGGAAGTGATCTGTGTGAAAAGACAAGCCCGAAACACTTCTCTGCGTGGCAAACAACGTTTGGTGCCGTGCCCAATGCTGGCCGTGCCTAATGCTGGTCCTCTACAGCACTAGTCTACACTGAGAGTGTTTACACGTCTCACCACGAAACATGGGGGGACTGTCGCCAAAATAAAGCAGGACGAAAACACACACAACACATTACATTATCCTCGATCCTGAATAGTGGAGGTCCCAGTTGTGCAAGTAAAATTTCTGGACACACCCCTGCAATACAGAGGCCCCAGTACTGTAGTTGGTTCGTCGGGTGATGTTGTGTAGTTGTTGATGGCACCCAAGAACAAGACAAAAATCAGCCATTGTGTGAGCGTACTACTGTACAGTAGAGCAAGGTACCTTTGTTTGATGTGTAAGGGGGCACGGGAAAACTTTTGTACTCCCTCCATGTTGTTCTGACGTGGATGTGCAGCGAGCGGTGTAGCCGAGGCGTCATGTCTATGGATGGCATGGTGCGGGTTTACGTGGCACAGGATATGCAGCAACTTCGTATATGGTTGGCAGGTATCACGTACCTGGTGTTTTGAAAATCCGGCAATGCTATTTGCTCCACCGGTGGGTAACTAACTTCTTATTTGCTCCCAGGCAGATCTCCGCCCATAGATCCCCAAACGACCTCAAACCAACTGCGTCCGTAGGTATGGGTAACAGCAACGCAGGACCGCTGTTGCGGAGATATGCTCGAAAAAGGGGGCTCCTCAGCATCTCAGCAATTGGTATTCCTCTCGTAACTCCTTCCACACGTCCAATTGACGCCAAACCTTTTGCATCGTATTCCAATGATCCGTACCTTTCATACTACAATCTATCTGACACCCCCATCCGATATGTTCGTGCAGAGGTATTGTCAACAGAGGTGGTTCCGCAGCAATTAGGGGGGGCGCTAATGACATTAGTCCCGCTGTACCTCGCCCGTCACATAGCTGAACCGCACACCCAAACCTGACCGCACCGTGTTGGCACGGCCCACAGCTATCATACAAACCATCGGGCGGACTAGCGGGTGCAGAGAATCGTCCACCGACGGGGACTCCGTGGCTCAATGGCCGGTTTCTTAAGTCGTACGAGTCGTATGTTTACCCACCGGACAAAGTTTGTTGTCAAGTCGTTAACCGACATGCTACCCACCGGATTACAAACTCCGTGCTTGTATTCCTCATGTGTAGCTCGCAAGGAGGCAAACGTGTAATTAGTCCCGCCACTACTTTAAAAATCCGAGTAGATATTTCTGTAAGAGACAAGCGCCGCCGCGGCGGAGTTGTTGGACCCCGAAATATCGTGTAAGACCCAACACCACGCGTCGGTCTGCTGTACTGATAGGGTCCCACAGGAAACACAGACAGCCTAGGGCTAGGGTTCTGTTCCCAATCCGGCCATGGGTGCGGGCGGACGTATGCCCGTACTTACGTGCAAAGGAGGAAATGCGGTGATGTTTCGCGTTGAAGACGCCGTACATACCTTTGCACTGATGGATTGAGTTGCAAATGTAGACTACTGTGCACGACACGCGGAAGAAAACACTATTTCATAACACGCAACATGTATGTATCATCCTGTAAGTACCGCCGATGGTCTCCCACGCGCCACGGCCATTTGGTAAGCCCGGAAACTACAAGCATTAGTTGTTTAGAGATCCTCACAACGATTGCCCATGGCATCAATACAGGATGTGCGGATTTGTACAACCACAGTCCTGTAGATAGGGTTGGCCTGAAATGGGGCCTATCTGCTCCCCCGTGAGCCACCGAGCCCCCGTTGGTGGGCGTTTCTCTGCACCCACTACTCCGAATGGGGTGCCCGATGGCTTGAGTGATAGCTGTGAGCCGTGCCAACACGGTGCGGTCAGGTTTGGGTGCGGTTCACCTATGTGACGGGAGGTACAGCAGGAGAAATGTCACCCCCCCCCCCCCCCC